>CM021734.1:26448443-26465332 GCA_011075105.1 Heteronetta atricapilla | reverse complement strand
CAGATTTCATGGCCTTTATGGAAGCAGACTTCTCGTTGGCTCCACCAAGGAAATGTCAGATCACAGTGACAGCCCATATCAGCAGCTACCGAAGAGCCATCACATTGACTAAATATCCTGGAAATTGGAAGCTGTGAGTCATCAGCTGGAAAGTGCTAAGAAGTTGTGGAAAAAAACAACAACAACAACAACAAAAAAAAAAAAACCATACACAGGATACTGTGATGTTTTTAGCCAGAAGTGAACACAGAAATAGGTCTTCTAGTTAGAAATCATTTCTGGTGTACAGAGTAGTGATGTGCAAAGGTTATCTCACCGGATAACAGCCCTTTGTGGAGTAAACAGAAACAGTAACTACTCCTGCTAGCACACACTGGCTGTAGGGTGGTTGGTCGTGATGTGTCAAGCTGAACTGCAAGAGTAAAAATTTCTCTGTAGGAAACAGTGACTGATGCTTGACTGCAAGTACTATGGTAGCATTATCACAGAGAAAGCAAACAACAGAGACAGTGCATCCCTTCGGTAAAAACTCAGAATGCTGCATTGATTTTTAGCTTAACAGAAAGAAGAAAAAAAATCAAGAAAAAAATCCATGTAAATGCATATTAGTTATGAATGCTCTCTTAGCTCATGTGGGCACCACCAGCAGAAATAGCAAATTGTGAGGATGGCTGTTGGCCTGAGCACAGGCCAATCAATCCATTATAATTTAAGTGCAAGCTGCTCTGATAGAGGCATTAGTTTCCCACTACATTGGATTTGCCAGTTTAAGATGGAAAAAAAAAAAAAAAAGAGAGAAAAGAAAAAAGGATAGTGGAACCACAGACCTCTAGGACTGGGGCTTGCCAATGACTCACAGACGTCATAGAAAACCTTGTTAATCAGATGCAATGATTTGTCAAAATGTTGCATATTTACGGCACATGAGTAATGTTCGCTTTTCAGAATAAGCGATTTCCTAGAAGTAGGGGCATCTAGATTATATATCCTCATAACATCTAGCATGGAAGAAATTAAATTAAAAAAAAAAACTGTTGCCAAGCCAACTCTCATCAGAATGCAATGTTAAAACAGCCTGCCACACCCACCATGATGTGAATGAAATACAGGCTTCTTTCCAGAATGACAGACAAATATTTTTCTATTCAAACCAGAAGGTTTATTTTATTTATATTTTTTAAGGCTGAATATAACCAAGTAAACACATATATTATCAAAAAACTTCACTAAAATCAAAGTACAGAAAATCTTCCACATGCCCAGAATAAGATGGCAGTATATCCTGCATTCATTAGCAGTCAGCTTATGGCTTGCCAACTACCTGAACTCTTTCCAAATGCTTCAGCAAGCTCAAATTTGACTATAGTCCATTTTGGCCACAAATTTTAAAATATGTCCTTCCGTTCATGTATATTGCAATCATTTTGGAAGTGCTAAAGCTAGACATTACAATTACAACATGCATTACTCAAGCATTTATGTGCTCTATTTGGTTATTTTTACCACATTCATGCATGCAAGTATATATCTCAAATCATTCAGGACAGATCAATTTCAATTCATTTAAAACATAGAAAACCTCAGAAAACTCAGTTCACCTCAGAAATTAATACATCTAAGATATTTTCTTCAATAATGGGAAACATTTCTTCAAATGCTTTATTTTTAAGGTTCTCTGTGTTTAGTCTTTAGCTTAATTAGCAATTACATTAGTTTAGTGTGTGGAAGTTGTGCTCTACAAGTAGACCACTTCAGGGATGCTGTCAGTCCAGGGTCATTTTCCTACACAATTTTAATTCAGGAGAGAAATCCAGGAAAAGAGATGATTTCCATGAGTTGATTTCGTACTCCATGAAAACTGTGCAGCTGAGCTGAATTTGTTTTCTTGACATGGCAGTTTCCCCATATACTTTCTAGACTGAAGGATGACACTAGACTACAAAGATAGCACCAGAAGGGCGTTTTGACATTTTTAACACTCAAGAACTCCTTACTAAAACTCTCTTCCATACATTAAAGCCATACAGCCAGAATCTAACATTCTGCATTGCACGGCACATGGGGGAGGAAATGTATATTAAAAAAAATACTGAGCGACAGTATTTACTTTAGAAACTACAATGCAGAAAATATGGGCCTGGATAGCTGTTTGCCATTGACTTCTGATGAACGTGAAGAACTAACTCTAAGTATAGATGCAAAACGCTGTATTTTCAGGGTTGCCTGTTTTAATTTTCCAGCAGTGCGCTATCTCCCTCAGCAATACCAGTACTGGGGGGCAAGGAGTGCACGTGCTATCTCCCCCATCTTTTGTCAGACTTGTGATTCTCCTGAGGAATTCTCTACTTCTCTAAAGCAGCAAGGTTGTATTGGAACAGTTTTCCAATAGTGTAACCACACTAATATTTTTAGCATACCCTTCTGAAGGAAAAAAAAAAAAAAAAAAAAGAAAAAAGTTAGAAATGTGAGGGAATCTGGGAAAGAGAGAGCCCTGAGATGTCAGCCTAGAAGAGGGAAAAGATGGCCAACCTTCAGTGCCATTTTCCTACTTGTAAGAATTAAGTTCATGGAAGCAAGAAAGTAGTAGCATAACGTCAGTACCTCAAAATACCTGCTACTTACCAGGAAGTTTGATCATCTTAATCTGACTGAAAAGGCAGAAGTGTTATAAATTTACTGCTCTTGGGTTGTTTACTAGGTCCGTCACTGGTTAGTAACAAAATGAACTTATAAGAAAAGCAAGTCATAACTTTGTTATCTCCTTTTTTCAGTGCACCATTTTTTCCTCAGAATTGTCTTTCAATCTTAGGGGAGCTTTCTAAAGAGACCAGGGGGTTGGAAACAGCAGTGTTACTTGCTTAGTGGAATGATAATACGCATGTTACCAATGTGTCTTCTCGAGACAAACACCTGATACCCAAAGAGACTGGATGGGGTGGACAACGGTCACTGCTCTGGGGATATACATAGCGTACTTCCTTGTAGCAACAGATTTATCCCAGCACAGAGCCAGTAAGCATTCATTTTCATCCCGTGTATTGTTACAAATCTCACTTAAACATCTTTCTGGCATTTTCTAGTAGAAATGCTCAACTCTTCACAGATCTCTTTCACATCGGTAATGAGTTTCAGCAGTGACAAATGATACCCTCTGTGTTTTTTTCTCACTCATCTTCTCAACACCTATTTTCTCCAGTATTCCCTGCTGAGTACCCTTTAAAAGTTTGAATCATCTTTTGACATAATAGACAAGCTAGTGGTTCAATAAAAAAATATTAAAGCTTGCAGGATCTGAACTCCAAATACTACTGGAGGAGGAAAAAAGACATTCAACAGGTGGTATGTCTACACCAAATCAAATTACCTTAGCTGAAACACTCAAATAGTTAGTTTGTTGTTGAAGATAGAAGCTGGTTCAAGCATTAACCAACTTTTCAGAGAAAATATTTCTACAAGTAAACCATTTCACTTTAAAACTGTCTGTTACAAGACGTACGTATCTCCCATCAGAAAGCTATATATTTTATTTTGTTTTGTTCAGTACTTACAGCTACCTCTGAAATTATGAGGATTTAATATTAGGGATTTAACATCCTGCTTTTTATTGTTACACAGCTGTCATTCTAAAAGCTGTTTTCAATATTGAAATGCATCACTTAATTTTGAAACATGGTAGGAATTTCAAAGTTTCCAAAGACTCCATAGAACTAATTTTATGTATATTTACACGCAGCGTTAACTTCAGATATTCACCTATGTTTATTTCTGCTTGCGTAAATCTCCTTTGACACACATCATTCAAAGGAATATTTCCACCAGCTGTCAAATAAGCTTAAAAATTTGCTGCTATGTACCAGACATGATGAATACCTGCTAACCACGTTCACTTACCAAACAACCACAAGTCTTTTCACTGAGATGAAAGCTGTTAAAACTAGCTTCTCTTTTTAACATATTACCAAATACAGAGCAAGATAGGAATTGAGACAAGACTGTAAACAGTATCCTCGACAAATTCCTCCCAGCCTGGGGCAAAATAGAGGTACAAAGGTTCCGATTGTCCTTCTTATACATAAATACTTGTGGGCTGCCTCACTGTCTAACCACCTAAATCTCCTAATTTATGGGATTCAGAAAGACAAACATCTCACTTCCCTACCATCTCCTGGATTTGGTCCAGGGCATACACAGCCACGAGAGTAACTGTGTATATATTGTCATTAAAAATACAGTTTCCCAAGCTGGGCTGCAGTACTTTGAAGATGAAGGTCCAGAGGGAAAACTTAGTGCTATTGGTGGCAATGGCAAAACTATCCTCCCTTGTAAACCACTACCCTTTTTCTTGTAAAGCAAGAGATTGTTTGCCCACTGTCAGGCTCTCATAAACTTTGATTTTATTAGGAATGTCAAAAAAAAAAAAAAAAGTTCACAATCATCTATTCTAAAGTACATCTGAAAGGACAAATTCTTTTTATTTCAATGACACGACATCAGTAATTTGACTGAGTTATACACCAGTTATTAAGGGTAGAAGAGGCTTTTAAGTTTCTCTATTTCAGTGGTAGCCTTTCTTTATGTGGGTGTAATATATACATATGTATTATACACACATACAAATATGTAGCACAGGCTTGATATGTACTTATATAAAAGCCCCTGATGATTGCTACAAACAACGCAAGACACAATAAAACAGACTAAAAAGCAAAGGTGGCACATAGTACAGAGCCACATTTGAAAACCCCCAAATGCTTTAACATATTGTAAATCCTTCACTTAAATGCAGTTTCAGATTGAATTATTTTTTTCATGCTGACAGATAGTAGCCCTTCCTTATAATGAATAAATCTACTTTTTACACGGTGTAAAGCTATGAAATATAAGTAGTTCATGGTGATGCTAGCAGTCCTTCTAATACCTCTGCCACAATTACTCAATTAAATAAAATTTTCTAAAATTTTACCATAATTTCCCATCTCTGTTTCTTTCTCTCCCCCTCCTTCTACATTTTTTTTTTTTTTAAATTAAAGCTTCCAAGGACCATTGATTGAAAGGTCTTTTATCCTCTTATTGCTTTTTTAATTCTTTACTTCAGTTCCCTTATACTCCTCCTTAATCATGAATGCAAATAAAATTCAGTGTAATCAGCAGCTGCCTGAGAGTGCTGAGCTCTGTTGCCGTGGGAACAGCCAAGTCAGTCCTTGACCAGAGGAAGCATCACACCTACTTTTTTTTGCCTTATTCCCTTTATCATTCCTCACCCCTTTCATTTTCAAAACACATGTGCTTCCCTAGGACATGAGATACCTGATGATAAATTGTTAAACCACCAATTTAATGGCCAGCAGCAGTGGCTGATATGTTGTTCTTCCATGCTATCATCCTACATCCTAGGGCTCTTGGGTACAGGATATGGGTCCTGGCTGCCCAAAGAGAAATAACCACTCACCCAGACTCAGACTCTACAAACCACATGTTCTCAATCAGAAGCAGTGCATCTTTTTCACTTTGACATCTAGTGAAATGACATTGTTGTGTTCCAGAATATCTCTGGAAAGGTCTCATTGACCTGTTAAAAAAAGCCAAAACATCACGAGGCAGAGGAATACTCAGGTAGAAAGGAAAATTCACACAGTCTTTCATGACTCCTTTCCTATTTGATCAGATTTTGTCAAAGTATGACATCGATAACTTGCATCAAAAGTGCCTATCATATTTTAGTTGTCACTGAAGTGAAGCGCTAGATTTTAGTACAATTATTAACAGGAGATGAAACCAGCCAGAAGTTCCTGCAACACTACAAAATATAACACAACTGTGTTTAATTTGTGAGAGGTGCTTCCAGTCACTTTTATCTCGGTGCTAGTCTATGGAAAAAGAGCTGCAAAGGATAACAAAACTACACAGACAGGGACATAGTGCTGTTTCCCCAATGTCTGATGGTGCCCCAAGAACAATATTTTCTCACAGTAGTCACTGAAGAGTGACAAGGACTTCCCCAGTGCTGGCATAATAATCGGAAATTATATCCATATAAATAAATATACATTATTGTAACTATTGATATAGTTTCCAGGAAAATTGTTCTAACATTATGCACTTCTGTCTGCTCACTACTTTGCTGAGGTTCCTGCTGTGCTTTGACACTTAGCATACTTTGTCAGTTTAAACACCTTAGAATACTGTTTCCAAAAACTGTGGGGCGAAATAGCACTGGTTAGTCTCCAAAAATCCCCTAACAGGGACATTTAAGATCCATCCACTTCAGATAAATCACAAAATATGTAATGATAATGTAAAGATGAGTTGTTGTTGTTTTGTTTTCCTACATGCTTCATCACAGCTGGAACTTTTGCTCAGGTTTTGAAAAATGAATGCTCTGCTCATTTTTGGTAAGTGTACCAGGACTGGACAGATAGTAAATGTATTTGATTCATTCAGTGCTTATTAAATTTTTCAATATATAAGACACACTACTATAGTCTCACAAACTAAGAGTTCTCAGGGGACCATCATTGTCTCACAACAACTGGATAGTTAAAGTGTGTGCATGTGTATATACACTATGCTCAAAAACCTAAATTCAAACAAAATTAGAAAAAAAAAAATCCTTTAAATTCTTCCTGGAAAATATATTAAGCATGGATTTTGGCCGTTTACTTAATACTTGGTTAATCATTCTTTTACCCCTTGGTACTTATTGAATGAATCTTCATTAAATGGAATTCTTTGTTAAAATGTCCCAATTAAGCCACAGTCATCTCCGTTTGCTCGTTATGCCAGATCAGTCTCATCAGAGATGTCCCACTGATGTCCCATCTCTAAAAAATCTGTTCCAACAACAAAAAAAATAAATCACAGAGGATGCTACTGCACACGTCGGGGAGAAGACAAAATTGAAATACACCATGTTCCCCTGCCAAGTGTACTTCATTCCGAGACATTCCCGATTACATCTTTGGGAACAGAGAAAATCAGCTTGCTCCTTTTTAAATTGAGATCAGACAATTAACTATGCACAACCACTTTCTTACCATTTCCTTATTCCTTTTGCAATCATTCAAGAGCTGAGTATAGCAAACAGAATAGTTGCAAGGAAGACAAAAAGGCAAGTTCTCAGAGCCATGTGCTTTCTAAGACTTCACATAATTAACTGGGTTGCATTAAGACACTAGGAGGTCCTTAGGTTTAAGCAAAGGTTAATATTCAAATTGCTTGTTAAATGTTGGCTGCATAAAACCTATGAAGCATAGCATGAGGTCTGTGGTGTGGTTATAATCCACAGTTTTTGCTGGCAATTGTAAACTTAGTTTGCCTACTGAAACACCCACTGTGGCATGAAGTCTTTTAAAGGATTTTTTTTTTTGACTGTTTATCTTATTTTCAAAAAAAGAGACTGTGACAAAGTAGGCATCAAAGAAATAACAGTTGCTACAGGAACAGAATCAAAACAGGAGATAAATGAAAGAAAAACAAAGAAAAAGAAAAGCAACCCAAGAATAAATTGTTCTGATACCCTATTAGAATGACACATCTTTGCACCATGTCTTCCTGTCTTTATATCAGATGCTTACCCCAAATACATATATATATATATATATATATATAATGTCATGAGTTGGTATAAGATTTGATGTTAATATGAGTAGCAAGCCATAATCTAACAGATTTATCTAGTATTGACCTGTCTTGTTGGCTGCCATTGTCCTGGATTAAGAAAGATGGATTAAAAAAAAAAAAAAGAGAGAGAGAGAGAGCATGAATTAAAATAAAGCAATGACTGTAACTGGTAATGAAGAAAAAATGAGTCAATGGGAATTATCCAAATTGTGTAATTTATGTAAATTTCATTCTGAATTTCTTCAGTAGTATGATTCTCCAATGAAGCAGGCTCACAATACCATTAAAATAAGTGACTGCTTGGCATGGTCAAGTTTCTTATTTTCTTCCATTTTTAAAATTTAAAAAACAATAATCAACCAACATCTCTCCTGTATCCTTGGGTTACTGAGGCAGTTCTAAAGTGGTAAGTCCAAACTATTAACAGTTGAAAAAAAAAAAAAAAAAAAAAAAAAAAAGAAAATTTAAATCCAGCTGTCTCAGAGCTGGTAATCAGAAAATAAGTGGGGCATGCTGCCCTTCTCTTACAGTAATTCTTTTCTACCTAGAACATTAACCAAGATAAAACATGATGTCTGTACCTACAATTACGCCAACACTGTCTCTGGAGGGCCCACAAGTTATCTTTCTCTATTATTGTTTACCACATTGTATATTCATAATTTATGTCCCTTAATTACATTAATATATTTTATGGGAAGGTTGCTATTGTTGCTCTTACTTTTTTACTTCCATCCCTGCTTAATACATTCTTTCAAAAACTAAAACCAGATGCTCACGCCTCTTTCCTAGGTATCAAATTTTAAATCAGGTTTGCATGCAGTTAGTTGCAAGCCACTGTTGGTGCCATGCCTTTTATGCTCTCGTGAACATGACATGCAATGCATACCAAATTCTTACAATGTCTTTTACCATTCTGTTGCTGTACATCTCTGAAATCAGCCTTGTGGGAGCACAGCGGAGTAACCTACACTAAAAGAAAGCTGTAGTGAAGGAACACATCACACACCGCGTTCTGCAAATCACCCAAAGCTGCAGCTGGAAAATAACAACTAGCATTTTACTCATTCCCTTTGCACACTATACCTAGAAACTGCCTGACAGCACCTTGCATCCCTGTCCCATGGGTTTGAGGTATAGACAAACTCCCGAGCTCTGTCACAGCCTGAGAAATGGAGGTGGAAGCTGTTGTGGTTTTTGTTTTTAATGATTATTATTATTTAAAGTAATTAAGATCTCAGCTCTTTCCAAAGACTTTACTTGGTCTTTTCCAGGAAGACTAACATCTTATTTAGTTGCTGATGTTCTAGCTAAACTTCTGAAAATTTAAATTCTGTGTGGAAGAGTTTCCCTTTAGATTTTACTCATATAATACAGATGTGAAGGATGCATCATTTACCTCTGTTGAAGATTTTCTTCTTTCTTTGACAACTTAAAATCAATAACTGGGGCTGCTTTTAGAACTAACTGTCTCTAATTTCTTTTGGAGCTACATTATAGCAACTTTCCCCTAGAAATGCTTCAAAACTGTTTAATATTACTGTAAGCAATACATGCATACAAAATATACATTTTTGATTTTCTTTCTGTGCATTGGGATGGTTTAGGAAGTGACCAGGGAAAAATTATTTCATATTTCAAAACAAAATATTCAACTACATTGCTATATTGTGCCCCTTCCAAGTAGCTTCAGCTCATTTACATCTTATAAATGTCATTCCCTACACCACCACACCTTTTTTTATTTTATTTTATTTTATTTTTTTTTAGAACCCCCATATTCTCCTGGTTGGGAAAATTCTCCATTTTGAAACATAACGTTGGGCAGGCTGTGAACAAAAAGCACCTTAAAAAATGAATTTGGTACAGAATAAAAATTACAGCAAATGCATTTTAATATATATTTGCTTGAATAAGATATCAGAAGTCACCTCGCCATTGTTTTATATCTTCAACTCTAACTTCTGAAACATTTTTGCTTTCCCTGTCAGTACCAAAACGAGACAGTTACTCATTTAATCTAATAGCCTTCAATTTTTCTCTTCAAATAAAATGTCACTTTAAAAGCAAAGGGCTAGTTTGATGAAAAATTATTTTGTTCTATTTTTCCTTTCTGATCAAGCATGTCTCTGCCATTTCAACATGAAATTATCTTCATCCTCCAGGAGTAATCTACATTAAATGGATTGTTTTAAAAATAATGTATCTATTGTTCTGACTGTGAAATGTAAAGGAGGATGGTAGAGCAGTCAATGTTCCAGTGCAAAAGAAGAGATGGTTCTGAAATGATTTACTTAACAAATAATTGTGCTTCAGTATCAGACATCTTCCCCTGCCCCTCTTCCCCTGCCCCAGAATTAAATGGAAAGAAAATATATTGCACTTTTGGTAACTAAGACAACGCTGATAATTGACACCAGCCATAACAATATTAGAGCCCATAAAATAATAATAATAATAATAATATGGGGTTTCATTGTCATTTCTGGGAGTCTGGAGCTACTGTTAAGTACAGTCAATTGCAATTTAAATAGCTTAAGTAGTTCTAGTTTAACAAATCTAGTGTATTGAAATTAATTTTTTTCTTGTCACTTCTGTAAGTCATGCTTGGGTGGAATTATTTGATAGAGAAGAAGAGTTTAGGGACATGTCAGTATCATAAGACGAGTTTTGGTCAATTAAACGGCTTTGATATACTCCTAATTATTGCTAGTTTGTTTCATCTTGTGTTTGCATTCCCTCAGAAGAGAGAGCTCTAATCTATGTGGGGGGAAAACAAAGCCATTTATATGCATCTTGTTTTGTGACTAAAAACACTGCTAATCTTTTCCATTTTGGTTGTCTTTCTAGGTTTCTTGTTTATATGCTTCATCTGTTCTTTTTCAATAACAAAACTAGTCTCTTATTCAGGAAGTAATGCCTGAATATGAAATATTATGGATCAGATTGTTTTTATTGTAGATGAAAGCATGGCACAGTACAATAAAAAATAAGTTGTAGTGCCTCCAAAATCAGGTGTTTATCATTCAATATCACTCTTTGTAGATAATGCTTCATTACAGCCATACTTGCTTTGTTTTAACTGGAAATGAAAGCAGTATTTAAGTAATAAAAACTAAATTTTCATCACAAGCTACAGTTAGAAAAGCACAAAGACTCTAATGACAAATCAAAGACATCCAGAAAAAGCACTCTTTCACCACAAAAGATGACATTTTAACTTTCACTACATTAGTGAATCTTCCTTCACTTACAAAATTTCTTGACATATTTCAGTTTCCTAAAAACTACGTTTCAGAATATGTCACGTCAGTCAGTATCGGCTACTCTCATTGAAAGGCAAAGTGCTGCATCTTGCTGCTTAACCTGGAAGCATAGAAGGATTTTGCAAGGCATAAATATAGATAAATGCCATTTATAACTAATTTAGGCATACCAAAACAATCAAAGGATGAAGCAGTGAATGAAACGTTACACCACCATGGCCACTAATTGAACTGCAAAGATAAACACAAATGTTTCACAGCCTAATGTAAAACGAAACAATTTCTGGCTCAAGGGACAGAACAGGACCCTGAGCATCAGCCACTGACTTCAGATAGCCATTTTCTGAACCATTACTGATATTTTTTAATTAGAAAGAGGTTTCTGCTCTCGTTGAAATGCCAGGAATACTCTTACACTACAAGTGGCTGTATACAGAAGTCATTTCTGGAGAAAAAAACAAGCAGCAAACAGAATTGCATTCTCCATGCAATATTCCTGATGCAGCAAAGTTCGCATGTACCTGTTAAGATGCTCTGCTGAATCAGGCCCTTTAAGCACTTACAATCACTTACAGCACTGATCTATAAAAGGAAAGCAGGCATCTGAAGTTATGAAGAACCAAATGTTACTCAATATAGTAAGAAAAAAAAAAAAAAGACTACAGTCAAAAGTTAATTTTTAAAGGCACTAGGTAGATAATTTTCTTCCAGTCAAAAGTCTTAATGCTGCTGAAAGGTATATAAATATTTAGGCATAACCAATTACCTGCAATGCAGTTCCCGGCTGTAAACAATGCAATGATTTACAACTCTTCAACTTAACATTTATTTTATAGCGTATCTTACACACAAATGTATCTACACTCTGCTCCTACGGTGCAACATGATGAAGACCATCTCAGAGAAACAGCCGAATGCTTTTTCAAGGATTGATACGGCTGTATGCTTAGGTCTGTTCTGCCTTCAGCAACTCTGCAAACATTTATGCAGTGAACCTCCAGCATACAGAGGCGTAAGGCATGGATTTCACTTTTATCTACTAGCCTAATGGCCTCTAAGCTCACACATTTAACTGACCATCTTGGATGCTTCTGTTTTCAGCACTTCCCACAGTGACTTTTGGCTCAGCTTACCAGCTAGCATCTGCCAGTCAAAAGAAGGCCAGGCTACTACATAGCTAAGGTCAAGAACAGTAAGTTCTTCAGTATTACCTCTCCCCTGCTGAGAGAAACAAAAAGGAAAGAAGTTCTGTCCTCAAGCAATAATACAACTAACAAATCTGCTCAACAAATTTGACTTTCCTTCTGAGTCAGACAGCTCCTCCTAGGGTTGATATGAGTACTTCTTTGAGTGCCTGTTGGCTTCCTAGACCAAAGTCTTACTCAAAAGAAGGACACAAGGCAAGTTCAAGTCAGAGTGGTTTTCACATTAGGACAGATAAAATGTAAGCCTGCGCAGCCCTGCTAGAACATCTGTATGGTACCAACAGACAGCAAAGTGCTTGAGATTGGAATGAATACCTTGGGTATTCACTGGCTTGGGTTGGCTGAATATTTTATTGAAGGCAGCCTAAGAACAGAAACTATTCTCCCTACACAAAGCATGGGAAGCCCTTTGTAAACATCAATGCTATTATATGTACAGTACTTAATGCTTTTCTAGTTTGTTTGATTTACAGTTAAAAATGTTCTGCAGATTTCTCCAGCTGTGCTCCCTTAGCAGATTGCGACATGCAGCAATCTGTTTGAGAGCAGCTGTTAGTTCACATGTTGCCTTATTCGCATCAGTGTGAAATAGCAGCCTGCTACATGAATAAAACATGCTTCCTCTTTGCCCTGTGCTGGTAGAAAGATTTATCTATTTAATTTAGTTTTACACAGAGGAGAGCTTTATTTTTAAATAAGATTATTTTTAAAAAATTAAATATAATTTTCAATTATCTATTTTAAGATGCTGAAAAGTCCATGTTGTCAGTTTGAAACGTGGGGTTTAATTTTGGGTCTGAATGCAGTTTTCAGTAATGCCAGTTGAAGGAACCAGAAGCACAACACAATTCTACCAGAAGCCCTATGAGATACCCTTGCAAATAGATTTAAAAAGGTGTTCGGTCTACATTTTGTTTGAAAATCCCACCTCCCTGCCACTCACTAAGACAAGCAAATCCACAGTACATTTTCAGGGTTATATGTGTAAATGTGCCATATTTGATAGCAATAGTAAGTAACACTTAAAAGTTCTCATTTAGTGGCTAAACATGCAAGAAGGTATTAACATTGGTCTGTACTTCTAGTGCTACAGGTGCAAAACAGCACACAATTTCAATAGAAAGAACTGAGCTATAGGAGAGCTCTGAGCAAAGTTTTAAAGTGTCTGAAGCTCATTTAAACTGGATGGATACCCATCGCTTCCCCATGGGACTGACCCTGACCTTCCACATTCAGTGATGTCTGTAAATACTGAAAGACCCTGGATGTAGGCAGCTCATGTACATCTCACCTGTAGCTTCACTGAATTTTGAGTTTCTCTCATCAAGCCCTGCCAGGAAGTAGGCAAAACCTCCAACCAGGAACCTACAAGAAACACCTCAAACAGCAGCTCCAAACAGCTGTGGACCATTTTCTGGGCTCTCTGCATGCATTCAGATCAGCTTGTTTTATAGAGAGTACACACCCAACTGGTGCCTTTATTTCTGTGATTTTTTTTTCCCCATCCTGGGTTTCTTTCTTAACCCTTTCTTATCATTTTGAGAGAATCATTGAAATACACTCCTCCATAATCCCTTCTTCATTTGAGAAAATGATTTTTGCCAACAACATATAGATTTTTTTTCACATCCTATTAGTTTAAGCTACTTCGGTTTAAGCTACTTCGGTTAAACATAAATTAAGGCTGTGCTTCCACACTTTGCTGCAGCATGTCAAGAGCAGCTGAACTCAGGCTATCTCCTTTATTTTAATAATTCACAAACCTTTTCTTTTTCTTTTTTTTTCCACATTTTCTTAGATGCACAGAAAGCTATTTGTAGAAATGTTATTTCTCAGTAGATCCAGCTTAACCTGGGGTACAATGAAAACATTGCCTTTATTGCACCCACATTTATATTTCCTTTAAATGCTGGGAGAGGGCAGTAAGGAGAAATGGTCTGATACATTTAATTTCAGACATCTCTTGAGAAGCACCATGCTCCAAGGTAAAGAAATCAGTGTTTGTCTGAAAATGCTTTGGCAAACCTGCAGCCAGACACAATGGTCAGTATCTTATCCTTTTCCATATGAAATAAATAATAGGTTTATCTGATTTCCTCACACATTCTCCAATGTTTCTTTCATTTTTTGTTTTAAATCTCCATTCTGCCTCTCAGATTGCAATTGCTCTGTCATTCATCAGATTACATCTTTACCAGCAACAGCCTCCTCAGTATTTACAAAGGCTCCCAGATAGCTTCCACAGATACCGGGCAACAACCATTTGTCACTTTTCTGCAACAGCTGAACTTTCAGATGGATTACAAAAGGAAGCAGTGATAAAGTAAACAAGATATGTCACCGGTTTGGATTCAAGGAGCTAGATTTTGCCACTCCGACAAACAGCATTACTCTTCCCCCAGGGGGATAACCAGGCTATTCATAAAGCAAAGCACCATCTCTTTGGGATGGAGGTTAAAGGGCTTCACCTGAGGAAAAGGATCAGATTCTACACCACACACGAACCGTGAAACACACAGACCCTTCGATTATTCATTTCCCGTTCTTACTCTTCTTCCATATTCATACAAACCACGCAGTATCTGTTCAGCACACTTGCTGGTTGCAGAGCCTGCCATCTTTTCTTATGCCTCATTTGTCTCCAACTAGATTTCTGAATGGATTTTAAAGAGGCATTAGTATACTGCTCTGCAAAATATGCTAGGCACTTTGGATCTGGTTATGGCGTGTAAATTGGATAAAAGCATTAACTTGTTCCCCACTTTACTACCTAATGTACAGATTTATCTGCTTTTTCCCTGTGCTGCTTCTCTCCCAGACAGCAGGAAGTACACCAAGACGAGTGTACAAAAGCCCCACTTTTTGAACTCTCTGGAACTTGTTGCCTACAGAAGTCCTGGAAGCTGTGAGTCCCACCGCCCATACACCACTCTTTTGTTTCTTTAGACACTCTGAAATGATTCCATGAACTTTTCCCCTGTGAAAACTGCAAGTGAATAAATAATGTTATTCATCCTGTTTATAACTCTCAGCTTTTTACAACACAATTGTATCCCTCCTCAGGAACCCTATTTTATTACAACACCATGCCTAAAAAAACCTGCAGCGTTCAGCAGATCTGAATTTCAGCTATTTTTCTAACAGTGCTGTGTTTGAAAAGTCAGTCACAAAACCTCAGCTGAACCTCCCTGCATTTGTATACTGCCACTATAGATTTTACATTCCATTGAAATATCTATAAAAATGATTTTCCTGTTTAATCACAGTGAACCTAAGCCTACTAGCAAGAAGTCAGTCCTCAGTCCTCTGTCCCCTCACTGTTTTGCAGAGGAAGTATATTCCAAAATAAATGTATGAGGTAGAACAGTCAATGTGAGAATGACAGCCTGCTATCACCACAGATAGTCATGGGAACAAAAGGTTTATTCAAATAAAATAAAACCTTTAAAAAGGTTCAAATAAATAAGACCTTTAAATAAAACCTTTAAAACCAATAAAATAAAACCTTTATTCACATAGTGAAGGATAGACATGACTTAAGCTAATTGGAAGTGGTCAATAAATGGGAATATCATTAAGTACAATATACATACTAAGAAAAAGATTGGAAGACAGATAGAAAAACTAATACAAGTAAGCTACATTACTGAGGACAAAGAGAAGTCAATTCCTTTAACAAAAGACTTCTCTCATACTTACTGCTGATTCTTTTTGCTATTTTTCTCCACCTGAAGCTTTCAGCAGACATGAGCTGTAGAAAGTAATCTATAGTTCAGTGAACCAGGCTAGATGCCCAAAGCCCCTGTTTTCAGTTTTCATAGCAGTTTTCCAAGTCATTTCTTATTTGTATTAAAGATATAGCTGCTAAGTATCTGAAAATTAGTTTTTAAAAAGTACCCTTCATTCACCCTGAAGAGCAAGGCTAAAAGAAAAAGAGTTCTCACATTGAAAATGAAGAGTTACCACTCTCAGTCCTGCTCCATTTTTCAAGAACAGGCATTACATTTTAATTCCTGGCTCCAAATACATTTCTGGTTCGGACCTTACGAAGCCTTACAAGAAATGAATAACAGGGTTTGAAATCAGATATGATTCAAGGTAACAAAAATCTTGTTGAACCTATTTACTGCATAGGCTGACTGACATTTGAGCTGAAAGCCACCAAAACAGCTCCAGAGATTCTTGAGCCCTCCAATTCAGATTAGACCACTGACACTGACTTTCAAACACATTTAAATGCAAATATTTACTTCTGATCTGCTGTATTTTTTTTTTCCCATTTCTATTGTTCATTAGCAGCCAGCCCTGTTTCTGAGTCAAACTTCTGCTATAGAGCAGCATGACTCCCTAACTCTGAAGGGCATGCTTGCCCATTTAATAAAATAATGCATTAAACCAAATATTCAAATGATCTTTAAAAAAAAAAAAAAAATCTTTCATTATCAGCCAAAGTGTCCTCAAACAACCCAGCCTGACAAACCTCTACTCCAGCATTGGTGTTACAAGTTTTTCCCCCACCCTTGTTTACCTCAGCGTGGATCCCCTTTTGATCTCTAGCTCTTTTATCCCTGTAAGAGACTCTGTGCCACTCACATGCCACCCATCAAATTCCCTTGATCTTGCAAGCTGCTACCTGCATGCTGCATGGTTTGGAAAGTATAACGCCTGAGGTAGGATAAGGACCAGGGAAATATGGTGATAAAGCCGATCTTTGCTGCTTCCTTATTTCAGAAGCTATGTAAAGCTCTTCAGTCTTCTGCACCACACTGAAATTCCACTCTCCCCCGCCCCCCCCCCC
>CM021734.1:26313615-26448343 GCA_011075105.1 Heteronetta atricapilla | reverse complement strand
CCCCCCCCCCCCCCCCCCCCCCAAAAAAAAAAAAAAAACAAAGCTCAGTTTGGTAAGGCTATCGTGGATGTGAGCTTAGAGGTAGAGTGGTCGGTGTCGACAGAAGGAAAGGAGAAGCCCTACAGAATTACTTATTTTCAGTCTTCCTGTATTCACCAGGCAATGTGAAATACATCAATAGACTCCCACCATAAACAAATAAATAAATAAAATTTAAAAATCCACCAAAGTGAGATCTGGCCCCATGTTTTACATGATACTGTTCACAATATGACCTAGCACTGATAGAGCTGCAGCTGCCTTTCCCTCCCCTACTGGTTTTAGAGCATTTGTAGTTCAACAAGACTCCCAAGTCACCACCTCAGTTCTGAATTCCGCTCTTAAACTTATGCCATTGGTCCAGGTTTGCTCTACAGCAGTCAGGGGAAATTTCCTCCTGCCCTAGCTTTTGCCATTTTTCTGCTGCAGCTAAAGCGTAAAGATCAATGTCAAAGGGAATAACTCAGCAAGCAAAGAGGTGATGATACTGGTTTCATTTCTAGTGGCAAGATTCTGCCACTCCACATCAGAAAGAATTCTGCCTTTTTACTGCAGAAGACAGTGAGACCATACACAAGCTCAGGCACAGCTTGTGGCAGAACTCTGCTTTCTGGGAAGGTCAGCGAGTGATGTGCTCCTGTGGGCCCACACAGATAGGCAAGCTTACAAAAATCTCCATTTACATTTCAAAAACGGATTTCTTACAGCTATATCCACAGAGTGTTTTTGTTGATGTTGTGGTTGTTGTTTTGTTGTTTGTTTGTTTGTTTTCTTTTAGAAACACTGGATGCAGTCAAAATGATCAAAACCCACAAACTATCCTAAAACACACGATCTCCCCAAAAGTTAATTTCCTAAAAGTTCTCACAAATGTCCCTGTTTGATAATTGAACGGGGCATACAAAGACAATAAAACCTGGCACAATTGCAGTGCTAAAATCATCATGCACCTGCCCAGTGAACTGCTTGGCAATCAGCCAGATGTTACATTATATTTGAATGACTATCACAACTCTGACAATACCCTCATGTACCTTCTTTCTCTTCTTTTCTCTTCTTTCTCCAAACACCTCATGTGGTTGATCACAACTGTTTAACACCAATTTTTCCAGTTGCAACCAACTATATATCAGGCCCATATCTCAGCCAACTTGAAATTATATACAAAAATTACCATATAGCAATAGGAAAATGAGATGAACACGTGCTTTTCACCTTAGGATATAAGCTTATGTATGCACCACTGCATTTTATTAAAACACGAATCGCTTTTTCAGCTACAGCAAAGCCTCCTTTCCCTTAAAGGGTCTAAAGATACAAGCAGAAGGTAAAAATTTCAGTTAATGTGTTTTAACTACTTAATTTAACAAAGAAAAAAAAATGTTTGAAACCAGCTGGAATCCATACATTTCCTCAGTTAGCAAATAAGGCTATATAAACCAGAGGTCTTATTTGACATCATTCCATGAACACACTTTTCCTTCTGTTTTTCTCATTACTGCAATGTAATTGTGCTTTTGCCTCAATTATTTTGCATAAACGTTAATGTTATGGTTTGCAAATGTGGACAATGAAATCAAACCTGAAAAGAGGCATCTGTCTTCTCAAATGACCTGTTTCACTTTCACATACAATACAAAGATATCCTCTCATAATGTGAAAATAAAACCCCTTGGAAGACACCCATCTGTGAGTCAGAAAGCTACCTGCAGTAAACTTATTATGGATGGACACACTGATGTGTTCATATCCTGCTGAAAGCTTCAAAAGTTGAGTTACTATAAAGTTGAAACCCTTTAGCTAAGATCATGTTGAGCTAGAGTTGAACATCAAATATACCTATCTGTGTGAAAGCCAGCAGAAAAATAGATTTTATGATCTAATAGGTTTTTCTCCCCCTTCTTCAAATATTTTATCATTCTGAAAGTTCTCGTTCAATAAGCTAGGGCCAAGTATCTAAACTGAACTAATAGGAAAGATTTCAAAAGAGTCTCATCATGTGAATAAAATGTATTTAAAAAGCATATACGTACAAGCATACTTACAAACTAAAGGGTAAAATCCTCATTTTGTAAAGAAAAAGCTTTAAAATACTGTCAGAGTAAGACTTTCAAATGAGCTGGTTTGTTTTCACGGCTTCATCATCCAGTGAGCCTAAAACCTGTGCTGTCTCCGAAGCATGGACTTTTACAGGTCTTATTATTTGGAAATGCCAAAGGTACTCCATTACAAAGCAAATATCAATCAATTTTTTTTCCCCTCAAACTGTGATCCCCAAGCTACAAAATACAGAGAAAACCAACCAGAAAAAATAATAATAAAAAAAAATCCTTCTTTCCCCTGTGATTTATTCTTCTAAGTACCCTCAGTTTTAGACTAGCACAACTTGGAAAAGATAACCTATACAGCTGCTGACAAACCATGCATTTTATATACTCACTTATCCCCTTCTGATCTTTTTTTCTCCTCCTACTTATAACAATGTTGATTAATGCCCAGGCACCCACCAGCTGATTAGACAGGGCATCTGTGAATCATTGTGTCTACACCGGAGCCTGTGCCACAATTTAATGGCTGTGAGAGCGATGCCAGTTGAGACATCGGAAAGACAACTTCACACGGTACTTAGCAAATAAATAAAAAGCTCCTCTGACTCTCTGCACACCGCAGAGATGAGCGCTGCAGTTCCAGACGTACTGAGCTGTGCCCAAAGGTCGCATGTGGCCCCTACGGAGCTGGGAGCAGAAATGGGACCTTCGGTGATGGCTTTGGTCTAACTGACTTAAAACACCCTCCTTCTCTTCAGGAAAGATTCTGTCAGATCTGAATTTCACCTGGTTGTGGTTATTGTAATGCAAATTTGACATATCTTTGCATTTTGTATGACCATGCATCGATACAGCGATTTAAACATTTGAATATATAGCACATTGTACTTATGTAACTACATATTATTTTCTCTCTGTTTATTGAAAATTATATTTTCATCTCAAAAATAACTAAGCTGTTTTTATCTAATCTGTCATTTCCCATCTAAACCAATGACCTCCTCTAAGTAATTTCAATATTTACTGTTTTATTTTTATTCTAGTCACTCTTCAGTAATCTCAGCAAGTATATTTTATTTAAAATATTGCTTACAATGGACTGTTATTTTTCATTACTGTAATAGATTATAACTATTTCTTTACCATGCCACTGTATTGAAAACTTCACACTAATATGTTTCTACTAAATATGTAAAATATGTCAAATATTTCTGCATTTTCTTAAATCCATTACGTTACCTAATACTTCATGATTCTATTTCTGGATGGCAGAGAATTCACAGTATAAAGTGGCTATTGTAATGTTAATAAGCAGTTTTATATTCATTGCCCTTCTAGGAAATTTGTCCTATATGGATACTTCAAGCATGGCAAAATTCTACTAGCTACTGCTGGCTCTAGTCATAGGTGGCAAAAGGAAGCTATCCTGTGAAGAACTAATTTATCTATTTCTTCATTTCCTAATACAACCCAGAACTTGATCACACCCAGGTGATAATGATAGAGTCAGGTGTAGGGATGTAGCAACACTAATGAGCTACCACAAAAAACACAGGGCAGTAACTCTAACATGCCAGTAACAAAAATTTGAAGCATTTAATGATTAATTGGATACTTCCTTAATAATGTGGCAAATAATATATATATACATATATATATATATATTTAAATAACAACAACAACAAAAAGTGTTCAAATTTGCTTTGTTTACATTCATAGAATCATAAGGGTTGGAAAAGACCTCCAAGATCATCTGGTCCAACCATCCCCCTACCACCCACTAAACCATGTCCCTAAGCACCACGTCCAACCGTTCCTTGAACACCCCAGGGACGGTGGCTCCACCACCTCCCTGGGCAACCTCTTCCAATGCCTGACTGCTCTTTCTTCTCTAGCTTTGACTACTGTTTTCTCAATTATTACACCTCTGGCATCAACACAAAGTATTCTGTTACCGTTTTCAAGGAGGCTAGAAGAGACTGGCTTTTTTGAAAGTGGTAGAATGAAAGGTATCACTTTTTCATTGAAATGTCAAGGATGCTTTGATTTGGGAAGAGCAGGCTTAGCAGTCAGCGTAGTCAGTACAGTAACTCAGTGAACAGCTCTTTTCAGTAATATATATATGTATATAATGTCATATTAAAATGTCACCATTTCATTGCATCCAACTGTTTTGTTATAAAACAATCAACAATCACTACTAGGAAATGTGGCCTTTACTGATTTTCACAATTAAAAAAAAAATGTGTTGTATTTTGACATATTATATTATGACATTAAAAAACAACTATCATGCTTTGTACTTCGACTTATGTTGGGAAACACCACACAAATGCAAATATAAAGCTTGGAATTAAAAAGAATCTCTGCTTTAACTGAAATGTCAATTTTCCAATTATATTTCTCCGAGGGAATTCTAATACAAATCCATACAATGTAATCAGTGGTATATGGATCTTTGCCATATTTTTTTCCATTTCAAATTTCTTTTGACAAAACCAGCCCATTCCTTTCTATCATGTTTTCCCTGCACCAAACCTCTTGACTGTTAGTGTCGAGCAAGAATTAATTCTATCCTTCCAACTCCAAACATAATGGCCAAATATAATATGATTAAGCATACTACATAATCCACTGTATTTTTGAACATATCATATTTTTGATTGTGTAGAACTGGCAACAAAGATAATGTAGAAAATTTGGTTTTCAGCAAGCATCTTGAGAAGTCAGCAAAATTCACCCTATTTACAAAGAATCATAAAAAGACAGCTGATGCATCTTAAGAGGTCATTTAAGTCCCCACAGCAGGATCAACTATTTATAAACTATTCCCATCAGATATTTGTCTAATCTATTCTTAAAAACCTTCAAAAGATGGAACTAATGCAGTCTCCACAGGCAATCTATTTCAACGCTTCACAATCTTTATGGTTTAAAAGTGTTTCTTAATATCTAACCTCAGACTCCCTTGCTGCAATCTACTACCATTATTTCTTGCCCTAAGTACAGTAAGAGAAGCTTTTGTTCTTGCACACTTCCAGTGATTTTTAATGTCACTGAACATTGCTACTGTCTTTAATTTGTAAGTTAGTTAAACATAATTTCTTCACCTCGCCAAATAAATTCATATTTATAATATGGGCCATCCTTTTTTTGTTCCTCTCTTCTTGATACCCTATAATAGTTAAGTTCATGGAAAAATACAACAAAGCACTCCTCAAACCAGTAACTGACCTGCGTTTCTGGAAAAGGTCCAGAAATTCAGGGACAACATACTGAAGGAAGTCGTGTTGCTAACTCATACCTTCTTTTCACTTCCCCTACTAATAACTTGCAAACTGGTTGCAACAGTGAAAGAAGGAAAGGAGGAAAAACTGTGCAAAGGTACCCCTATGTGTCTCACAGTGTGGTGCAATTGCTATAAAGTACTGTCCTCGGGGTTCTGTGAAATGCAGGCTCCACTTCTCTCTTACACTGAATTATGGAAGTCCAGCCCAGAGCAGTTTTACAGCTTCTCTACAAACCAGAGATCAACAGGGTGCCTTCATCTGGAGGACTAGCTTTCTGTTTTAAAGCTTAGAGGTGTAACTCTAACTTCGAGGTGAGAATACCACAGGCTCCTAAAACGAGGGATCTCCTTAACTGCTTGGAAATGCTATCTTCAGCAAAAGGCTCTGCAACATAAATATTGCTGCATTAACAATCTTTTAAATACCCTCTTCACTTATTAGCTGATAACAAACTACAGACCATTTTTAGTTTGATAAAAATAAGAGAATTGTGTACATGCTTCTCTGCAACAGTAAATAGATTTATTTAAAGGTAACTAAAAGTTCATTTCCTCCACCACTTTTGCTGCTCAACAAAACTATCAATTTTTAGCTTGAGACAGCTCTACAAAACTGCAATTCAACAACCTCTCTGTAAACCACCTATTAAAGGCATCACGAAAGGTTAGATACAATCAGGGTATTTTACTAACTGTTCTTTACGCAGGCTGATAAAGTTATCTGAAAGTTAATTTAAAAGAAAATTGTATACTTGCACATTAGAAGCAACATGAAAATACATCAACAGATAAGGCTTGTAAGCAAAAATTAAGCTAAACAGTTTTCATTGTTCCCACTTTGTGTTGGAAAAAAAAAAAAAAAAAAAAAAGCTAGGTGGCAGAGATTTCCATCACTAGAGACAGCTGTTCCTCCTTCATAGCCTTTAGTCATGCTTCTTTTAGCCGTAAGCCATCGCACCCCCCTATTTCTCTGTAAATCGAAATCCTTGGTCACGTACTTAACAACAGTCATAAAAAACTTGTTCTATAAATTAATGATATATTCCCACCACTCTGTTGCCCAGACAGATCAGTCTCAGGGCTATCTAATATTACCTTTATGATTAACTTGAAAAAACACATCTCAGTTCCAATACCCACAGAAATGCAGGCAACCTTATGTTAGAAAGGAACTTCTAAGGTCGTCTAGTGCAACTCCCTGCTAAGGGCAAGGCTAACTTCAAAATTAGATCCAGTTGCTCAGGGCATCATCCTGCTGAGTTTGGAAATCTTCAGGGATGGAAATCCCATAGCTTCTCTGAAGCCCTCTTCCAGGGTTTGACCTCCCTCATAAAGAGGATATAAGGAAAGATGTTCCTCAATATAAAACAAGACACAGTGCATGGAGAAAAATAGAACTCCAGCTCTTAAAACCATATGAGTTATACAAAGGCAAAAGAAGAAAGAGAAAAATTTTCTCAACAGAAAATGCTACCAGCAGCAAAAGAAAACATAATACATAAATATTCTTGTGCAAGCAGTATCCTTCCCTGTAGCCAGCCTGCAGAGAATGGCAATGGCATTCATTTTACAGTGCCCTAACATCATGTTTGAATTGTTTCTTTTCTAGAGATATGGCAAATGAGTCTTAGCGGCATTTATCATACTCTCAAACAAGATCTCCTTCTCTGTGAGACATGCACTCCATTTTACACTAAATGTGATTTGAGATGCCGGGTGAAGGAGCTGCCCTGGCTGTTCAATCAAAGAAATGCCCTGGAAGCTTCCCTGTGACTATGCCTTTGGGAGTCACACCTTAGCATTACTCAGTAAATTACTCAACAAGAAGCACGCCCTTAATGGCAAGTATGCTTTATATATATATATACATATATTACTTTTTAAAAAATTGCTAAAATAGCCTCCTTGCACTTAATGATTGATTAAACACAAAAGCAAAATCTGTCTGCTTCTATTCCTCTTTCGACAGCCTCACTTTACGTAGTGTGCACACACACAAGTGAAGCTTCATTGCTTTCCTTTTTCAGCAGAAGAATATAAAACAATCTCCAAGCGTGACAGCTACCACCATGACGCAGACTGGCTAAACTGTACAAATATCTTAATAGGAAGATAGTCTTCTGAATTGAGACAGCAATTATACCAGCCTTAGCCATGGAAATTACAGTATGCATAATCTGAATCTTTATTTTTCAAAAGAATTCAAGCGACTGAAATTTATGTAATTCATCAAACTATTTTAGTGAACAAGCTCCTATATTCATCTGTCTTGCAAGTAACAAAGGGATCATCAGACTTTCCATTTCCACTTTCAAAATTAAAGTTACTGGAGGAATGAGCTGCAGTATAACAATTAGCAAATATTATTGCCTCTCCAGCCTTCACTGTGGAGGAACTATAAGCAAAAATCTGCTCAAACACAGAGTCAGCTTTATGCTCATAAACGACTTTGTATAGCAAGCAAGCACCAGCAGTACACAGAGGTAAAACAAGCAATGTGCATATTCAAAAGCTGTGCTATCTTTTCACTGAGAGAGCTGAAAATATTTCATTTAAACAGAATACGAAATCATTCCAAATATTGTGTGGAAAATTAATACTGACAGGATAAAACTGATTGCATTTACTTAGCCCCATTTGCTGATTCTTTCCCAAACTGCAGATACTGTATCAGAGCCTAAAATGCAATTTAAAAATAAACTCTCTTTGAAATATGATCCCTGAAATGTTGAACATGACAGAGGCACATTAACCAGGAGCCTCAGTAGGCTAGTCTGCATTTAAAACTATTCAGTTCTATTAAAAAAAGATAGCATGTATTTACCTAAATATATCTCCAAACTGTTTGGACAGTATTAAATAGATACGTGGGTGTCTTAAGTATGCTCTTAGTGAACTGCATAATTATACTTAAATTTAAACTCTGTTATTGCTATAGAATCAAAGGTGTAAGGGAATTTACAACTAGATATTTTTAGCAGAAACTTTTCAACACTCTGCAGGTCCTTAAGACTGGGATTGCACAGTGTTCTCAGCATAGCTTGTTTTTGAAGTGAGAAAATGTGATTATTCAAAATAATAGCTGCAGAGAGAATCTCAAAAGTATACCCAGGTGAAGAGTAAACCAAAAGTACAGATGTTCAGAGAAAAATAAAGTAAAAAATACTCCACAACCATGTGTGGATAGGCAGGATTAACGATACTGAGTCTGTCTCTGATGTGTCTTCCTGGAAGACTCATCATCAGTTTGAAGTTAACCCAGCAAAACAGTACCTTTTCCTTTCCCAAAGCATCTACTCATTTCGCTGTCTTTACTTTGAGGGTTGGATGGATTGGTATTTTATTAATATGGAAGGCAGGACAAAAGGGCGGGGGTTGTGGCAGATACTTAGCAAAAGAAACAATTGGTATTGATTGTATCTACTAAGTATCTGCCTTGAACCCACCTTTCCTCCTGTTTTCCATATAACTAACGTTCCTGCTTATGCCTTCATTGACAGAAACTGAGATTTCTGTCATCTCCTCCCGGCATAAAGTCTCTGGCCTCTGTGTGGCTCTGCCTGTCCAAATGAAATTCAACTGCAAAGTTCAACTTCTCCAGTACATAACCAGCTCTGAACTTCAGCACCTCTCTTTGGCTATTTTCCTTCAGTTCATCCAGCCATCCCTAGCCAAGCTCACTATGGATTTTACCTTCCTAACAACAGGAATGGCCTCATCTCGCCCAATAATACCGGCTCATTTCCTTGTCCCCAGGCGCCTTACAGTTTGGGCTGCTGCTTCCACCTTTTCAGCCAAGCCCGTGTCCTCAAGTCTTTTGTCACCTGCGTACACAACCATTTGGCTGGGTTGTGATAACCAGAGAAGGCAAATTAAGCTGATTTTTTCAAATGAGCCAAAGAAAAACTGAAATCAGCAGTATATACCACTTGACTAAAACTTTCTGCTCTTAGACTGAAAGGGTTTTGACAGCCACAACTTGCAGCTCTTCAGAAAATGTTCCTGAAATTATTGTTCTACATAAGGTCTTAACAAAGAATTAGATTTACAACAGACTGAGCTTAAGCAGTGTGGTAGGTCGCTGTCACGATCATTTGTTGAACACAATAAATATTTTTGTGTAACCTATCAGAGACATAAATTTGTTACGCTTGATTTTGCTGTGTGTTTTTGTTCATGCAGGCAGGTTTTTGCCCATGTAGAAATACCACAGGCTATGGATGAAAGTCCAGCGCCAATTTTAGGGAGAAATTCAGTGTGTGAGAACTGTCAATCATTGCATCTTCTATTTGGTCTTCAGAACAAATATTGTAATACGACATCCCACTACACATGCGGGGCCTGTGACCACAAATTAACATTAGAGTACCAGCTAAATATTTTATGTTTTCTGAACAGCTCATGCAACCTAAATCTATATTTAATGAGCACATCAAATATAAACAGAAGCAAATGTTGGCCTCATTTGCCCAAAGCATCTGTTATTAATGTCATTATTTTTTTCCTGAGGAAAATTCTTTGTTTGCTGTAATCAGATTCAAGAAAGTCCCCATCTGATTTTTTCCTATTTTGGTTGTAAGTAATTTTCCACATGATTTGCAATAAAATTATAAATTAGCACCAAAACCAAACCAAACCAACCCCCCCCCCCAAAAAAAAAAAACAACAAACCAAACCAAAAATTATGCTGCTTAGGCCCTGCAAAACTGAGAAATGTATTTTAAAATCTTGCTTTGTTGACCAGCTCTGCTTTCATTTAGAGGGAAAAAAAAAAAAAAAAAGCAAATCTTTTCATTTTGCACACAGGCTTGGAGGTTGACATAACAAGTCCTCCTCATCATCCAACATCCTTTTTTTTTTTTTTTTAGATCCACCCAAGGCCTTCTGAAGTCACAAAGAAGGAAGAAATGTGGGGATAACAATCACAATAAAAATAATAAAGACACGGTGTAGAGAATGAACAGCAGCAGAAAGAAAAAAAAGTAGGGCTGAAAGAGAAAGAGAAAGTGAGAGTAGGGCTGAAAGAAATGTGAGGATGAAGTTAGGAAAGAAATGGGAAAAAGAAATCTACATACTTAGAAAATGAATTAAGTGGACACAGTGTTATAAAACCGTGAGGAAAAAGATATATAGGGTATTGATCAAAGAAGACTAGATCATGTGAAATCATGACAATTGAAAACCCAGCAGTCAAAGAAACGTCAGGAAGAAAGAATAAGGAAAAGAGTTGGCTTTTAGACCCGCTAAAAATAAAAAGAAGTAGAGACTGTTATACTGAAAAGGTGATGAAGCCATTGGAAAATGCTTGGAGAGGGGAAGTACTAGTGTGAGAGAACTAAAGAGATGGTGTAGAGACAATCTAGACTATCACGTTTAAAGTGTCTCAATTACATCATAGGTGTATTACTTGTAAGTGAGAGGAGGAGGAGGGAAAAGCTCTTTAAAGCATGGCTGGTGCTGAATCGCAAGCACAGTAGATACAATATTCTAGGTACATTTAGAGTATTAATCATTTACTGCATCACATGCGAAATAAAGCCAGACAGTGCTGCAAAGTTAAGAGTCCCATCTGAGCAATGGTGGAATCTAAGAATTTAATGCAACACAGACAACATCAATTCAACAGGCACAATGACCATTTGTTTATGTAAAATAATGTATTGGAAGCCTTATTAATTTTTGCTGAAGAACTTGGAATGTTTGATAATTGAAATTTTAATAGGTTTGAGAGAAGAAAACACTTCTATGAATAAAGCTGTTTTATCTTACATGCATCTCATAAAATATTTAAATGGAGTTTAAAATGTATTAGCGAGAAGAACCAATACAGTTTTAAAAATGGACATAGGATGAGTTGGGCGGTTAGCATCCCCACAAGAATCTCCAATACATCACAAATATATTGTGTAATGTATATAATGTGACAGCTGGTTTTTTTAGCTATCCATTAAAATTAAGAGACCTTTGCTCAGGAAGCACACATACCATCTTTACCATAATGCAACCCCTGGATGCCAAGCATTTTTACTGTGGGAGGGAGTGGTGATGCAAGCAGAATATTATGTGGCTCAATGAGCTGTAACACGCCAGTAATACACTCTGCTCTGCGTGCTGAATTTTAAGGCAAAGGCCAGACTCGAGGGCAGTTAGGAACCTTGTCACAACGTCAAGCAGAGCTCCAAGTAGACTGGGTAAAAGGAAGGTGGGTTGCACTGTTTGGGGGTCATGCATTGGTCACTGGCAGCCGATGATCCAAAGTGATGCTCGACAAATTTGACCTTTTGCTGCCAGAGTGATACGTGCTCTTTGAATGGTTTAACCAAAGGAGCACACTGCCTGCTGCTGCTGCTGGACAGCAAAAAGCAGTAGTGACAGCTCTCCTCTAAGATATGAGGAACTGGAAGGGACACAGTTGACTCAAGCTGACCAAAAGGATATTCAATACAACACAGCATCATGTCAGCAACAGAAGTTAAAGGATTGGAGGAGGAATTGGAGAGTGGTTATTGCAATTGTCTTCCCAAGCAACTGTTGTGTGTGTTCAGGCTGCATCCCAGGAACTAGCTGGACTAGCCTGCTGATGGGAATTACTGAATAAACTCCTTATTTTGCTTTGCTTTGCTGGGTGTGTTTGTGGCGGCAGGCTAGGGTGAACACCCACGTGAGGAGCCATTTTGGATTTCTCACAACACAGCCTGAAATTACAGTCAGAAACATCTGATTTCCCACCTTCTCTCCCAGTCACCATGAGAAATGCAGGAGCCTCTCTTACACCCAGATACTGCAGGACAAATATTGCAAGAGATTGATGATGGTAATACAAAAGCTTTTCCCTGCTCCAAAATTCTTCACCATGAGGTGCACGGTTCCACCTGGGAAAATATCTTTAGGCCCTTATAAATACATTTAACTTTTCTGACTGACTTGTTTGACAGATATGTGACTACAAGAGCCAGAGGTAGAGGAACAAAACTCATGTTAGGTTTGACTATGGTTACACAGCTTTGAAATACGATACTGCGTTGGTGCAACCTAAGGGCTCCGACTCGCAGTAATCTATCTAATACTAATTAATGCTGAAAGCATGTGAAGCCAGTTAAACATTCCTCCTGGGTGGACCTCCTCAGAGATGAGGATTACTACATGATCAGCTTGATATATTTGTATGATATTCCTTGAAAATATTAATCTGCTCAACAAATAAATATCAGCTTGCTCAGCATCTGTGAACTAGTGCAGTTCTACCTGCTGTTGTTTTCTTAGGATAAGAACATGATGAAACACTGACTGGAAGGACAGATCAATGTGGTACTCAGACAAAACCCTGTTGAAAACAACAGTTTCTCACCTCCATGGTATCTGTGCATTGATCGTAAAATTTTAGATCCTGGATTCAAATCTGGAAAGCACTTTAATTTCTAAATACAGCTGTCAGCAGACATCTGCCTGCCTTTGTACTGAAGACAGCTGGTGCAGGAGAGTTAACAGCAAGGAAAATACATAAAAGGAACAGAGTCCTCCACCATGATCGAGAGTCAAATATTAATATTTTCAAGCACAGACAAGTCCAACAAGCTATAATTTTTATCTCTGATGGATCAATGAGGTCTTAAAAGATCTTAGGCATGAAACAGTGGGAAGAAGTGACAAGGAAGGGCATAGCTCTATACATTTAGCATTAGTCTAAAATATGTAAATTGTGCTGCTATTTTCACTGGATCTTTTGTCATTGTTCCTTCAGTGAATATAAGGGACAGAAGTGAGGAACTTCAAAAGAACAGATAACGTCTGAAGAATGGACAAGCTGACAAAAGAGATTAGTGATGAGATGTGAGAGAACAGCCCGGCCAAATAATCCTGAACATCTGTGTAAGAAATGAAGGAGAACATGAAGGTTATGTACAGGATTAGTTTTCCTAGCAAGAAGTAGGTGAATGACAATGGGGGAAACAAACAAACAAAAAGTTAGCATTAAAAATAGATACCATAACAGGGCAAATTTAAGAGGTAAAAAACAGTCACTGCTGCTGTGAGAGTAGCATGAGCTACTTATTACACGTGAAGCAAGAGGTCTGTTCAAAAACGGAAAGTGCCATAAGAAAGAGAAGGGGAAAGAAATAGAACTGTACATGTCAGGAGGTTGCTGCTTTTTTCTTTCCTTATTCCTCAGCATTAGGTATTTCTCCCATACATTATGTCTTTACAGTACCTCATAATGTATTTTATAGACTTTTACTGTATTCTTTCTTGCATGCTTTTCTTGGTATGCTCTGGTGCTGGCACTGACTTTCCAAATCCACGCCTAACTACTACATGTAGGAGAATTTTATCCTTCTTGAGATTAGTATTTCAGTTTGTCTGCAGACTTGCCCAAACATCTTCTGCCTTTTGGCTTATACTAAAATGATTATTGTACAGTTGTGTGAGATACAGGCTTGGGAGAAATGCATGGTTTCTGCTGTGCAATGTGGCAGCTTAAAAAAAGCAAGCACTGACATCCTCGCTTACATTCACACACCAGGGTAGTAACAGAATTCATCCATTTTGCCACCACCACACGTCACTGTCTGATATGCAATATAAATTAACTAGCAAGAAAGAGCAATGCAGAGCAAGCAGGACACTTGGAAAAAGAAATGTTGCAATTCTAGGAATATTCAGCACTTTGAAATGTATTGGTAATTTGAGGCAGGTACGCAAATGGATTTGTGAATCAGTTTAGGAATTACTCTTTAGAAATGATTCAGAACTGTAATATTTTTTATACTTCAAAAATAGAAAACTTTCGGTCTCAACCAACTTGGCACAGGAACCATTTACACAGGGAGCAAGGACTCTCATCAGTCCCAGCACGGAGCCCACCAAATGCTGCACAGACATTGGTCAGAAACCTGGGTCAATGCGTAACAATAAACAGTGATGCCCATTGTCCTAACAGGTTTGTCTATGACTTAGTGCATTAATCATCCTAGCAACTGTGGAAGGTATTCAAGCACCTTGGTGCATGGTGCATTTTAAAAACCTGAATATGTAAGCAGTTCAGTTAATTAGCATTACATATCGGTAACACCCAAGTGCTTTGCAGTTTCAGGCAAAGTTTGCAAGCAGAGAGACCTGTATGGTGTTAGATGCAATGCATTAACTTGAAAAATGACTTCTGGAAGAGTCTGTTCTGTAGCAGCAATCAGATGCTGCTATATCATCTTTCACATAATTATTGTAGGAACAAGTTCACCACACCATCTCAAAACCCCGTTGAGAAGCTGAAATGACATAAATCAGCGTAGCTCTAGTGATTTTAATCCAATTTATGCTTATTCAAAGCAATAATTTAGGCTTTTTGTTGTTGTTAAAACTTATACTTGAAAAATAAGTAATTTTAAATGTATGTTGCAGTCAACAAGGATTTGAATCATAACCACATATGATAGACAGAACTGGGCAATCCTCAGGCCCCCAACAGTATCTAGAAAATCCCCAAATGCTACAGAGTTTCTCAGAGAATGGTCCACTGGGTAAATAACTACTAGCACTTCTAGCATTTTTGTTGTTTGTTTTGTTATGTTTTCAAATACATTTCCTAAAAAATTATTGGAAGACTTAAAAGACTTTTTTTTTTTTTTTTTTTTTTTTTTTTTGGCTAAAGTAGACAGTGGGTAACCCCAGCCTGCACTAGGCAGAAGCAAAGCATGAGTTTTAAGTATTATTCAATTACAACATTTTAGCTAATATTTTCTGAATTTTTCTTTTGAATTATTCCTTCCCCTCGGCAAGACAATGCCAAAAACATTGTCAGACATTTGGCAGAGATTTTGTAATTAAATCCTGAATTATGTTTGAGTTTACTGTTGGTGTTGTTAAATGGTAGCCCATACAGAATGCTGTTAAGGATTTTTTATTTTTATTTTTAATAAACATCTACAGAATTCTCCTCACTGTAAGTAATTACTACCGTTACATTAACTTCTTTTTGGTGAGGTACCTTATATTCACAGAAGAGGTCAGTTATTTCCACTATTATTTTTCCTGTATTTGTGACAATACCTGAAGCATGACTAGTTTTCTACTTTGTGAAAGAATATTTGCAAGCTTTCCTCTGCTAGTTAGAGGTACCCTTGCTTCCATCAGCCTTGGCCAGCAACACTTCTCTCTTCAATGTCTGTTTACTGATTTATGAAAGGAAATAGGAGTGAGGAAATGTAGGATTTAGGAACAATTGTGAAGCCTTTTTTACTTCCATTCCAAAGGACTATTAAGATATTTTAAAATGAATGTCTGAAAAAAATGTCAACATTGCACCTACAGCAGAAGCATTAAGACAGAATAGAGTGGTATCTACAGTGTCCATTTACCATGTTTTCAAGTGGTTACAAAGATTTATCTTAGCTGATGAATGACCCCTGGCAAAATAATTCTTCTACACAGAAAGGGCAGAGATGACCTGTTTTTTTAGGACTAAGACTTGTGCCTTGCCATATTGCAAACCCAGAACACTATATAAACTGTATAAACTGTATTCCTCTTCCCTAAAGGACCTGATTTACCACAATGGATAACCTGGATTCAATTCCTTCCTAACAGTGTATTCCTTTTTCTTAGATTTTTGAAAATACCAAGATTGAACATTACCAACAAATACAGCATCGATTTATTGGGGGAGCTCTATGTCTCAATTTACTGGGGGATCTCAATGACGAAGGGAGCTTAGTTCCTGTAGTCTTGTATATTGACATAGGATCTAAAGCTTCAGTAAGTAATTGCCTTCACTCTAAGCTTTAATTCATAAACTAAAGTCTTTGTGTTTTCTATGTGCTAATCATGAATCTCTTTATAAGTAAGATGATTAGAACATATAACAAGGTCTGTGCCTAAGAAGAATGATTGGGAAAAAAAGAAGCCAAGTTGGAAGATAACATCTTTGCCTGAACCCTTGGACAAATTATTTCTGTGCTTTTCATTTCTCTCCACCTCTACTGTGTATTTAGATTGCTCTCTTCAGAGAACTGGACTATTATCTCACAAGTGTTTTTACACAATTCCAGCGATCTTCATCCACAAACTCTATGTCAAAAGTTATATTATCCTTACTTTTTCATTATTATTATTTTTCCCCAATAAATTCTCTCTAACACTCGCACATTCTTTTTTGTGAACATTACTGTTCCATGGTAAATATTTTATCCTCAAAAAAAGAATAAGAGGAAAATAATTAGAAATTTATTCTATACGCTAATTTTAGAGACAGAAATTTCTTTGAGTTATATGCTTATTGTATTTGGAAGAACTTAAGAGAAAGAGGATGAAAGTCTTTAGATCTGTCAGTGGAACTCTAACAGGGTCATCACCTCAATTCCCACATGATACGTATATCAATACTACTATGGATGTGAGTACAGTTTTCAGTCTCCTCAGCTCCTTCTGCTAATTAGTCACTCTCCAACTTATGGAGATAGGAAACTCCCAGGTTTTCTATCTTCTATTCATATGTCATTAAAAAAAAAGTTAATTACAAGACTTAGGAGTGAAAGAGCTGAATGAAGCTCAGCTGATTTTAACATAAGGACAAAGAAAGGTGATTATCTAATCTACAGCAAATTCAGTGGCAATTTCATCAGAATAAAAGGTCTTAAAGATACATTTGAAAGTAGATATTTGTTGGCCAAATACTTCTAAGAAAGCTCAGCTGATGCAAATTAATTGCTCAGTCAAAAATTTTTCAGTATTTGAAGAAAATACATTGACAATGAAGTAAAAATATATTTTAAAGCATGGACCAAAAACTCACCACCCTTTTAACAACTATGCAAGCATATACCAACTTAGCATTCATTCTTTTTTAGAAACATCTCTGATTTCTGTCATCCACTATGCTGAGGTACCACACAGCCTTACATTTTTAATAAACTTCCTAGATGTAACTTCAGATCTTCAAAGGTGTTTATATACACAATTCTCTTTGATTTAAATCAGAACTAGGCAGTAAAATAGGAAAATGCACTTGAATATGAAAAAAAGTTGTCATCATTTTCAACAAAATATTATTTAAATGCGTAAAGCATAACTTACATACCTCCAATCAAACAAAATGCTATCTCAAATATACAGGAGGATTTTTTCTGTTGGTTAGAAATTCAGTGGATTACTCAAATGGTAGATGACACTAGAAAATCAGGACCCTAGATATTTCAACAGTTACTACAGTTATGTACCAGGTTGCATAAAGGGGTTCAAGTCATATGGATATGCTTCAGCAAGACAGACAAGACTGAATTTGTCCTTCTCTTCCTAAATGGTAGCAACATTCAGTTTTGTGGCAGCAAGGGGGGAAGAAGAGGGGGGGAGACAATTTAGATTCCTGGTGATTAACTGCAGGGGTGAGGATGTAGAAGCAAACAGCATATTTGGGAGTAAAATAACTTGAAGACTGATTCAGAAGTCTGGATAATAAAATCAGTAGAAAGAAGTCTCTGCTTTGAAAGTCTTCTTCCCCTTTTCTAATCTGCCCTCACTTGAGATGTCTTCCCCTTTCTTTCCTTCTAGAGTCAACATTGTGGCACTCCTCCCCCAAGTTAGGGGCACAATGGGATTCAAACAGACCCCATGCCACCTAACAGCAGTTCCCAGTCATTGCACAGAGGTTAAAACATTCCAGGGGCTGTTCCCAAGGGTGTTTTTTAACAGTGCCCTGATTCCTGTTCTCACTGGAATACATGATGGCTATCCATGTGGGTTGATTCAGTGCCTGGGGATGCACTGTCATCACCCTTTACATTCCTGTTTATCTTGACACTATTTCTGCCTGCCCTTTTTCTAATTTCACCTACTAAGTCAGTGTTTACACATTCATGTCTGTCTGGCAATGAGAAGGAAAAAGATCAGGTCTTCTCTTGGGCTGCAGGAAGGCAGACACAACAGGTAAAGCAAAAAAAAAGAATGGAAAGGAAATGATTAAGAAGCACTTAAGGTAGACACGGATTTCTTTTCCTGCTGACATGGGCAAGGAGGTGACTATGGTTTCCTTGGAAAAGCTGCTCTTGCTTCAAAGGGCATCTGCAGGTGCAAACAGTTGGCCCTTACTTGAAATATCCAAAATTAACTCCTTCAACTTTGGCAACACAGTCAGTCTGCTGCTATCTTTAGTGCTACTGCCTATTTTGCCTCCTCTTTTGAACCAATCCTTCATAATAACACTGACAGCAAAATCTAAGGAGTGCTGGAAGGCTCAAACACCAGCTTAAGCTAAACTCTTTTTCTCTTCTGAAATGAGTATTGCTAATGAAATCACCTTGATTAGTCTCAGAAAGAAAGTGTCGACATCTGAATGATATCATGAATGGATGTTATACAAGAAAATTCAAAACATGCATCATGTGCCATATCTTTCAGTTACGTAAAAATGATTTTGCTTGAATGTGAACCTTTTAATGTATGATTAAGAAAAGAAAAACTCAGTTTGGAAAGTTCTGAAACACATTAGTGCTAATTATTCTTTTGTGAAATATAAAAAGCCACAATTAAGGATATTTTAAGCTTATTTCATAATGATTTATTACTATATGGCATTTCTCCAAAGTGCCATTTCACCGTCAAACTCTCAGGTTCAGTCAAACCAATGCAAAGCAAATCTTTCCTAAACAATGAAAGAAGTTCAGTCTCTTTCTTTTTGGCATACTACTTATATGACTGAAAGAACACACAAGCTAATTGAAACTGCACTATCAAAATCTGGGTAGGTACAGAAACACGATGGTAGGAACACACTATCTTAAGGCAACAAGTTGTAGATCCCCCTTATTTCAATTTAACTTCAAAGCAAGCCTAATGTTACAGAATATATTTTAACGTTATAAATGAAGATTGACAGTTGTCCATAGAGCGATATTCAGAAGTTAATCTAAGCAAACCTAGAAAAGCTCACATAAAGAATCTGAAAAGATATTATTATTTTTATTTTTTCCCACCTCTGGATCATATACAAAATCAACTTTGTTTTTTTCATGTTCACTTATCAGTGACGCAGGTCATCTGATTCCCTTGGCTGGGATGGAAAGTAGCATAGGGGGGACCACAGAAAAAGATCCAGTCATGAAAACTCTCCAGCCAGCAGAAACAAATAAAACACTTAGATAAACATGTACGAAGAGTGGGGAACTGACTTGTATTCTAACTTTAAAGTGTTTTTTTGTTTGTTTGTTCAAGGGCATATAAACAACATTTTGATAATGGTAACTGATTGTTATATTGGAGTCCAAGTCTTAAACCATATCACTTTTCATCACTCCTGAATTCAGCCTCAAATGACTATTACATTATCATAGCCTAGTATATATAATGCAGCAAATTTCAGAAAAAAAATGTCCTAGAGTAATTTACTCAATGTTTATATAGTGTTTGGGTTTCTCAGAAAAATTTGAAACAAGACTGAGGTATGAGGCAAACATTCTCTTTAATCTGAACATACTCCCACAATGATGCCTTTTTTAAAGCAAATCTGGCAAGTCATGTATTTAAAATCTGCCCAAGCTATATAAATCCTTCTAGGAGTTTGAGTGACAAAATGTCTAGAATAATATATAAAAAGAACTTTTCTTTTCCTTTCTTTCTTTTCTTTTCCTTTCTTTTCCTTTCTTTTCTTTTCCTTTCCTCTTGAGAATAAAAGACCAAGCAGATTTGGTTGAGAAAAAAAAATATATCTTTCATTATGCAGGAAAATTCAGAGATGCTGGTAATAGGATGCTGGTAAGTCAGGAAGGAAGTTTAGAATAATCTGCTGGAAAGAATGAACTCCTTAGATTTTTCTGGTTTGGTTTGGTTTTAACTCTATGGCCTCTGCAATGGAAGATAAACTATCAAGACAGCACCATTAGCTCCATTTTGCAGCATCAGCATCATAAAGAAAAAGATAACTTAAGGATACTGCTAAGTTGTACATTCTTCCCTGCCTTTGTTCTGCCTGAAGTAGAAGTTAGATAAGGTGAGGTAGTTTCATCTTCATTTATCCCAAGATCTTGCTGACATACCATAAGTTAGACTCTGGAACACATTCTTTTTAACATCAGCCTTGATGAGCTGAATATGGGAACAAATGCTTTCTCCTATGGCTGCAGAGTATTTCAGGCCATCTACCACAATGCCACCATAAATGATAACCAGAAAGAGGTATTCTCTCTTATTCTCTCTTCAAAAGTATGATTGGACTTCAAGCTACACCTACTATTACTGATTCATATTGTCTTCTGTCTTAGCATATCAAACCAATAATGGATTTGGGGGAGAAAGGAGGAGAGAGAATGTGGGCTGCGAAGGACAGATCAGCAAGCACAGCCAATAACCAGGTTTTTGCCTTTAGATAATTGTACGAGGTGAAAAAATAGCACTCCAAATGGATTTTAATCTGGACATTTTTTTTCCCCAGCAACTTTATAGGATCTAACATAATGACTTAATATCTCTGGGAAGATGTGTTATTGATAAAAGAACTCCATAATGACATGACATCAATAAGGTAATTCCCAGTGTTGGAACTAACATCAAGTACACAACGTGGTTCCATATTGGCAAGACTGCATGCTGTCTATCGATTTCCTAATGGATAACTGAAGTGATATCTTTTCTCTTAGTGGCATGAGATTACTGACATCACAAGAACGCCAAAGGCTTTCTCTCATAGGTGAACTACGCTAATTCACTATATTTGTTAGCCAAGGTGGATGGAGAGGCAATAAATCCTTCTAGACAAATTTTTATCTTTGCCAAAAACTCCTGAAGATTTCTATGGGATGAAGATGCTTGCGAAGGATGGACATCGCCATACTTTACGCCTGTGATTAGCCTGGGGAGACATCAAATATTCCTTGAGGTGATGAACTCATGAACTTGAACGATGAACTGTATAGCCTTATAAAGACGAAGATGTTTAAAGACTGCCAGAGAGATTGTGTATTACTGCAAAGACTCCATCCTCTGTTGTAAAACCAGGTAAAAACCAGAAATCATTTCCAGTAATCTTTGAATTGGCTTAGTACAGATATTATTAAAATTAAAGAAAAAATAATGACAGAAAACATGCCTGTCAAAATATGCTTGTTCCACAGCTAGCAAGTCAGGCGAGCACTAAGAGTTGTGCTGGTATAAAAAGAAAGATAACTGTCAGCTTGAAAATCTTCATGACTGGGTTAGCAATCAACTGTGCTGCCACTTGATCTGCAAGTTACCTGAAGACATTTTTTTTCTCTTAGTTTCAAGTAAATAACCTTTCCTTTGGGGATTGCCTCAAAGGTGATAATGGAAGAAGACAGCTCTCATATTCTAAAGGTTGGAAAACACTTTCATGGTGCTCAATGTCTGAAGTTTTAGCTCTTTTAAATTAAGACTACAGTTTTTGTCAAGACAGATCTAGCATTCATAATTACATATCTCTATTAACTAATCAACAAGCTGTTCTTTAAGCAATGGAAATAAATATTCTGCTTTTCTACATCTTAAAATCAGATATAACAAACATGCTCTACATTTAGGACCATGCTTTTCCAAGCTTTTACTGGAAAGAAAATAAAGGTGTATATCTCGTGTTAGTATACCCAGTGCAAGTCTTCACAGCCTCTGCTGGACAGAGAATCAAGAAAGGCCAGAGAAACCCAATGAGAGTACTGCTGAAACCTCTGATGCTTGTAAATTTTAGTTTCCTCTTTTTTGATAAAGCCTTCAGAGTGAATATTGATCTATGAATATTACACATCATCTTGGAAAAGCAAATCCCCAAGGCTTGACTGCCTTCACTGATTCAGAAAGGATATGCATTACCAACATTGCTCCAGTGGATGTCAGTGGAAACTACAATTTGTTTTATTGTGTTTATACTATTAAACTGTCTTAACTCCCACTTTTTCTGTGACTTCCAAGCCATGATTTTGTGAGGTTATAGGAAGTGGCAGAGCCATCAGAGATTTTGTTGTTGGTTTTTTTTTTTGGGTTTTTTTTTTTTTTTTTTTTTTGAAGTGTAATTCTGATACTGAATATATTTGAGAACTAATCATAATCCATTGATTTATTAAGCTGGGAATCACAGAACAGAAACTGCTTTTACCAAAGACACACATACCACTTCTAGGACTATGAATATTTTGTTGGTAAGATAAAAAGCGTGCCAGTGATGTATACTGCGCATAAAACATGAATTACTGGCAGCAGACACCATGCAGTATCAGCCACATGAAGGAGCAATGTTATAAAAAATAATTATGGAATGATTCAGTTGCAAAACTTGAAACAAAATCCCTCTCTACCCAAGAAATTTCAGTGCACCAAGCATATAAATTGTTATAAGCCTGTTAGAGTTCATCTGACTTCTTAAAGCAAATATGTTTCAACAAGACACCATTGTTTTCTCAGTATTTACTTCAGATTCCTGCCATAAATTAATCAATTTTACTGTCATTCCCTGAGACTGCTCAATTTAGTGGCACAGTAGGCATTATTAAGAACTGCTTCTTATTTCAGGACACAAAAAAAGTTGTCCATTTTCACCATCTGAGAATAATATACTTGAATTTTTCACAACAAATTATCTGCCTCATATTTGTGTTTAATTTTCATTTAAGCGTCTAAGGCATACTGTGTTTCTGTCAGCCTACAGTCTGTATTTTAATGTTCAGGTTGAGATGAACTAAAAAAAAAAAAATTTGGATAGTTAACCCTAGATATTGAAATGGGATTAGCCAGCAAATCACCATCTCCCTTCACCAAGGTGTCCTGACACTATCTAGTTGAACATTCTTGAGTGTTGTATTTTAAAGAGCAAATGAAATGAAGTTATACTAATTGTGAGTAGATGGCAAACTGTAAGTTTCTCTGCCTCTCAAATTCTACAAAAATCTTGAAGATTAGTTTTATTTTGTTTTGAATCCTTGATGTTTATTAATACAAGTGTTCACTAGCTGATTCATTCAAATGATTTGCATCCTACAAAAGTAGTCCTGTAATTATTTTGAAGATTGCTGATACTAGTTTATTAACTTTGATAAAAGCATGTTGTCTTCAAGTGAGGTATGAATTCTTCATGTCTAGCCATGCTATTACTGCTTCCTGAGGTCCATAGGAGGTACTGCAGAACATGTATTTTAAAAATCAAAACAAGCACGATCTCCTTCCTTGGGGGTTTGTACTTTTGAAAAAAAAATGCCAGATCTGCCTGAGGACACTTCACCTTGGGAAGGCAATGTGTTCTTCAACAGAGCTTCTACACATCCATAGTTTAACAAATTCTAAATTTGGCTGTTAGCCTGATTAAGGCATGTGTTTATCATTTTGGTAGGGGGCAGGGAGGTGTGTTTCTATTGAGAAGACACTGGAGAGACAACTCTCAGGCAATAGAAGAGCTTCAGATCTGCTTGGATTGTCTAAGGCCACGGGTATCAGACATTACATTTTTGTCAGTGTCCTTATAATAAGAGGGTAATTGCTATATGCCTGTAGTAACAGCATCACAGCAAATGATATGAATGAGTAAGAGACTGGGACTTGACTGCAGTTATACATGGATGCAGGAGGGGATGCTCTTCAGAGATTTAGTTTCTCTCCAATTGAAAACATCAAATATCACTCACTCATTAAAGTGTTCTGGCTATCCCTCTCATCCACCTTAAAAATTACATTATCTGGAAGACTGCCACTGCTGCTCTCCCTGAATGTCTAGGAACAATGGAGCAAATCTCAATCCAGATAAGGGAGCTCTCTTATGTAGTCAAAGTACACTACCTCTGGTTATAAAGCAGTACAAAAACGCTCTTTCTTTTTTATTTTAAACTAGCACACTGTATCTGACAGAAAATGAATTCCAAGAATATATCCTGGCACGAAAAATTAATCAGAGCAACGTATAAAGGACAAATACATATAAAAAACACATTTTGTTTCACGCCTGCCACCACCAGATAAATAATGTTTACTAACCATCTTGATGCATACACATTTACTATTTACTACAGCCTGAGCTGAGAGGCACAGACCAACATATGCAAGCAGCCATAAAGTAATGACAAAGACCAAAATATTTTTTCAACATAAAATAGTGGGAGAGTTTTGTGCACTGAATACACGACTGTTCCATCTGATTTCAAGAGTTCTATTATGCATTGCTCTAACTGTACATCGCTTACAGTTCTTGATCTATGAAAGGGGATAATAGATGTCAAGTCATTGTGCCAGTAGTCATTCAATCAATTTATATTTTGAAAATAAAAATCATATATGACTCAAAAATCCTTATGAATATACTAAAAGCCTCATCACAAAGCCATCTGTTTTAGGCCATGCAGAGCTCAGTAACAAAACAAATGTTGCATTTCATTTTCAAATCCAGGCTTATTGATTATTTTATCTCCTGTGCTTCAGAGTACGCCAGAAGGCCCTGCTCTTGAGGAGAGTTGCAGTGAAAAGAGACAAGATTTTTATTAGTGCTAGAAGATGCGCAGCTCTGTTTTGGGAAAAATTACACAGCTCTCCAAACAGAAAAAAATAATACAAATGAAAGAAAAAAAAAAAAAAAAAAAAAAAAACACAACACTGCAATTACCATAAAATTGATAAATGCTAAGAGGGATCTCAAAGGTGAGTATCACAATGTCTGAGCCAATGAGATTTCATTATCATCACTTTCTAGTTGTTCAGGAGAGCAGCTGAGTCCTTGATGCATTCTCTACCATGCCAATCACCGTTCTGTCAACCAACTCAGAGTTTAATCATGTACAGGACCCGTGAAACAATCTAGTGCAGAACAGCTCCTTCTGAGAAAGCAACACCTCCAGAACAGCATTGCTGCCAGTTTTATTACCTGTTAACAGCACCTAGAGAATTCATTGTCTTTGTACACTTACATTTTTTTAACAGATGGGAAGACCACAAGGAAATGCTGAATGCTCCATGAGTGGGTGCTGTTATGGCATGGTGATCTTAAAGAAGAGACAGCAGAGTCTCTGCTTCACACATTTTCTGACAATAAAATAATTTGTCTTGGGATGTACTGACCCACTGTTTTCCATTGACAGAAGGATGTTTTTAACAGAAATAGTTGGCAACAGCCAACTAGTGACCACTACAACCCATCCAGGCATGCAGGCACATCATTGTCAACACCATTTGCCAAGGGGCAGAGTCAACAGTATTGTCTCAGCTGGGAAAGAAAAGGTATTTAGGGTAAGTGGGTATTACTCCCAGATGACCTTAAAACAAGTTCCATTTTCTGACAGTTGTGTAAAGGTGACAGCTGGCCATCAGTTCAGCTTTTATGAAACCTTGGTAAGTAGCCAACACAGCCGTACAAAACCAATCTTGTCTGTAAGTTAATATTTTCAAAATCTTGCTCAGCTCCCTTCTGGACCAATTTACTGAATGCTGACTCAGGACACTGATTCTGTTTTTCACCTCCTCTCTGCTTAGATAAAGTGATTCAATTTCTCATGAATTAATTTCTTCTCACTCCACAAATTCTTAGATATCTTGGTGGTTTAAATTACTTATCTCTAATAATACTGTATTAGCATCAATCTTGTCCCCTCTCTCCCGGGTTTTATATATGTTGATGATACCCTCCTCATTCTATTCCCCCTAGAACTCCATAGATCAGATTTGGCTAATCTTTCCCATTTTGCAGACTGTAAATTAGAGGTCCCTCCTGCAACCTAATGTCAGCAATGTCCTTCTTATTATAAGGTTACTGGAAGTGCACAAATTATTCCAAACGCAATTTTATTATATCTTCAATTTGTGCCAAAATAATTTAAAATTAATTATAAGCATAATTGTCTATTTACCAGCCCCTATCAAGAACTGCTTTCTCTGCTGCCATGTAGTATACTGTACAGACTTTATCACCCACAAATAATTTTGCTGAATTAAAGATTGTACTGCTCTCCCTTTTCCAGTTGCTCTCCGTGCATCAGTACTTTTGGGTCTCTGTTTCATTGCCCTTTAAAACTTTCATTTCACTAATCTATTGGAATTACCCAATAGTCCAGCATTGCTTTCTACTGGTGCTATGTATTTAAACACGCACGTTGTATTTACAACACAAAGTCTGATTTATTAGCATCAGGCAAAGTTTGGTTTTGCCACTAGCACCTTTTTTTTTTTTTTTTTTTTTTTTGGTAATGTGTCCTTCTCCAAGGTCATTTACATATGAGGTAAACATAATTCGCTCTAGCAATAATTGATGTTGTCTAGAAATTCAGCCAAAATTTACTGGCATTTGCCCACTTAAAACAAAACAAGCTACACACACAAAAGCAAACAATCAAAAAACCAAAACATTTTAAAGCACTTGAAATGTTCCTACTTGTATAGCTTGATTTTGCTCCTATTTTTTTTAAAGCATTCCCTTTTGTATTCTAATAACAAACACTTAGCTGATATTTAGCTGATGAATATGATATGAAATAGTTTTCTAATATGAGTATAACAGCAGGGCTCTGTGGAGAGGCAAAAAAGGTTTTACAGATACCAGAATTGAATGATTAGATTGTGATAAACTTTCTACCGATTCTTTTAACAATTCTCAAGAATATGACAGAAGGGATTTAGTTCTCTATTAAATTCTACAGAACAGTTAAAATATTCAGGCTGATGTACGAAGCATGCTTTGAATTATAAGTGAAATGTCTTGCCATTCATCAGCAATTATGCCCTTAATAAGTTCTGACTATTGTTAAAACTTTCTAGTTTGTTAGAAAAGGTGTGCAAGAGCTCCAAGAGCTCGTCTCTACAGGAAGATTTATGATTTCAAAAGAACTCTACATGACCCGGTAAAATCTGCCCATAAAATCTACCCAGAATTTTATGCACAGTTTCATGAGAATCACCCAGTCTGGGGTCAGAGTGAATAATTCAAAGCAAATGCATGTTATTATTCTTTTTAGGAAAATATTTGTAAGCAGATGACAGTTTCTCTGAATGTGTTCATTACCACGCAGAACTGCAGTAAGCATGAGCCCTGCTATTAATTTTACTGGGGCTTTGGATTAGATCTTATTTTAATTTCCTCTAAATGCATTTTAAGTAGGATTTTACTTGCTTTGAAATAAACTTCTATACAGAGCTCATTTAAACAGCACTGAGTATTTGTTGCTTGGCTTGTATGGGTATCATGTTGTTGCTCATGTCAACATGAGTGACACGACACTGTTCCTTCCCATTGGAGGAGCACGACTCTAATCCTAATGAAAGGGATCATGTAAAGGTAATGGGATATTTTAATTTCTCTAGAGAGGCTAGAGGATGAATTGGATTAGGGTGTTTGACAAAATTCCTACACCAAGCCAATGTTCCTTATTCCCGGAAAAATGATGTAAATTTTGCTTACATCACTACATTACATTCAGAGCGTACAATTGTTATATTCAAGTTTTTCTATCCTTGATGAAGGTTTTGGGATCCAAGAGGCAAAAACACAGAAACGAAGTAATGCTGTCACTTTGGGGGTGATAGTGTTAGAGCTCACAGAAATCTGAGGTCCTGCTCCTAAAGCCACAGCCCACGTGAATGAAAACACTATATGCGTACTGATTTTTCTATTTTTCTCTGCTGAGTTTTTCTGTTGCTTACACAGATTATCAGTATGTGTAAGTATACTGTATGAAGTATACTGGGGTTAGAGTGGACAGAATAATAATAATGCCGTGCTCATTTATGAACTTGGTGATGTTTTCAAGTTCTTCGCAAAATCTTTGGGTGTGTTTGCAGTACCTAAATTGAACCTCTATGTCTGTGTACTCCATGAAGACAGAAGTTTATCTTTCAAGTTTATGGCAACAGCTGTCTTTGCTAGCATCCGTAGAAGACACACACATAGTAGTCACCTGGCCATACGCAGCACCACATAGGATACACTACAAAATTTACTTCCCTCACTTTCATTTACATTAGTTTTAAATCAGAAGGTGCTTAGCAACAACTGAGTAAAATAATCCTTCTGTCTGTGCCCTTTTTGCAAGTGTACAGAGACAGGAATGTGGGCAGCACCAAGTCTTGGCTTTCCAATGGCTACAATGAGCTTCCTAGTGATTCAAGAAACCTTGTAATAATTGAGCATTTAAGCTATCTACCTGTCCTTTGTTATTCTCCCATACTTAGAATTTCTGTCTAGATCTCAGAATTACCAACAGGTGTTGATGTTCATTTTGTCTCATTTGTGGGTGTGTCACTTCTCATCCTGTAGCTGTAGGATATTTCTTGGTCCTTTCATCATAAACTTTTTCTGCCCTCACCAGTAATGATTTAGGGTATACAGATGAAAGACAATTGATACTGTGCAAGTACTGGTTAACGCAAAACAAACTACATAATGCTTCTTCAGTAACCACCCCTAAACCTCAATCCACCTACAAAAATCCAAATTCATTATCTTATTACTTATCCACAAAAGCTGTGCGTTTGACTTCATTTTCACTTTCCTGCAGAGTTTAAGGAAAACTGGGCAGAGGCTTTCAGCTAGCCAAAGCTCAATAATTCCAGTGTGCTCCCAGGAAATAATTACAGAAGTGGAGTGCACAAGTAGAGTAGCTTTCTTTTTAGTTTTATTTTCATAATCACAACATCAGAGAACCATAGCTGATGTCCACTTGAATTTATGACTGAAAACTACATTTCATATTGGAAGTCAGTAACAGCAATAGTAAGGGAAAGCATCATTAAATGAATGTCATTTTCTTTTCCTCTAAAGATCTGTTCCAGCCATATTTTATAGCTAGATGGACCTGATGCAACCTCTTACCATGCTCTTCACTCAGCAGCATGCAGCACTTCTGGAGTTTACGATGTGTCTTAAATAACACTATGCAGATATTAGCACAAACTTATGTCGTGATTCAGATTCATGCAAGACTCAAATGCACATACATGCAATACACTTGCCTTCATGTCACAGGACTAAAACTGTATCAACATACACAGAACAACAGTGGGGAAAAAGTGACATACAGAAGGAAGCCCTCTGGAGATTTTGCTCCTGCTGCTGAATGTAGCAGAGTGCATGCTGACAATGATAATGGCAGAAGAAAACCATGAAAAAATGAATCAGCTCAGTTATAATTCAATTCCTACTGTGCTTTTGTGGATATTTTTCAAACTGCGGAGTTGCTTAGGAATATAAGAAATACTCTACTGGGCCTATTCTTTAGACTAGTGATCTCTCTCTCTCCCACACAAAACCAAATGAGCTGATGAAGGGGGCAGTAGGCAAAGCTATCTGGGGAACTGGTATCTGCAGTTTGCCCAGTCCCACTTCCCCAGGCAACTCCAGTCACTAGCCCAGGGATGTTGGATGGAAAAGGCTGCCTTCCCCCAGCGTCTACTGCTGCCCACAGGTTTGACTAATACTTTCTGAACCTCCCCCTATTGTCTGTCTCTATTTTCTCCTCTGGCAACAAATTCCAGAAGCTCTTTATTTAAAGAAAACCATGAAAAAGGTGCTTTCTCTTATACTTTTTTTTTTTTTTTTAAATAATATTGGCGTGTGCCCCCTATGTTGTGCTACTACTATGAGAGACGATAATTAACAGTTTTCCATTCATCTTCTGTGCTGCCTTTATGATCTTATTCATCTCAGGCATAACCACACCACAGCATTTTCTTCTCCTGACCAGATTCTGAGCCTTTTTATGCTTCCTCTTACTGCTCATGTCATATGCCAAGACAACCATAATTCGGCTCTTCCAGACCTATTAATAGTCTCGCCACATTCTGCCTGCCACCATCCTAGCCCCAGAATGTGTATTTATCAGAAAAATAGAAAATCCTAGGGTCTGAGACTTCAACAGTAAGAGGCTTTTGTGAAGTCTGGTATTATTTAAGAACAGCTCTGAAATAGCTGAACTTTCTCTGATACCTTGGAAGACAGGACACAGGTTCATGGAGCAAATAACAGTAATGCATTCTGCAGCCATGAAATGAAGTGTTTAAAAGTGAAACAAACGGAATCACATTTTCAAGACATAATTGTTATCCCTGGAGTAACTCCAAATCCTCCTGAACTTTGCATATTTCTTATGCATTCCAAAACAGGAAAAAAGGTGGATCTTAGTAATCATGGTGAAGCTGAGGGCTATAGAAAATTACTCTATAAGCTGCATTATTAGCATAAATGTTGATAAACACATACAAATATTTTCTCATTTGTGCTGTCTCTGTAGATTTCACATTGCCAGAGTAGAAAGCTAGCAGACACCGTATCTGTAGAAAACAAAGACTATGAAAGATACTTGAAATGGATCATTATAACAACTGTGCATCCTCTGGGACAAGAATATATTACTGTGATATTACCTGAAATCCTAACACTTCAACATTAATTTAGTGTTTATTGAATACACCACAAAAAACTCAGGGGACCTTTCCAAGACCTCTGCTCTTAAACACAACCTAATAAATAAGTAAAAAAAAAAGTACATTCTAATTCAGTACAACTTTAAAAGCAAAGAGTTATGGGGTAGATCCACAAAATAATTTATTTGCCTACTCTTTCGAAATCCATGGATCCACATAAATCTTAGCCCAAGTGTTATAATTTGGCAGCTTATGTTGTTTAATTTGAAATTACAGGTAGTGTTTAATTTGTTTCAAATGCCAATGAAAAGTATTTCCTTGGTCAATTTTCCAGGTTGTGAACTGAAATAAAGAAACACAAAAACGGTAACTTGGGAGAACTTTGTTTTGTAAGTTGTCAAGACTGACTACATTTTTCCTTAATTAAATCTAATTATTAAATTATGCAGATTTAATTAGATACATATTTCAGATAATCTTTCTCACCACTGTTGAAAGTACCCAAACGATGTCATTCATAAGTGCATTCCTTCGTATAAAACTTATCCTAATGAAAGCTCATATTAAAATGAAAGGTTTTCTTTTCTCTCCTTTTTTTTTTTTTTTTTTTTTTTCTTCTATGAGAGAATGGAAATTCATTGCTCTTTCCAATTCAATATGGTGACTTCTGAAAGTAATCACTTGACTGACTGGCTTTCAGTCACAATACAGTGCTGAGCTCATGCTGTTATGTTTTTCATTCTCATCCTCCACACAGACTTTGGGGCTTTTCTATTTAATTAATTAAATGTCCACTCTCTCTGTTAGCCAAGGGTGATCTTCTGTAAATTAATGTGAGACACTTTCTATAAGCAAATAAATGAAACTCCTGAAAGCTTCATTACAAGATACAGTTTAACACTTATTCAAGTAAAAATAGTTTGTTTCATTCCAAGACTAAAAACGAGGAGTCCAGAAAAAGAACAATTTTAAAGTGGAGGAAAATAAAAATGTCAAAACTCATAAACAAATATTAACCTTAGGTCTTCATTGCAAAGGCAGGTCTTTTTAATTTTGCCATGAATAAAAAGTCACTGGACTTACAGACTTTATAGACTTCAATACCATCATCATGCCCATGAAGTAAACAGTACTAATGATGACACAGCAGATCTAAAAGACCAATTAATAAACTGTATACAGAACCTGAAAAGAGTTGTAAAGGAATATAAGTAGGACTGAGGTAGATTACTTCAGTAATTTCAAAAAGCATTTATAGAAATCTGACACAATGACTGTACTCTGGGCCATCACAGAAAATTGATGTGTTGGATCATCCACAAAGAAAGCACCCATATCTAAAATTAAGAGTAAGAAATTGCTACTGTTTTCTGTCTCCTCCACATCTCACCCCCTCCCCCAGCATGGCTCACCTGGGACCCAGTTAAAGCTGAATACATGTTTTTTCAATACTCACAAGTCTGACCCCAGGCAGATTTCTAAACACTGATTTTCATATTTTATGTATTTCTAACTTGGTTTAAAGTGTCCAAATAATCTTAATAATGTACCGTTTTTACGGTTGTTTTCCAATTTTTCAAATGTATTTGTTCCTTTTAGCAAAAATAGGCACCCAGAAAAGAAATGGGTAAGGGACACTCTGGCCTAGGTGATGTATATTTTGGAAAGAAAGGGCTGAGAGCAAGAACTATCCCACTGCAGTCTGCTTTACTGAATCATCACTTCTCACAAACTGTATTTGTACAGGAACATATATTCATTGTAGACTTGCTTTTTATGCCTTTCAGTACATGGCAATATAATTTGATCTGTGTACTAAATGAGGGTAGCATTTTAGCCTGGAAGACTACCTCATATTAGCTTTTATTTACCTAGAACAAAGCCTGTGGTATGGTCTTCATTGTATCCATCAACCTCCCTGGTACTTTAGGCTAGAGACTACTGAAATCTGCTCTTTCAGTGGTCCTGTCCCCTTGGCAGGCTAACAAATGACCACATAGGCCCACATGGGGTAATCATATATTCATTTACTAGCTAGAGACATCCTCCAAATTGAAAATTAGCAAGAGGAATGCCCATCTCTGCCTCAAATATGCACTGTTTTTCCAAATGTCATAATATGAGCTAAATGTGCCCTAAACTAGTGACACATGGGTAATCCTTTATCCAAAACAAACAAATGAAAAGTGGTAGAGCCTAAAATTTTACGATTGTCTTGTAAAAAAGGGAAAGTTTTTTTTTTTTTTTTTTTTTTTTTTTTGTATGTGTGTGTGTGTACATGTTACACATCTTGTCCTTTCTTCACAATTAATAAAAATCAGCGGCTCGCCTACAATTCAAGCTAGCCATTTGCCAAGTCTGGGAAGGCTACCTTTAAGATCTGTGCCTCCAAATTTCAAAGCCTGAACAACCCTCTGCAAATTCAGTAGTTGAAAACTACTTATAAAAACAAAAGAATAGCAAGTGTCTCTTCATATAAAGCTATGTTTTTGCAATGAAATTGGGTTATTATCCCAACCATTTAATGCAGCATTAAAAACCTTGCTAAAGTTTTGTTCAAGATGCACTCGCACTCCACAGTGCCAGTTTTATACAGTATCTTTCAGAGCACAATGTGTTCTACTAGAGGTCCTTGCTGTGATGAACAGAAGGTCATTAAGTCATTTTCTAGCAACTAAAGTGCTTTCATGGAACAGAAACTTGTTGCCCGAACCAACACTATAAAAAACATCCTCTAAGATTCTATAATGGGTAAGTGTATGCTGCTGTTCTGTATATAAACGTTTGCCATCTAAAACATCCTGAAAGTAAAAGGAAAATGGAAATAAGCCAAGGCTCTTATTTTTATCTCTATCTCTATCTCAGTAGTGTCAAATATTACTTGGAAGTAAACTTTTATAAAATGTATGTTTCAACCAGCACCTGTTTTCATTTTATGTAGATATTCAGTAAGACATCGCTGTAACATATAGGTGAAGTTCACATGCATATTCACATGTACAGAAAGCTTCAGCAATTTCCTACAGACAAGCTGACTAATAAAACCATGAAATCAAAATAGCAACAGTCTTAATACAAACAAACTTAGCCAGTGGTCTACATTAAAACGTTTCATGTGTGGCATCACCTCTTCACAGCCTGCCTAATTGAGCTCAGTTTGCCATTGTTTCATAAGAAATACAAAGGAGGCCAAGAGGTGGAATTGCAAAAAAATAGAGACATTTCACACTAAATTGTTTCATAAAAGGCAGGAAACAGTTTCCCGCTGGAAGAAATATTCTAGTGAAACACAGATGCCATGCTGTTTATCTAATGACAAAGCAGTTGAACCAGAAAGACGGATTCTCCCTGGAATTTCCTGCTGACCATGTTAAGCACTATAGCTGCGAGATTTTTAGATTTTCCTGGAATTACTGTCATAAGACCTGATTGAGCTAAATGTGCTCTATGCAAATCTCTGAATATACTGAAAACTGTAAACTCTTTTTTACTTTGAACTCACTCAAAATGCAGCAAACGGCCAGACAGCTTAAAATGCAAAAGTAGTGCTTGCACAAAGACTTTCATGGTTGATAATAACCTTTCTGTGCATCATCAGAGGATTTGGGCATTTTTAGATTACATTCTGAATTACAGAGGAAATGAGGCTGAGTTTCTATATTACTCAGAGAGCAATCAGTTATAATACTTTGATAAAAAGCAACTACCTACAATGTTTTTCACTACCCTGCAACATGAACCAGACATGCTAATTTCATTATGACATTGGGAAGCCTCAGTTACACATCTCACAAAACAGTCCTTCAGATCAGCTACTGCCATATTTCCCCCAAATTGCTGAGAGAACAAAGTCAAAGGCAAATTTTCTATTATAAAGATTAAAAAGGATTGAAAGATAAACTACAACAGTGATATAAGGTCCTCAGGAAGCCAACAGCTACCCCTTACCCCAGATAAAAAACAAAATAATAATTAAAATAATAATAATAATAATTAAACCCAGCTACAGTTAAAATTGACATAAGCATCACATCCCTTTGTGGCTAACTCAGTGACTAAAGTAACAATGCAGAAAATTATCTCAATTTACTTTCAGAGAGGAAACAGGATTATTGCTGACGTTTTCTTATGGTTGAGACTATTGTTCTCAGAATACTTCAGTCTCACTCAGACCTACCTTTCTGCATTAGTTTTTAAGTTCAAATTCTTTTCTTTCATAGCTGTGGACCAGTGAGCCAGAGTCTCAGTTTGCATGAGCCTGTGCAGCCCTTCTCAAAGCACTGGCGATGTGGAGATGAGCTGCACTGATTTACATCATCTCAGAATTGGACTCAAAGACTTTAAGTAGCATGCTGAGATCGGATATGTAACATCTATACCAGAGCATCTAGGATTTGATTGCAATATAATGAAGAGTCATTTAAGTAATTACTTTTGCATAAATTACTCTATGCTAGTATGTTCCAATCTATAATTGCTGCACATTACAAGCACCATGGTTACTAATCAAGGGGAGAAAGGAATTCAAGACCTGGAAAGAGCAAGAGAAATTAGGTAGAGCAAATATACTGTTAGACTGAAAAACATATTATTCATCTGCCATCTTGACATATAGGATGCGTATGAACAGGAAGATAAGAAAAAGGACCCCAAAGGGGCACACCCACTTATTCCTGCGCAGCTGACTCATACTTCCATGCATCACAGACAACATAAAATAAATGACTACATTTCACTAATACAATAAATTCTCTCACCACAGCTTAAATAAAACAAGAGAAATAAGGACGCCATAGTGGCCATATTCTGTAATTCCATAAAACCCACTAACCTTAAAACAAATTGTTCCATTCATCAGAGAAAACCTAGTGTCTAAGGTATAGTAGTCTCCTGCCTTTCCGTGGTTTAGGAAAGGGGTCTGTGGCCATAGCAGAAGTCCTGATGCTAATTTCTAATAAAAGAAGAAAACCCCACCCAGGACACCTGGAAGATACAAGGAGAGTAACATGAAGGAGGATACTGGTGAGTTGGAAACTCCACCCAGTCCACAGACATTGTGTGTGCAATAGCAGCTGGTGACTTTTGATGCATGTTTGCAAGCTTTTTATGACCCTGGCCTGAATTACAGTTTTTGTAGTCAAAGCCAAACCAGTTTTGACTGGTACTCATTTTTTGTTAGGAACACTTGGCACAGCTGCTCTCTTATGAAACTAAATGTCTTGTGACAGTAAGCGCAGCATGATGGAGGGGGTTTGGCAGAGATGTCAAATGATCTTTGGCCTTTATTTATATGTGACATTTCCAGAAAATAATAATAATAATAATATTAGATACGTCACTAGGGACCAATCCTTCAATACATGGCAGCACCGCATTCTTCTGGAAAAGCTAAGCTTCTGAAAATGTAAACCATGGATTTTGAGGATAGGCTCTGCAAGACAAAGTAGAAGTGGAAAAACAGGAAGGAAGATCTCTTAAAGCCAAGTGATATTCAGACTGGATGACTCCCACATTTAAAAATAACATGCTAAGGCATCACCATATTAAAAGCTGCCCACAGTGCTTACCCTGGTAAAGCACCAGCATGACCCACCAAGCTCAGCTGTCCCACAGTTCACTGACTGATGTCAAACAAACCATCTACGTGTAACCATTATCACAAATAATAATTATCTACCCTCAAACCATATTAAAAGCTGAGTGGAATTTGATATAAATACAAGCAAATTGAAAACAAAAACAAAAGACAACCAACATGAAACGCTGATATTTCCAAAACAACACAGTTCTCTCTCAAAATTTCCATCTGTGGTCCTACCTCACATAGAAGGACACAGGTCAAAAAGACTGTAAGCTTACAAATCATGAAAAATAACGTGGAAGAATATATGTTTGATATGTGTATGTGTATATATATATATATATATATATATATATATATATATATAAAGAAAATCAGTAAATTTTGTCAGAGTATGAACTGCTTCCCTATCATCTGGAATGAAAAGAGATTCCAACTTTCTGCATAAGAGAGAGTAATTAGTGATGAAAAGAGCAATGCAAGAAAAAAAAAAAACAGCTTTTTTTCTTTTTTTTTTTTTCCTTCCCTCTCCTTGCAGGTTGTGTTGGTGGGGTATGCTGTCTAGCAATCTGAAGTTAAAGCTAATGAAGTCTTCTGTGTGGGAATGGATTTATATACACATATCACACATATAGCTACACAAACACATATGCCCAAACACAAGTTAATCCCTTTAACGAATCCAGCCCACAACAGTCTAATCATTACAAATTTTCATTAGAACAGAAGCTGTATTCAGATGCACAAACACAATGCAATCTCACTTGTAAAGTACCACAAGCTTTATCCTTTTGGAACCTGAAAATAATATGGTCTGGTTATTTTTTTCTTCTCAACTTTTTGGTCTCCTTGGGCCCTGATTTTAAATCTTCCTGATGTTTTCAACTTAATTATTCTACCATGAGTCTTTTCCTCCACTAGACCTGCAGTGTACAAATCTACAGAGAAATCATCAGTTCCTGGCAAAAGCTCTTGGCAAAGTAGTGATCTATAACTCCTCTAATAACCACTTTGAATATTAAGACTATGCACAGAAATTAAAAAAAAATGCCAAAAGATGGTTAGGAATTGTTGAAGATCTTTTTGAAGCTGTGCTGAAATGTATTCTAAACAGACTGGCAAAGGTGGTATCAAGTCAAAGCTGTTACTTTAGAAGAAATCTGCTTTAAATTTAGGAGTTTACAATGCTCAGTAATACAGTAAGTTGCACAAAGAAACATATCAATATATATATATCTGAACACTGATGGCTAGGACTGGGTATGGCCAGCCTTTGAAGTTTCTGGTCAGAATGCAGACAAAAGGTTTGATCTACACATCCTGGATGATATCATAACTGGCATGATACATAAGGGTTTTCTCCCAAGAAGTAAAGCAGCAAATGCAGTAAATGAGATAGTGACAAATACAAAACTTGATCAAGAAAGTTACAGTTATCCAGTGATTATTCCACCTCATCAAGTTATCTTTTAATAAGTTCAGATTTCTGAAACTGAAGAAATGAATGTGGACAGTCATGCAATCTTAGCTCTCCATCTTGGTCACCAAAAGTAATGATAGCCAGGGTGATTTTTTTTTTTTGCAACCTTTCCAAACATATTTTTTTATGGATTACTTCATGTTACACATATTTGTATATGTATTACAAACAGCTTAAAAAAATTAGATAGATATGAGGCCATCAAGACAGCCATGGTCAATATACCTTTCCCAACACCTCTGCCTATGCTATGGAAAATTCCTTGAGAAATACAGCATGGCATACATGAACTGTGATGGTAGAGGAGGTTGTCAGCAGCTTAAAGGGAAAACAACAATAACAATCCCAGTTTTTGCTAACAGAAAAATCCTTGCTTTCATTCTTTGTATCACAGAATCATAGAATGGTTTGGGTTGGACGAGACCTTAAAGACCATGCAGTTCCACCCCCCTGCCATTGGCAGGGACACCATCCACTAGACTAGGTTGCCCAAAGCCCCATCCAACCTGGTCTTGCCTCACCAACCTCATAGTAAAACATTTCTTCCTAACAGATAATCTAAATCTGCTTTCTTTTAGTTTAAAGCAATTCCCCTTGTCCTATCACTCTACTCCCTGACAGAGTTCCTCCCCAGCTTTCCTGTAGGCCACCTTTAGGTACTGGAAGGCTGCTGTAAGGTCTCCCCAGAGCCTTCTCTTCTCCAGGCTGAACAACCCCAGCTCCCTCAGTCCATCTTCATAGGGGAAGTGCTCCAGCCCCTTGGTCATCTTCGTGGCCCTCCTCTTGACTCATTCTAATAGGTCCATGTCCTGCTTGTGCTGGGAGCCCCAGAGCTGAATGCAGCACTCCAGTAGAGAGTAGAGAGGGAGAATCACCTCCCTCACCCTACTGGCTTTTGATGCAGCCCAGGACACAGTTGGCTTTCTGGGCTGCAAGCACACGTTGCAGGCTCATGTCAAGCTTCTCGTCAACCGACACCCCCAAGTCCTTCTCCTCAGGGCTGCTCTCAATCTATTCTCCACCCAGCCTGTATTTGTTGGGGGGGATTACCTCAGCCCAGGTGCAGGACCTTGCACTTGGCCTTGTTAAACCTCATGAGGTTCGCACAGGCCCAACTCTCAAGCCTGTCCAGGTCCCTCTGGATGGCATCCCTCCCCTCCAGCGTGTGGACATCACCACACAGCTTGATGCCATTGGCAAACTTGCTGACAGTGTACTCAATCCCACTCTCCATGTCACCAACAAAGATGTAAAACAACGCCAGTCGCAATACTGACCCCTGATGAACACCCCTCATGACTGATCTCTACCTGGATATCGAGCTGTTGACTGCAATTCTTGAGTGTGACCATCCAGCCAATTCCTTACTAACTAAGTGGTCCATCCACCAAACCCATGTATCTCTAATTTAGAGACAAGGATATCACGGGGGAGACAAGTGAGAAACACTGCATGACAATCCATCACTACAAAAGTTTAAGAAGTGCAAAATATACTTATTAGCATAAAGGTATTTAGTTAAATCAGGATATAATCAGTCGTGGAAGCTGCTAATTATCCAAAAGAACACAGATCTTATATGATCTCTTCCATCAGAAAATATGGTATCTTCTGTAGACAAGTACATTAGACATTATGGGACTAGATTAACAGCAGTTATAGAAAGAATGCTATTTGCCTTATAAATTCTTGCAGCTTTCTTTTCGTCATACTTACTCAGTAAATACTGGCTACACAAGATGAAATACTGATATAGCGTGGCTACTTTTGTATTATTAAGGCATTAAAACCCCTTTTATTACTAAGACATTAAAGTGAGACAAAATTATTTCCAGTTGTCATTTATCTTTCAGTGGTGGCAGTAAAAGCTGCTGAATTTTCTCTTAAAAACAAACAAACAAACAAAAAACGTTTTCTACTTTCAGATTATTCTAATAAATATTGTTGTCTGCACAGCTTCTATTGTTTTCAATACCCACAATGAGCCACAAATGTGAAGGGTACCTAAGATTTCATCTTAGAAGGTCACAGGAAATAAGCGAAGGTTTTTCACCTCCTCCTCCCCGGAGAACAACCAGGCTGCATGTCATCTCTGCTCATCTCAGTTGTGAGCAGATTTTAATACACTGGCCATTCTACACCTGGGACACAGCTTCAGTGGCCACACAAAATAAATTTCTGGGCATTTCTATTTCATACTACACGTTTATATTACATTTATATGCTCTATTACTAACATAATAATTTGGTCAGACCTACAGAAGGAAATTTAAACTGTCAACATGAGATGAGCAGAACACATTAGGAACCAGAGGCATCCCCCCACCTTGTCTGCTTTACTCCCTTGAATCCAGCATGTGACTGTCAGAATAAATCACAATTTCCAGCTTATTTGAGATATTACTTTTCCATCTCATATTATTAGCAATTATGGCTGCTTTATTTAAAATAAGCTGATGGAGTACTCACGGAGGAAGCCATGAATTAGATTCCAACTGCTTGGTTTCTCACTAAAATAGAGATTTGAATTTTTATCAGAGAAATGGAAGATTTATCTAACTCCAAGAAGGAGGACTGAAGTTTTACTTATACACTGAGCCATACAGCCAGACCCCAGAGCAATCACATGGGTATTTCAAAAACTACTACTATTAGAAATTCTACTGTAGTAAGCCAAAATCAAGCATATTCTTTAGAAATCTCAGTGTGGGAATAACTCTACTTTTCAGGCTCTTCAGTCCCAGCTGGTTGAAGATTACTACACAGTGAAAAGACTTGCTGGAGGTTTTATTGGGGTACTGCCAGTTCAAGTTCCTTGCTACTAAGGAGACACGGATGAGATTCAGCAACTGATACGATCATTAGTACATCTACCTGTTGGCTTGCGTTCCCCAGCATCATACAAGGCTTGGGCATGGAGGAGTCTGATGGAAAATGCAAGCTCCAGTCACTGTGTCCGTGATGGACATGTCAAAAGATGAAATACAGCTGCAAAACTGGAGTGGAACTGTGCAGACAAAGTTGCCAAAAGAAGCTACATAAAAATGAGATGGTGGCAAGGAAGGAAACAATGAAAAAGGGCGAAAAGCCCTTTCACAAGGATCAGTATCACAAGGATCAGAGCAAAACGGATATCCTTTAAACAGTGAGGTGGACTCTAATATGATAACTATGTTCCAAACCGTGTAAAACTTCCTGTAGCTTTATTTAGAGCTTTCTAGTACATTAGTGATTTGGAAACTTGTGGGTTTATATCCCTATTTTCCCCTCTGTGCATGGAGACATGTACCAGATGAGTGCAAATATCTAATCTTAGGGCCTAGATTTTGCACAGGCAAACAACTCAGAAAATGCAAGGGAACAGAAAGATATGAATTTAAAAAGCAATAGGAAATGCAGAGATTACAGTCTACAGAACATAGTCCAAGTATCTATCATTATTTAATGTATCAGAATAATAACAACTCTAATAACACAGAGGTAAGCCAAGGACTTCAGTCTAACGAGCTTCCAAACTAGAACTACTTCCTGAAAAATAAAAATATTTACTGGTGTTAAGGCAATTCAAAATTCTAAGGTGTTAACACCAAACAGGAAGAGTGTCTGTTCCAAAGACAGTAGAAATATCAATCGAGAAAATATTTATGAAACCCAGTTGAACAACACATCTAACAAAGCAAGTAAAAGTACAAAATTATATTTTGATGACAAACTCTCCAAAACATTTCAGTGAATCTATACAGAGAACAGCCTGTTTTCCACAGTTATAATACAAACCAGTTCATTGCAGTCTTGGAAACAGCCTCTTCAGACTTTTATGGCTATATTTTCCAAGTCATGTATGCTCTATGCTACAAAAACATCTGTTTGAAATTAACTTATGAACATGATTATTTAATGCGCACAATGAAGTCAAATGATCTAGCTGGCCATATGCTATCAACTGAACTGTACACCTGCCCTTCAGCATATATTAATTTACGCATCAAACTACAAACATTGGGGGATTTTTTTCTTTTCCTGGTTTTATAATTTCCTTTGTATTTGTACACCTCTGACTTACAGAACATAACAAACTTTGGGTTTGAGATAAATGTTTTCTTATATGGTCTTCAGCACTTGGAGAATATTACAAGTCTGGGCTTGCTTCTCAAAGGCACTCTCAAAAATAATTGTCAGTATGCACGCAAATGTGTGTCAATCACGACAGGACTTACACTGTGCAAATATGTAGGAAGAATTCACTTTGTAATTTTATGTGACACTACTCAGGATTCACAAGAAGGAAAAAAAAAAAACCCACAACATCAGAAAAGCTATACCCTGTAATGATCTGCTTTCCCAGTTACAATGAATGAAATGTAACTATAAAGATTTATGTTGTGCTATCAAACATTAATGTTGATGCTTCATGTCTTTATGCTGCTTGTAATTAATTTATCAGGAGCTTTCTTTAGAAATGCCAGTACCATGCTCAAGAGCTTTGTTTACCTTCCACTGCTGAACTCTACATTCCTAAAGGCAATAATGAGCAACACTTTGATGTCTCAGACAATACATAAGATAAACTTTTTTTTTTCCTTTTGAAATTCCGATGTTATTTGGGAAGGCAGAGAATTAACTGCAGAATTTCATGTTATTTATTTATTTATTATTACAAAAAATGACATTACCCCAGGAGTTACTTATCAATATTTATATTAAATTTATCAACTGAATCTGAAATAGTTTTCCTTCAAGGTACAAATGTGAATTTGCCATTTCATGAGCATACAAGGCAATGAGGAATCACATCCAAGCGACTGGTATTTTAGATAATGCATGACATCATACTGAAATATTTTCTAAATGGATATTATTTAACAGAAACTGGGACACCCTTTGCCAGACACGAAACATATTCAAAGATTATCACTAGGAAATGAGTGCCAAACAAAGCCCAGGACAGCAGGATAATTAGAAAGCAAACACACAGCAAGCATATTTGCCCAACCTTCAGCAACTGTTGGTTGAAGCCAGAGTTCATGTCCTTAGTTAATGGTACTCTGCAGATCATTTCATTCTTGAACTTGTCTAATTGCTTAGAACCATTTTAAACCTACACAAACTTTACGTACCTACATTGTTTGTCCAGAAGATACACAATATAAATATTTGTTGTGCAAAGCAGCATCCACATTTTGTATACAGCAACAAATTAAGTAAGTTCTCAGCTATTATTTTCAGGATTCTGAATGTGCAACTTGTCCAAGTAGCAGAGAGTTGAGATAATATGGGTTAACTTAGTTATGGAGGATATCTTATTGTAAAGCACAGCTACTGTGCGTTAACATCTGGACCTGAACTGTATGATAGCAGTAGTTATTTAGTTTTCTTTTTAAAACTAAAACAGGGTAGGATCTTTCATCTGAAGTGATGGTTATTATATGCAAAAGAAAAATCATAATATTTAGCTTACACAAAAATATATCTGGAAGAGTCTGTATATGCTAATAATAATTCACATCTGCTGAAGTGCTTGGCCCTTTCATATTAGGAAAAAGCCACAGGTCTATAAAGCCAATGTCTTTCTGATTACAGCTACTCACTCTCAGGTGTTATGCTGCAATGAGGACAGAATTTTTTAATATACATTAGTCCTCTTTTTGTTTGCTCAGTAGAAAAGGCATAGTTTTCAAATGGACTTTACAGACTTATTTCCCTTGGGTAGTCTCTTAGTAGAAATTCCTATAAATTGATACCTAATCAAGGGAATAAAAGAGGACAGGGAGAAACAAACATTGAAAAGCTTGCTAGGGATCATGAACTTAAAATGAGAGCACTGAAGTTTCAGATGTCAGAAGATTATTTGAATTTTAGCCCTAAATTAATTCTGTCAGATAGTGTTTTCTTCTAGTGTTTCCACAGGTGAGGAAAAGGACATTTTTTAAATTAATGTTTTCCTTAATATGGATAAAACACACATTTATAAGAGAGTCAGTCTATCACAGAACATGAAAAACTCAAAAACCACAAGGCAGCCCTGTCCTTCTATTGATCTCCAACAGAGGATTTACTACATCATCTCTTGAATGAAGTAATGCAACAGATTGCCTCTAGCAGTGACCAATAGCCGATGGTTTATAAAACAGCAAATAAAACATGAGACATTTAACCAGCCATGAAGTGTAGTACACAGGGGAGAATTGGCTATTTCATTGTAATTGATTCTTGCATCAATCGGATTATATTTTCTAGTGTGAGATTTGTTTATTCTTATTTTTATGCAAGCAACAAGAAACATATCTGGAAGGTATGACCTCCCTCCCCCTACAAAATTTATTCTTTTATAACATAAGAATATGCCACTGCAGAAAAACTAAAATCATACACCATAATTAACAAGGCAACAAACACAGCAATGTATCACCTTGAGTGGAGAAAAGAGTAATACTGCTAAAGCCTTTCCTGGTTATATTAGCCTGACAGTGTTGTGATTGTTCTTATTTTTCAAGCTTTTCTTGTATTGTTTCATAATCTACCATTTGACTCAAAAAAAATATTTCTCAGCATTTATAATGCTCCTGCAAGCAGAAATGCTTTTCTTTGTCATCTAAGATTAATTGGTTTTGCCCTACCTTGATAATCAGTTTGAATGAAGCAAAGATTCTCTAAACCTCCATGGTGAACCAACAGGAGGAGAAAAAGGCAAAACAGAAGATGGGGCTTAGGCCACATGGGCAACTGATTACATGTGCTTAATCGGCAGAAGTCTATGGTATTATGTTGAAGGGGCACATACTACTTAATTAGATTTCCAACCAGTATTATGAAGTAATACTAAATCACACTGAACAAATTAACACAGAAACTTCTGTACTGATCTGCAGACAGTTCCTTATCCCTAGATTTCTAAATGGTGTAATGGACAATATTGGACCATGCTGAACAGCTTAATACTGAAAGCTCCGCAGTGATTTACAGACAGTTTTTACTCTCCTTTACCACACAGATGTTACATTAAAAACATCCAAAGCACACCAATAAAACCAAACAGCAAGTAAGGAAAAAGACCAAGACTGGTGCTGTGGCACTGGAGTGAAAAGATGGAGGTTCTATCTTAATTATGTGACATGAAATACTTGTGAAATAACTATGCTTTCTCCCATTCTCTGCTTGAGCTACATGTTGCTATCTATTTGTGCGGCATCTGCCTGGAGCAAGAAGGTCCCAGTATCAGCTAGGCCCCTGACTACTTACTGTTAAGTCTTTACTCATTCATCATGGTTTGGTAGTGGCTCCACACAGTCACTATGATTAACAACAGGAAAATAACAACAGGCCCGAAACTGAGCTCTGAGGTGAGTAAAAAAATGTTATTTACCAAGCTGCACTAACCTGAAAAAGTCCATGAGAGCTACTTCTTGTGAAATATTAGGTCCTCTTTTTGTACTACAGTCAGAACCCAGAGTAAGATCTGATATGGTCAACCCACACCACTTCTTCAGCAGTAGAACCAGGGAATAGAGCAGCTTAGAAAAAAATTATTCACTTTCCCAAGTGAACTATAATGAATGAACAAACTTGTTTGTTTATTCATTTTTTTTTGCTTCTTCTTATGGTGAAGTTGGGAAAGTAGTTCTGACCTTGGGCTAACCTTTAATGAAAATGCTGAAAAATGGATTTCAGAGCTGTGGCAAACAGCACATGGAGGCTAACAGGGCTTGATAATTCAAAGCAGTCATATGACATAACTCTTTTTGCCTTCCTCAAATCTGCATTCAGTCTTACCGAAAATGTATCACCAGCTCTCTATTTATTTACCAACATATCTATTTCTCATTCCAGTTTCACGTAGGCAGGTCTCAAAACTGCCACAATGACTGAGCTGTTAGCATCTCATTTTCAAAAGAAAATTCACTAGAAGTTCTCAAAATAACACAGGAGAATTTTGTCCCAAACCACTATTAAATTTAAAACTGAGCTGGCTATTGACCATCTCTAATGCTGCTGAGAAATCTTCTGTCTTAGACATTTACAAGTTTACATGTTCATCTGCCATGCATGGTTAACCATGGTGTAGAAAGCTGTGATCTGACACTGACAAGTGACACAACCAGCATAGTCCACATGTCCTACATTTTGGGTGGGGAGGTTAACTCAGAGCTGTGCAGGGCCTCTGGATCTGCCTGGTGAAACTCAAGTCAGGGTGCTCCAAGTCTGCTCTAGGAGGCGAGTGAGAGTGATTAGAAGATGGGATTCAAAAGCAAAATTCCCACCCAAGTTGAAAACTCAATAGCTCTTGGTTTCCTCCCCAGTCCTCCACAGCACAACAAAACCATGCCCCTATTTTTTAAAAACAAAACAACAACAACAAAATTCAAAATTTCCATATTCTGTCTTGGCTTTACAGTTCTCAGTGATCTCTTGCACTGTAACCTATTACCCAATATGCTCAAGCACATTTACACAAGCTGTAGTTGCTGCAGTACCAATCATCTTACAATTATGGTGGATGACAAAAGGCAGTCCCCCAAATAATGTTGAAATGTGCATAAAAATGATGATTTGAAACTGGCAGAACTACTAAAAATACCCAAAGTTAATCACTTTGTTGTAAGAGAGACGTTAGATTTGTTGGTAAAGCTTTAATATTTGATCCAAGTTGAGCCCAATGGGCACACTTCTACAAATGCCTCAATAGGATGAACTGTTCTGATGAGAAAAGTTGTTCTCTTGGAAAGCATGTTCTCTTGGAGACAGGGTAACAGGAAGTATGGCCCATAAATGAGATGTCACCGAGTTTATCCGAGAAAAATATAAAATAAAAAAAATCCTTCAACATAGGAGTGCATCACTGCTAGAGCAATTACTTTCAATGATTTGTTGGGGATGTTTTGGTCTTTTAAAACCATTTTCTAACCTGGCAGGGTCACATTAATGCTGAGTGATAGTTCTGTTGGAGCTTGTCCAATTTTAAACTGAAATTCACTGGCCTTTGAGGCTCAGTAAAGACCTGTTAACATAATCTGCACTGATCACTTTTCCTAATTTAAACTGTTAGGGTTTTTTCCTTCATTTTCTGAAAAATGACCGCAGTGTGGGTAATGGACACTTTTGGACTCTATAAATTAACTTGGACTGACCTCCAAGAGAGAAAATGTTTTAACAGGGAGAAGGAGTAATTATTAAGCTTTTTGTCTGTGTTGCTTGTCAATTTGCATAGCATTATCTGTGATGCTTCGCAAAGGTTTTTTTTTTGGTTTTTTTTTTTTTTTTGGAGGTCATCTAATCTTGTTAAATCTGTCACAGGGCTGCCACTGTATCAGACTCAGACGACATTTGCGCAACACAAGTTCCTAGCAGTGGTGATAAATGTGTTTGTTTCTGGCAGTCCGACCACGCAGATGCTTATTATGTATGTATGAATTAATTTACTTTATTTAATCAGCTCAGAGAGGAGAAAAAGGTCTCAGGCAACCAAGATACAGTGTGCTTTTGTATGCACTTACAGCATGCTCGTGATGCTAGTAAGCAAGCAATTATTTGCTAGCTGATCCAGAAAGATCATGAACTTCGGAGGGATTCCACAGTTAATACTGTTACTGTTTCTTTACACAGTAAAGAAACAGTAACCCAGACCTAGCCATGCAGATGGAAAAATGAATATCTTTACCCAGCCTAAAAGGAAAAACACAGCAGTTGGAAACCAAAACATTGTACCAGAGGTCAAGTTGAGGGGAAGACAAATGTTGACAGTCAAACTATTTGTACCAGAAATTTCCTGTGGCTTACAAAATACCTGAAGCAAGTAAGTAGACTGTATACAACTCAGCTGCTTTAATAGAGCATGGAGGAATAAATTCAGTTTCACTTTAGGTATTCAGTCCATAGGCATAGTAGGATCACAAGGGTCAAGGGGAAAATCTACAAGCAGAGGTCATTCCTGCAAAGCCACACAGACTGGGAAAAATATTTCAGGCAAATGTAGGACTAAAAAAGAAAAAAATAAAAACGTACAAAAGGCATTATTGAGAAGTTGGCAGCTAATGAGTGAATTTCAAGCAACCTACTTATTCTCTCAGATATGAGAAAAAGGAAAATGTCTGAATCTCAGTATTTCATAACCCAAAAGGCAGCATCAACCAACCTGTTGCAAGAGCCACACATGTCCATGTGCTGCTACCAACCAGACAGAAATCGTCATTTTAATTATTGTCCTGACCTAGCCTTTCTGCCTGCTAATTTTGAACTGCTTGACCATGCCAATCAGTATCAAAGATGTTAGCTTTTACTTGGTCATACCTACAAAACCAGTCAACAATTATACCATGGAGTATTAGGTTCAATATTCACATGCTACACACGTCTGCAGGAGAACAACCTTTCGTAACTTCAAAGTGCTTGGAGATAAGGCCTAGTATTTTTAGTATTTTCTATTCCAGCTCAAATTGATACATTAACTAGAAAATAATAAAAAAACAAATAAACAACAAAAACAACTAGCTACTATATAGGAAACAGATTCCATACATATAATTCTGCCTATAATGAAAGTTTTGATGGGCAAATAAACAATTTTCACTAGTTACAGACTTGATTAAGAGTGGATGAAAGCAAGGGATACATTTTCATTTTGGTAAACTGTGCTGAAAATTAATTAAAAGTATTGACATTTAAAACAGAACAGTGTGGTGAGAAGACAAAATATTAAAACACTTTCCTCCCACCCCACTTCTTCCAAGGCCCACCTTCACTCTTCCAATCCCGACTCTACCTCCCCCCAAATAGCACAGGAGGATGGGGGCTGTGGTCAGTCCATCACAGCTCCTCTCTGCTGTTCCTTTCTCCTCATTCTTCCTCCTCCTCTGCTCCACGGGCAGCAGGGGAATCTCTGCTGCTGTGCCTGAAGCACCTCCTTCACTGACCTTGGTTTCTACAGGGCTGTTTCTCATCCCCTCTTCCCCTTCCCCTCAACTCCTATTAATAGTAAAAATACACAGTGATGATTAACTGAAACACTATAATCAATAAGTGAAACACTACAGCAATCTTCCTGGAAAATATTACTTTCCTTTGAAAAGAGCAAGTAGCTGTTAAAAGCAGCATGAATATTTACCGAATTCCCAGTTCATTGGTGCAATTCTGGTAGCTTCAATGGATTTGCCGATATTTTACAGGGGACATATTTAACAGTTAAATCAAATTTGCATAACTGCTTTTGAAAGATTAAAAATGACAACTAATATCTATTTTTAATGGCTTAAAATGACTTTCACTCTATTTCTTTGTTGCTTACAGTAAATTCTCCTAGGTAATACAATAATAACATAAAACAAATGTTGATTGCTATTCCAAAAATGATCTTTTACTGTCCAATCGAAATCTTCCTAAATATTTTAAACACAATAGGTTTAAAAAAATAGCAAATTCTCAGATACAATCATGCAGCGTCATGCATGGATCAGTAAGAAGAGAGGGTGGTAAATCAACTGAACAAATTTACACTGCCAACCAGCTGACCTGCCCAAGGTTGAAATGGAAGTTGTTTCACAGCTCTACCACTATTCAAACAAAGCATTAATGCAGTTTGCAAGCTGAGAATATGCTAGGCCCGGAAAGAGATGTATTCTGATTATTTTTATACATGTTAAATAATCAATAATAGTCTGGAATCAATCATTTTTCCACCAATACAGGCTACTGTGTATACTCCTACTTGTGCTGCACAGGGAGGTTGTTTTCTGAAAGAGAACTGGGAGATACAGATCATCAACTAATTCTGTTAAATGATAGGATATGACATTCCTCTCAGCACTTTGCAAATTGCCCATATCAAGTGCTTCTACCTCTAAAATAAGAAGTGAAAATTATAGTGTTTCCAATATGGCCTTCAATCTCTTGTGGTTATGATTACAAATGTCCAGAATCTCTGGATATGTTTTCTCAAGTGAGAAAACAAATATTCTTTGGCCTAAATATATTGGTAAAGGGAGACATGTATCAACTATCATTATTCAAGATTAGTATTTTTTAGATATACATACACAAATATCAGATGGTGGGTACATGACATTGCTTACATCATTGCTGTTTCTCTTTAAGAGAGAAGCCAATGTATTCAATACTAAGTCATAAATTTCAAGTCTTTCTTGACAACCTTATTGATGGTTACTATTATTCTAATATTGACTCAGATTATTTTATAACAGAGGTTTTCAACTTTTGTAATAGTCTACAAATTGAACTTCACAAGAGAGAACAAATACCTTCTCAAGAACCTGCATCTTTTCTCCTCTTTAAGTGGCAGAGGAGGGGAACGAATAAATTTGCCGGTCAGTTAAAGTCCAACTATTGTTTAGGGGAGAACCTTCAGGTTTCTATGAGTCAACTTTTGTCTAGTCTTGTTACAAAAAGGCTGACACATCTTCTCAAAAGAAAGGAAGCAATAAAATCTAAACAGTAATGGCACTATAATGGTGCTAAGCAGACAGGATATTTTAAAGGAAAATCCCAAGTAGGGAAAAATATAAGTACTTACCATCCATTTAATAAACTCATTTTGAAATGGCTATTGAAGCAAAATTAGTTTGTTTTACAATTACACTGAAGCAATCACATAATTTTGCCTGAATGTGAAAACAAAGTGGAATACTCTTATAGCTCCAGAAAGATTACTATTTGCTTGATGGAGGGCCTCCTGTCTTGCACAAAGTATCAGCAAATTACTATTCAACTGAGTTAACCCTCCAGACTAGAAATTCACCTTCAAGCAGAAGGCTGTAAGACTATGTACACATTTAAGGAGGCACAGAATACTTTATTTGGAATATCCCTCTACCTTTAAATACGAGCTGATAGAAAAAGAGTTGATCCAAAACCTAGTTCACATATAAAGATCATATTTTGTTCTTGTCTGCTTATAGGACAATTACCTTTCCCTTTTACTTCAGATGAATTTAAGGTGTTAGAAAGCAAGAAGTACTCAGTGTTAAACCATGTGTATGAAAAATTGAAGACATACATCAACATGACTAACATCTTACAGGCTTTGAACTACTGGAGCTATGTCAATGCAGAACTCCGGATCCTTAAGGCTCCATACGATTCAGCCCACATGGGCTCAGGTAGACTAAGCTACTTAATCACAGCAGAGCCCATACACAAACCTTTAAGAGGATCATAAAATAAGTGCGTAATTGAATGATTTTTTTTTTTTCAAACCTGTTGGCTTCACAGTAACAAAACTAAAAATTATAAGAAAGAAGCAAGTACCCACATACATATTAAATATTACAAGAACCTACCAAAGCATAACTTCAACTTACTCCAAGGTTATAGAAGTATAATTAACTCAGCAAATATTTGTGCTGAATCGAGCTAGCTGTGGTCCACAAGGGGAGGACAGGGTGATGAATCTATTACTATCCTCCAGGCTCATGTGTGCTCAGAGAAGAGTGAAAGGTTGCACTTTCAGGAGAAAGGCATGGCTCTGGCACGGAGGAGGAAAACCGTTGGCAAAGACACCTGTTAATAGTTGGTCAAGTGTGATAGAGCAAGGGTTTCAGAGCTGGGAAATGCCCCAAATGAATACCACTGAGCTAGAGAGTATCTCTATTTACACACTGTATTTGTTCAATACATGTGAACTTCGCAGCATAGAGCACAAATCTACCACTATACACAGTTGCCTTTGAACACAAGCCACTTTTCCATGCCTGTGAAATTCATTTCTGGGTGCTAGGAAAAAAAATCCTGATGCTGTCTGCTTGCTTTTAACAGAATATGTTTACATATATTGGATATTCTTTCTTACCATGTGTGTGAGTCCTATTACACTGAGAGAATACATAATATGGTACTCCTTCACATTTTCTGTTTCCATCTGAAGCTCAAAAATAAGGGGGTCTAGTCTAGTTATTTTAGTCTTGGTTATTTCTATCCCAGAAAAAAAAAAAAAAAAAAAAAAAAAAAAAAAGCAGCAGCAGGATACTTTACAAAACAAGCTGTCCCTGTGAAATTCATGTGAAATTCATTTGGCTGCCTAAACTATGAATAAGCTTCTCAACTTCTAACATGCTTCTTTGGAAAGCTGCTGCACATGAGAGTTTCCAAACCTGTGTGAGACATACAAACTGTATTTTTATTTTTCATGTCAAGATTATTGAATTATTCAAATAATAATAAAAAAAACATACCAGCAAAATACATTTGCCTTTTTGCTTTACTGTTTAATCAATTACCAAAGCCACCTCCAGATCCTGGAAATTAATGATGCCATCACCTAGATGGTCACACACTTTGTGCTTCTATATATGTTAAATTATTTACCCCTAAGAAGTTGTCTGAATTCTCCCCAGACAGCTTCCTCTGAAAACTCATCTGCATGCAACTGTGTTCCAGAGATTGTCCCAACACTATGACACTTTACACATGGTGAGAGATCCAGGTCTTTGCCTAATATTTTTCCTGTAATATATCAAACATTTTATGCCACACACACCAGGGAAAAACAGCATTTCAGGGCCTCTCTGCAGGTTTACCCTTTCTTCTCCCATATTCTGAAATTTCCTTGAGTAACAGAATGCCTCATCCACCCTTGTTACAGGAGGCTCATTCTACTTTATCATAGCATTCTTTAGATTGGTTAAAGCCAAAATAATCACAAATTGAAAATACATATTTCCACAGCATAACACACTTTAGGATCTTCAGCATCTAAACAAACCCGATGTTTGTTTTAACACTGTCCTGCAAACTCAAGGGCGTGTCTTATTGGCAGCCCCCCCCCCCCCCGCGATGACACGAGCCGACACCTTGAAGTAACCTGTATGTAAGATCACTCACCGGATATCTCTTGCCCAGATTTTTGTCTACCGTCTATGAGCAGCTGCTATAATACATCTTACATAACATATGTGCAATACCAAGATGCAGCTTGTTGAACATTTGGAGATGCTTGACTGTAGCTTGTAGCAATTGCTATCCTGGTTTAGCATGTCAATAATCCATGTTACTCAGAGTGAGGTGTCAAAGGATTAAAACACTTCCCAATTATGTCATACAGCACAATAGAGTATAACAGCTGTGAACGAGCCGTTGTGTCACTATAAAGTGTTTTGTCATGGTCTGTCAGAGAATCCTAAGGAAAATTCAAGTCTGTAGATGGCTGGCAAGATAAAATGTAATGTCTCATTGAAATACAAATGAAAGCTCCCTGTGCAAAATGTACATGCAAAATTCCTCTTAGTGTTATGGGGATTACTTCTACGATTGTCCCCCCTCCCCCCACATGTCAGCAGGACTGACCCATAGTAAAGGGTTTGGAAATTTATTATGGAAAAAGCATTGAAAATTTACTGGTAGGTAGGTTTGTTGTTTTTTCATTTACTTTTTTCTTCCAATAAAATTATGAATTGTTTTTAATCCTTTTAAACTTAGACACCCAAAAGGCACTGATCTTGCAAAAATTCAGCTAAGTCATTTTTCTTTCTCTCGAAATCACCTTTGAAAAGCATCTCTACTCCTGTTGCTGCCGCCTGTTGAGCCTAAAAGGAAACTCTTGTAAATGGGTATATACACAGTTATTTGCACAGTGTTTACTCTCAGGGCTTCCAGCAGCTAGAGAGAGGAAATGTGTCTTGACTCTTAATGGAAAAGAAGACTGATGGAGTCACCCTACATTGGCGGAGCATACCCATGAAACCAGTGCAAGCAACTCTGCCAACATCAGGTTTATGGAAAGTTCAGGTTGACTGTGCTCATGGCAGGTTGCCATGAGCCTTTTACTGGTCTCACTACGGAAAAACATGGAATTCTAGGGTGCACGAAACATGCTAAAGTAAAACACTGTTATACACAGCTTGTGTATCCTCCAAGATTACCATTGCAGTAGCGTAAGACAAACCCCATTGTCACAGACAAATAAATAACATTCCAGGGAACAATTCAGAAATATTATGATATTTGCCTTTTTGTGTTGTTTTTGTTATTTTAGGACACAAGAGATCCAGCTATGTGAAAGAGGGAATCTTTTCTATGAGAAAATACTGTGTTAATCCTGGAGGGCCTCTTTCACATTCTCCCTTTCAATTTAGTCCTTTATATACTAATCTAATGTGTCACTTTGTACCATCCAAGGACTCCAGTAAGATTTAAAAATACACGACACCTATAATATAGTTTTCCTTCTTCCTTTAGACAGACAGTCACACATTACAGCCTACTCCGCTTAGATTCACACAAAAACTAAATAAATCCTGTACATCATACTCACTTTAAATAGCACCCAATCTTAAGCTAAGGTGAGACATATCTGGGGTGATGTAGTTTACCAGATACAACATGGCAGGGCACAAGCAACACTTTTGCCAAATCTACAGCTCACATCGGGTTAGCATTAACACTGGGTATCTTGCTTTGGGCACCCATTATTACAGTCTCTATATTTCCTTATAATAAAGTTCATAACAATTCTTTCTGTTTGATTTTATGCAAACCACAAACAAATATGTCACCTCATTTTAACTTGCAGATTTTTGGTACATGAGAACAACGTAGGGAAGAAAGTTAGTTGCCAAAAGCAAACTGACAATGCCAGACTGTCAGAAAACAAGTTAAATTAGAAGTTTGTATCGTTTCTGGCCTCACATAATGAAGCAGAGAACAGCTTTGGCTTCAGGGCCATTCTAATACAGAAAGATGTGTTTTAATAATGGATGCAAAGTATTTTATCAGCACAGTGAGGAAGGATGAGGGTGCGAAGATGATGAATGACTTAAAATTCTGCAGGGGGTTTCTACTGATGCAGTTGTTTAGAAAGATGCCATGCTCTGTCACACTGCTTTCTCTTTCTCCAGGCTATAATGAAATGAGTGCAGCTAGGGAATCATAACCTCATGCGGGAGCACGGCATGGTCTTATCTATCTTTAAGATCTAGTGCTTTACTATCTGCAATCATGTGGCATCAGCTCAGAAGATGAATTTCTTCAAAAGAATGAAGTCAGAGTCTAGTCCCTTTGCCTGCAAGAAATGCAGTTTGGGTTAGCAATCACTACACGACCTTTTCACTGCACTTTGAGAGACAGAGTCTTTTAGGATACACCCGTTTTGTTTCAGACTGTACCTGCATTGTAAAACACCATGACCTTCCTTTTAACTACCTCAGTGCTAAACTTGGAAGGGACTGGTTAGCTATAATTACCATTCACGCACTGTATCAACTACCCCAGCCTTATGTGCTTTCCTTCAAAGACATTGCCTTTTGAACAAAACACTAAGGTATAATTTTTGCACAATTTTCTTTATGGGAGTGTTCTGTCTCATGCCTAACCTAGATATTGACCCTTACCACCAAGAGTAAAAGCAGTTGAACATGTGCATGTACTCTGTTTGAGATCAATTCACTTCTCTGCCAGTAGTCCCAGAAATGCACATTTACGTTTTACTTTATCTAGTACCAAATGAACAAATCAAAAGCTAAAAGTTCAAACAGAAATGCCTACAAGTTGGAGGTGGAAACCTAGACCTCACTATTAAAGGACTCCTGCTCCTAGAGAGAGCACACAGTTATGTAACACAGGGATATTTATCCCATGTTAGCATCAACACGTTTTATCAATTGTACAACAACAGAAGTCTTAAGGGTTTGAAGATTTTTTCTCCCCTTTCCTTTCTACACAAAATAGAATTCAGGGAATGATAGTAAAGCTGTGTTTCAGTAATACACATTTCTATTGTAAATCACAGGCAAGAGGGTGGACTTTCACATTGATTTCAAATGAAACATCGTAATTTTATTTTTCCCAGCTTATTTTTGCTCATAATTTCTTAAGGTAAAAATACTTTGCTAACTTCTAGTAAGGATGTTCCACAGATGTTCCAAGGCAATAATTGAAAAGATCCAAGACTAAATAACTTTTGAATGTGCAATCAATCAGACAGTTTCACATAAAGCACCTTGGAGCATGTCGCAGCATTAAATGATGCATGCAACACTCCTAACGAATAGGGAGCTGCAAATGCTGTGACTAAAGCACAAAAGCATTATACAACTGTCGTCAATCCTGCTCAGCCCTCAAGAGGTTGTAAACCACAGGAACACCAAGTGTTTTGCTCAATGTGCATCACATGTCAGGGATTTCACACAGCAAACCATGGAATGTAAGTATTGCTGTTACTGTATGATGTCCCTTTCAGCAGCCAGCTGCAAGCTAGAGAGAACAAGCAGATCCTCTGCCACACACCACGACCGCCCTAAGAAAGCGCATGCAAAATATCCAGGAAGACATGTCCTAGAATACAAATCAAATATATTAGAGACACCAACATTTAAAATTAGAACAGATCATAGGCACAAGACAAAGAACCCACTGTACAAGTAGCTTTATAAACAGCTCAGAGACAGAAACAATTTGTAGCACAGGGAGTTGGAAGCAGCTCCACTGCTACTGCCACACAAGTGCAATTCCCATTTCACCTAAGGTGAAAATCTGGCTCTTGGCCCTCCTGAAAGAGATGATCCAGTCCAGTGTCTCCTTCGTACATTTACCTTGCAGAAAGGGCGTGATCAATGCCAGTGATGTTTTTGAGGGTCTAAACGGCTACATAGCCAGTCATCTGCTGACTGACTGCATTGCGTTTAACTGGCTTTGATCGCAGCAGAAGAGGCAGCCTCATTTGATCTATTGAGCTGTTAAAGGTCGGTTATTGCAAATTTTAGGAAAGCACCAGCTTATATTAGATTCCAGCAAGTATAAGGATGTGTTGACAAAGGGCACATTTATTACAGAAGACCTAATTGCATACTTAACCTTAGGTACAGGCTGCTTTAATGGCAAATGAAAATATGCAAAATATGAAAATATGTTTCTCAGAGGAAGGTCCAAAGGCAACAGAAGAATAAAACTCAGAATAGAGAAACCTTTTCTTCTTCCTCCCATTTCATTATGGCTAAAGCAACCTCTGGGTCCCCTCAGATTAAAATATCTGCATACTAATAAATAAGATGCCTCGCAGAATAGGATCTCTGCTCTCAGTCCCAGTTGTTCCACCCACAGCCCTGCATGTATACTGCATTCTGATGCACTGCAATGGCAAAACAACTGCTGTTCAGATTGGTGGGCAGTATTTTTTAACTCTTGAACAATATTTGGTATAAGAAGCGTTACATTTAACATGTTTGTACCTTCCCATTTCCATTTTGTTGAAATTACAATCAAGTCTTTCCTTTCCTACCAGCGTGCAACAAAATGTCACACTGAGAGGAATTGCCTCCCTTCATCTCCAATTAACCAGTGTTCCTCTCAGAAGCCACGAAAATCACAGGGGCTACAGGGACCTAAACTGTCCTCTGAGGCTCTGGTGGAAGATGATGGATGATTACATATTGAAAAATAATTTTAAAGGTTGAAAGGAAACAAAACAAAAGAAAAAGCACATTCAACTGAAAAGGGAGCTGGGAGAAAAAGCACAACACTATTCTCTCTTCTGCTTGACACTGGTCACCGTGGTCATGCAGCAGGGGATCAACTACTCATTCCTAGAGTCACTCTGGTTTGAGACTTCTTTTACGTACTGTTCTCTGGGGGAAGCTAAGGGGACAAAAACTCAACCCATGGTCCATTTCTACCCAACCCCATAGGACTGGAGTGGATATATATGGGGGAACCTGCTTGGAAGGTACAAGAAGAACCAGAATTTTCATCCCAGGGCAAGAGAAGAGGATGTGAATTGTTTATTTACAGAAAAGGCACTGTGTGCTCCTTGTTCTGTGATCAAGGACCATGTCAGTGACCAAACAGAAAAGTGAAAACAAAAACTGCAGAAAAAAACAACCCGTGAAGCATCAGCAGCTTCATCAGCAGCTTGGTCCACGGCAAAACAGACAAAGCCCATATGGAGAAGCAGGCATATCTCCCTTTTTCACAAATCAATGGTTCTTTTTTGGGGGGGAAACCCTTGTTACATTGGCTCACAGTAGCTCTCAACAACATTGGTGAAACAAACCTGACCACGAGTCAAAGCAGAGCAGTGTGGAGGAAAGGGAACTAGCACACAGAAATTTGGATATTCAGCCAACTGCATTAATCTTTAGGATTGTTCCAATCCTCTTAGTACATAATAAAATTTTGTCCCCAGAAGATATCAGATTTTCTGCGGAAAAAAAAAAAAAGAAAAAAAGAAAAAAAGAAAAGAACACTTTTCTTACTGTATTCTCTCTAGCTTCACTCCACACTTTTGCATTGATTGTTTTTCTTAAAGGATTATCTGTCATTTGCATTCATTTCTGTAGATTTCATCAGTGTTGTTAGTTACCTCTTCAAATCTGTCCACATACCTTTCTGAGTTTAGCATGACTGCATGGGCAGAACACTTAATTTACAAGAAGAAGTATGGATTATTTCCAAGAAGGGAAAAATAAGACTGAAAAGCCCTTTATTAATGATCCATGCATTACTTATCACTTTTATGAAACCAGTCCAAACTGTTCATTAAGATCCAATGAAATATTAACATATTCTGAGGAAGGTGAAAAAGGGAGTATGCAGAGGAAAAAAATCTTAAGGTTTTTACAGTCATGAAATAACACAAGAGGAATAGAGAACGGTAAAAGGGGATTAAGAAAGAATTGATTTAAAAGAAGAATAATTAAAAAGTTGACATGTACCAAGGCTAGAACTGCAGCTTATCTGAATAGTCTTAGACTCCTATAAATAAACAACCGTGCACACAAAGAGATTCTACTTCTGGTGAGTTCCTAATCCCCTAACTACCTGAAAGAAATCTTTTTGCTTCCTGAAAGTTCGTTTAGTAGCAAAACATGTACTTCGTGTTATAAAAGCATATTTTTTAAAAAAATCTTGGAGCTGTGAGAGTAACTCTGAATACATATGATCACGGTGCATAAGATACTGTCTAAATGAAAGCATGACCATATAAAACTTGTTTCACAAACTGAATGGATGGTTGGACAAAAGACATTGGCCTTTCCTCAATACCTTCTCAGTCCCCAACAAGACGCTGTAGAACAGAAGCTTTATTTTTTTGGTCCTTCCTGCCTCCTTCACCTCCTTTTAAAAATTATTTCAAAGTAAAGCTAAAAGTTAAACCAACCCCACTCTGGTTACAAAATGTGATGATTTCATAAGCTAAAATGGCAGCTCTCTCTTATGCCAACGGAACAAACTGAGCGTGCAGTGTGGATCTTCTGAAGGCAGTGAAATAGAATCTGTAACCATATGAATAACTTTGAGTTGAAACAGAATCCTTACTTAACAGCTACTTTAGCCCTTCCAGAGCACAGTCTGAACTGTGGATCTGATTTTGAGGAATTGCAGCATTTCATAGTCAATCAAGTGGAAGTAATGTTCTGAGATTAAAAATCTCTACTCCAGAAAAAAGAAATACAAAGACTTTCAGACTGACACATTTCTATGTGTGAAATACTTAGCTATGGTACATCCACACCTTCCTTTTTACTGAAGACAAAGCACTAAAGAACAGCACTCAACAATTTATCCCTCTGCAAGGTGCTATTTTGTAGGGTTTTGTATTCTTTCAATGTTTTCCACTTGTTTAGGTCCAGATTCTTCTGCCACTACATTTTGTCACATACATAAGCGTCAACAGAAACAGGGAAACTAAACCGCTCTTATATGAATGCTCTGCAGTATTAGTCTTTATAAATTTGCCTGCACTCATATCAAATTTCAGAATACACTTTAAAGGACTTCTACTTTTATTGCATAGTTCTGCTCCACGAAGATTGTGTTCTGGCTCATTAAAGATACTCCTAGAAAATTTCGGCTTCCACACAGCAAAGGGTAGGTATACAAAGCTTTCAGGAGGAACCTTTTCCACGGTAATGATCACAAAAATCAATATATACCGTACAATTTCTCACAGCCACAAAAACTAACCAGGAACCTTGTATGGAAACCTCTTAACTTCTTATGGAAAACTTTTATTTAAATCTAACTCGGAGAATTCTAGGAATCTTTTAATTAAAACCTCCTCTGCCTTACAAGCACTATGAACACATAATTTCAAGGATAACTGCTGTAAGTAGGAAAATATGCCACGGAATATCTTTGATGCTTAAACAGTCAATAAGTGTAGAAGCCTCTTTAAGCTGTTTAATTGCAAATTGCAAAAACTGCTTAATATCACAGCTATATATAGCAAGTTGCTTTATGCACAAATATGTCAAGGTCATTTTGTGCTATTAGTAATATAAGAAGCCATTTCAGTATAAATGTTATTAACTGAGGGATTAATCAATCATACAGCAATGCTTAAGCAACTTCTTTACAAACATTGCAAATTCAAGGGTCACCTCTCCAAATATTCCAAAAGGACAACTACTTTTTTCCCCCAGATTATAAATCTCTCAAGGACATTAAGTCAGGTCCCAGCCATCAACTTCTGAGGAATTTCTGCTTCCACAGAGGAGATCACTTCATACCTTTCAAGCACCAAATAACATACTAGCCATTACTACTGCTGTTTGTCCTCAAGAGGAAGTATCTTGCTTGTTTGCCAAATTAAAACCTCTCACTATGGTTTCAGAAAATTCAGTAACTCAACATTACCCATTTTAGCTTATCCATGACAAACTGAAAAGGATCAAGTGTGGCAAATCACCTTTAATTTGTTCTCCATTTCCAGGTGAACAGTCTCTACGAATTACAAAAATAAAAATAAGAAAAATCATAATTTATTTTAGAAAACTTAATTTATTTTACTTTAACTACCCTAGCAGAGCATCATTATGTGAGATGGTCCTGTTTAAAGGTGCAATTATGACAACAGCAAAAACCCAAAGCACTAAAATAATGAAAGATGCACTGCTGATAGATTTAAGAAACAATTGAAACTTGACCTACCACTCCACTTCACTAGAATTTGTCAGTTTCTAGCAAAAAATCCAGGAACATGATGCAAACAGTAGTCCCTAAAAATGAATGAGAACCTTAATCCTTTTTCTACCAGAAAGAATTCAGCTTTTTGTTTCTTTCCAAAGGCTACTAAAATAGGAACAATAAAACCAGCACAGATGTTAATCACCAGTGTTAACTTCCAAATCCAAAGTGTGTTCTGAGCTAACACACTTCAGAAGATAGTAGTTTAAAACTTAATCCAAAAGAAATTACTGTTCTGATTTTTTTTTTTTTTTTTTTTCTATGGGGTTTTGCCCATATCTTAAGGCTTGACAAATTCTTTAGTTTTCACTTTACATTGGGACCTCTAGTACTACTACGGAAGGTGAACAGCTTTTAGGCTGAATAATAAAGCACATTTTTCTGAAGCAGTAAGAAGAAAAAAAAATGGTATTTGATGCATATTTTTAAAAAAACGTAGTCACTAAAGACTTATCTGAAACTAATTATATATAGTAAAATGAATAGGCTTGGAATTAACAGCTAAAATGAGTCAACAAGGAATTCAGCTGTGATTAGGATGTAATTACAGCAAAATCTGAAAAGGTGTATTTTTAATTTTTTGTAACTCATCTAAAGCCTGCTGTCTTTCTGTATTCCTACTACGTTTGCTGCTAATGTAAAACAGAGATGTAAGAAAACAATGCTAGGTCAAATAATGGGAAGAAAAGCTCCAGTTTATAAAGCATAATTTTAGCAGGTATTAGAAATTAGTTATTTAATTATTAGTTATTTGTTCTCTTGCAAAAACTGTTCATTGAAACACCATTTGCTTACTTTTTTTTTCTTCACTAGAACAACACACTTCAACTAGAAAGCACAGACCTGATTTTATTGTTCAGAGTGTGAGCTGAAGCCCGTATAAATTCAAGTTTTCTCATTATGTCAGTAGGCCTTGGGTTGGTTCGTTTGCAAATGTTCAGTCATAGGATTTCACCTTGCTTAGAAATGACTCATTGGGTAAATTTTGGCAGCATCCACTTATCCACCTATTTCATATATGAAGTATGCCTAAGATAAAAAGCAACACTTTTATAATTTATGTAATATTTCATACACATATCTGCATATATATAAATTTATATGCACACTATACATACCCTAATCTATTTACTGTTTTTAAGAACATGCAGCTGAAAATATCACTTAATTTGAACTCAAGCAGCAAAATATACCTGTCAAACTGTTATCACTGAGCATTTTTCTTCTACTGTTTGTTCTTTCCTATAACACCACAACAGCTTCAATACATACACATTTACAAAGACTGAACTTTCCAAAATTGCCTATTTTCTTTCCTCTCTTTCCCACCCTGTGTCTATCACAAATGCAAGCCAATAACTCTTCTGTGGGTGGCTTTAAATAACCTCCTCCTTTCCCTTCATACAGCTAAAGAAAAAGAGGAGCCAGAGATTAAGGCAAAAGGCAGGAAAGCCAAACATTGATGCCAGCCACCTGGTACAGGCAGCGAGTAAATCTCTTCACGTTAAGGTGAAGATGGGACAATTGGCCCAAACTTACTCTGTGATATATTGTGGGCAGGAAGATATAGTATAAATGTAAACTAGGTATTACCTAGATAGGGCAAGTGCTCCAAATGGTCTTTCTTTGGTTTTGTGCCTACAATCCTTTTTCAAGATGTACACCTGCACTCAATGGGGTAGTTTATCTGCTGTTTTGGATAAGAACTTCACCACTTACAGCTTTACCCTAAAGAGAAGCGATACTGGCAGCACGAATCTCCTCTCCTTGGCCTGCTTTAATGCCTGACACCATGACATAAAGTGCCCTTTTACTCTTTTTTTTTTCCTGCCCATTTTGCATCTAATTTTTTATAGTACTTGATGAGTAACAGCACAGCAGACACCTCAGATAAATTGTCTCATAGCCAGTAAAACCCATCTCACATCTGCTCTCTACCCCCTGCAACAGAAACATCTTTCATCATAAGATCTGTTAAAATAAACTGTCAATAAAAATTCCCCACATTTATCTGAAAAAGAGTTGCTGGCAGAAAAGGCCGGTAGCAACAATGTCAGAGAGAGCGCAGCATCAGTCAGAGTCCAGGAAGAAACAGAACCAAGCTACATGCACTGCTTTACGTTCAAGTAGGATTAGGCAGAAGAAAATAGGGGGCAAATTTTCAGCAGTTGTAAATCTCCCTCTGAGCTCCACTGAGCTTTGCATATCAGTGTCTGCTAAAGGTACAGGTCTCATTCTCTGGAAATGAAATGTCACATACATGTCCACAGTGATCTGGGAGAGGTGTTTACAGATGTGTTAATAACCTTTACATCCAGTGTTTCCTGTGCCGTGCAGTGCCACATGGATATATACAGCCCTGCCCTGAGCAAATCAGGGATTTCTCCACCAAAAAGGACAGCCACTAATTCAGCATGTCGTATCTAGCTTGATTGCAGGCAAGAAGCCATAATGCCTTGGATACTCCAATGCCAAGTATGAATCAACATACATTTGTTGTTTCGTGCACTACACACCCATTGTAATAACCTTAATAGCTTGCAAAAGCATTAACATAATCATTTTACATATGATTAAAACAATGTAGGGAGACAAGTAAATTGTCCAGCCACAGGCTGGACAGGATTTGAAATGAGATTTTCAATTCTTAATTTGTTGCTACAACTTTTAGACTGCTTTTCCTCTTCTCAATGGCCCACTATATATCCCCTTATAGGGCTCCTTTCAGACTCTGTATGTCTTAAGCAGAAAAGATAAAAACTACTGGTTTATATTGTCAAGAAGGCACTCCATTGCCTCACTGATCCACTTAGAACAAAAATATGTTCAAAACATCCCAGCACAAGGCATTCCCACTGAGAAAAAACTAACTACTCCTCCAAGATTTCACAGTACTTCTTCCTACTTCCAGAAAAATACTTATGCAGCATATCCAGAAAAAGATTGCTGCTGTCTAGCTGAAAACTAGGTAGAGGCAAACACAAGACTTTCTGCTCTCCTTTACTGAGGACTGTGGAACCTAGAGAATCATGAGTATTTTTCATCAGTCAGGTTGCTAGTACAAAAACAAAACAAAACAAAACAAAAAAGGTGTTTCACTTGCACTGAAGCTAGCTGCCAACTGAAGCCATTCTACTATAAGCAAAACTACTACAGTTGTTTGAAACCAGATTTTCATGTTTGAGGCTTGATTACAAAGCTGTCACAATGGTTAGCTCTATTTCCCATTGCCAAGAGTTTGGTGGCTTGCACAGAAAGTGAAACTGAGGTGGTTCTTTTTTTGGTCAGAGAGAGGTGAACCATCTCCACTGTGACAACCTGGCTGCTTCCCAGCCTTGGGTGAGGTGCTCCTGGTTTCTCCTACTGACCATTATTTTAAAAAATGGACTTGAATGCTTTGAAGAGTAAGGACTCCAAGGCTGCCGTCCATCCAGGAGCTTTTAAAGCAACTATGAGTTTGGTCTCTGTATTTGGCTTTGCACATTCTGTTGAGTGAGAAATGAAACACTGAAACCCAACCATAGTTTGTAACTTTTCTACGTTCATTACTGAAGAGCTTTAGTATAACTTCCTTTGTTTACCATGAATTCCTTTCTCTAATTGCTGATCTGAATCCTTCCTGCTGCGCATAATCCTTACTTAAAGGGAAAAAACAAAAAAAAAAAAAAATTTTTTTTTTTTTTTTTTTTTTTTCTCTAGTGTTTTCTTATCATGCATTTTATTCTTGTACTGTGAATCAATATATTTTGCTTCAAGGCATTTTCCTTCACATTCTTTTAACCAGCGATGAGCAGAACATTCATCAGTAGCTGTGGGGTACAGCAGAGAGAGCAAAATGAAGTGCAGGGCTATGCACAGCTTCCTTTGGGAACAAGGAATCAGATCCTATAAAGGACTTACACATCTTTAATCTAACTTTCCAGTGACTGTGTCACAGAGCACAAACAGCATTCAGGGTCCTATACTGGAAACTGGCAGATTTCGTGATTCCACTGACAATACAAACTGAGCAAGAAACAGCCTAATGTCCATGGACTGAGGGCACAACTGCACGAAGTTCACCAGCAGAAGCGTGCCAAAAGTGGTGTCAATCCTTGTCACATCTCAGCTTCCATGTAAGCCACCCTGAAACGACATAGCCTGCCAGTCACAGCAGTCTTCTTATCCTTACCTATTCCCTGTTCATCCAGAACTAATCAGGCTGAAGATTTTGTAGCAAAACACAGTCAACAGTGGAAGAGATGGTAGTGATGCTGTCCTTATTCCACTTGCGTAAGCAATAACCTAGTGTTGGGAGTTCACAGCAAGGAAAGGAGAGCTCTTGGTTCATTCTCCCTTCTTTGCTAGATGGGGCTTAGGTCTATAACCACCAAGGCAAAAGTACCCCATGCAGCATGCTGAGTATGGAGCTAGGGACATTCACAATCACTTCCAATGTGAAATTAAGGACGTTGCATCGGAAATCAAGGCTTACACAGCAGAGGAAGGAGTGAGGCTCCATATTCAAGGCATTAGAGAACTCACATGAGAGAAGTCATCCTAATCCCTTTTCCTCCCACTGCTCACACACATCATCCAACATCTGACTACAGGGCAAGTCTATAGCAAAGCCAGAACAGCAGTCAGACCTCCCAGGTTCAATCAGTGCTGCTTTCCGTGCAGTACCATGACACCCTGCAATTTCTCTAAAGCCCTTCAAGGCAATTCTCTGCTGGTCTAAGTTCAGCTCCACTCTTAGCTTCCAGGAGCCTCCTAATAGTGACATTACTCACCATGCACAAGCCCAGTAAATGTTTGATGGGTTTATTAAATAAAGTTTACAAATAGCTTCCCAGAAAAAAAAAAAAAAAGTTATGTCTTTGAAGTATACAGCATTTCCAAAAAAAGCTTTTCATTATGCAGTACTCTTTGTACTTCAGAATTAAAACAACTTTAAAAGTAATCTGCTGTTCCTCTACTCAAGCCTTTTTAACTCTTATCTTTCTTTGTGACTAATAACAGTCTTCCATTTACATAGCATTTTCACATGAAAATGTTCATATTAAAAGTTATGATTTGAAACTTTTCACAAATGGACAGACATTTTCTGTCCACAGACCTCATACAAGAGACCTTATTGACATTTGGTATGTTCCAAAAATGCTGAGGGAGATACTTCTTATACTGATAAAAATAAGTTAGGAAGTTTTACTTCAGACAGAGAAAACGCTTAATAGTCTCTTGAATCACCCAGCTATAGGAGGTGTCTTTTCTGCTGGAATGATGTTTGCAGCATTCTGTTTCCTACGACCTGCACATCTGGGTGTCACATAAGTTATGATTACATATAAATGTGTGTGTTTCCCTGTGTGTAACCAGAAACGGTAGCATGAGCTATCATCTCTACTATTTGTGGAAAAATAAATTTTGTTCCTTATACAATGACACCTTCAGGGACTCTTATCAAAACCATATCCCTTGCAGTCCATAGGCCAGCACATGCTATAGAGAATGCTAAGTGTGGGTGCCTGGCCCTTATATATAAAGATGAAAAAATATAATAATATAAAAAGATTTTAAAAGCCCCCAAAGGCTATAGTAAATGCTACTTTCAGAATAAAGAGGTGCAAAAAGCATGGCAAGAGACTTTCATGCTGACATAAGTCATCTAGCAGAAACTTTTACTGCAATCAGTGAAGCTTAATGTTTGACACCATGTCATTTTAAACCAGAAAAGGCTCAACAAACAACAGCCACCACCCTCCCAATCAGGCACATATCAGATTCATTGCACTCTGATTAGAAAAACATACCCTGTACTTTTATTTTTGACAAGGAGCTTGTGCATTGTATTTTTCTCATTCTTACCTTTCTATTTTCTTAAAATATAAAAATGAACTAATTATGATATTTATGTTTATCACCAAAGAGGGCATGAATATCCCTTCAGAACCGTTATCATCAGTTGACCCATCCCTTCAGAACCGTTATCATCAGTTGTGCAAGGAAGAGGGAGCAAGAGAAGCAAGAGATTTGTATGTTTGTTTGTTTTCTGTCAGGGACTGGAATTGGTTCCCAGAGACTTCTCCAGTAGGTTAAGGAACTGGTAATCCCACTCTGACCAAAAAGAAGGAACACAGGAAGATGTGAAGAAAAAGATTTGAATCTCCAAGCCTGTGCCCACATCCCATTGAGCAAAGACATTTGACAAGCCCATGGTAAAGAGTAATGTTGCAATGAAGTGAGTCAGCAAGGTCAAGGAGTCTTGTGTTCAACAGCAGTTCATGGTTGTTGCAACTTCTTACAACCATCCTGTGTTATCTTCACACATATTGGAATGTTACATATACGTAGCGAGTCACTATCCAGATCTATGAAAATTCAGCAGTATTCAACGTGGAAATACTCCTTGCTATCATTTCCGACTAAGAATATTTTTTTCTGATCTCCTAAATTGAGAGTACAAGTTGGTACGGACTAGCAAGGACACTAAAGAGACATTTTTAACCTGAGGGCTGAGAGCAAAGTATTTGAGCATGCTTAAATGTCAGAGCTGGTCTGTATTTTCACAAGAAGGTGGCTGATCAAAAAACTGGCCCATCTGACTCTGCTCTCCCCAGTACTGAAATAGCCTTCAAAATCAACACAGGTTTTCAGGGGGCAAGAGTTCTCAGAGATTAGCTTTTGCTTCCCCTTAAAAATAGAAAGGATATACCAATAGTTTATATCTTATCCTCTTCCAGCTATCTTGTTGTGTTCAAATTGAATGGCAATTTTCTTCTCGCACACTGCAAATACACACACTGAGTGTATATAAATGTGAGTTTCTACACATTGTGCAATATCCAATTATTGACTTATAAAAACTAGTAAGCTAGTACTCATTACAAGCAGCAAAGTGTAGTAGCAATAAAATATATTACATACCTAGTTAGTGTCTTCGTAAAGAGACTATTCAAAGGACTTCCTGTGATTGTTCCACTGATTAAAAAAGGTTCACTGATAAAATGGTTAAGTCTAAACTGAGAACTATTTATGATTCAAATAATTAGCTTTATGATTCAAATAAAGAATCATCTCCACAAGAGTCACCATCATAATCTGTTATTCGTGGTTTGTGAAATGGTGATTTTACCAATAGATCAAGTTACTGATTTGAAACTAAACCTGCTACAATCTTCAAGTGAGAAACTCATTCTTATATGAAATAAACCCTGTATGTGTTTCTAAAAAGCTCCTTTCAAAACAGAGCAAGGTAAGAGTTGAGTGGATAAATGAATTCCGTTATCCAACAACAAATACAATATAGAGCTGTTTATATTATCTTTCCTACACAGCACAGTATTAACATTTTCCTTCTATATAATAGCATAGTTTACATTTACAGAACAGAGATATTATATGTTATGACAGAGCTGTTTTATCCTGCCCAAAAATGACATGCATCAATGGGAAAATATCAGAAGTGTACAAGGAGGAGATTTTTTATTATTACAGACATGGTAGTCTGTCATAAATTAGCGAGGCCATTATCAGCCAGAGCACCAATATATGCTCCCTGACAGGAGCTCATTTTGGAAGCTGTGACATGCTGATTAATGCTATAAAGTACCATTGCATTTTACATGCTATATATCTTTAGAAAAGTACATCACCTTGGAAAGGATTTCCTCCTTGCTCCTGGCAGCCAGCACTCAGGAGCTGGGTATATGCCTCAGCTGAAGTAGTAATTTTAGTTAAGCTACTAATCATTGCTCGCATTAAGGTAAGGAGCAAAAAGTCTAACAGCTGGGATTATTATTATTTTTGTGGGGGAGGAAGAAAGGGCATCTTATGTATACTATGGAAATAAATGTAATATCCAATGAAATTCAGGCATTAATAAGAGATAGTATGTTTCCAGAGGTTAAAATAATTCAGTTGATTGTGTAAAGCATTGCTTGTGTTTGCAGATTTTCTTAGATGCTGTTTACATGAAGCTGTTTCACAGGTGATATGTTCTGTAACAGTTCTGTTGTTTCATCTTTCCTACAAAACAAGTCCAGGCCTTACGAGAAAAGCTGCATATGAGATCTGAGGTGTAATGCTACTGAGTCAAAACCACTGTGTGTTTTGTAATACCCACATTAAATCTGGAATTACCGTTCTGCTTTACAAACATAACTGAACACAAGCTGTAGAGATGCACATCAAAAACGGACAGAAAACAAGAGATAGCTGCCATTTCTGAAGTAAGAGATATTACAAAGATAATACAAAGAGATGTTAAAATCCTGAAGAGATTTCCTGTTTTCTTGCTGCACTTCCTAGGAAAGGGCTCCTGCTGCCTCCACTCCATGCTGGGAATAACTGATAAGGAATAAGAAACAATGTGCCCAAGGCCACACACAAATTGCAGCTTAACAAAAACATTTGGGGGAGAATTGCGTAATTTATCTGCCTCCAAACTCCTAAACCATGCCTCTGCTCCTCCCTTCATAGCTCAGGACTTCATCAACCTCATCTTCAGTGCTGCCGTGTCAGCCTGAATGCTAGAAAGGCATTAAAAAAAATAAAAATCCTCTCAGGATTGTATGGTAACCTGCACAAATTCTGGAGAAAAATCTAATTTACTTTGCAGGAAGCAAGAAGGGAATATTACATATTTAGAAATAATACAGCTTTCACATCCCTTCAGCCATCAAGCAAAGCAAAGCGCTCTTGGGAAGCAGAGACACTTCTGGTGTTTTTTGAGCCAAGTGAAGGCAGTGAGACACATTGCAGTACTGCAGGTGTCACGTCAGCAGAACCCCACAATTTTCATTTGGTTCCTTTACTCGTAAGCCAACTATGATGATCAGTTTTGAGAGACAAATTGTCTTTATGTATTCACATTTGTTCAACTGGTAGAGACAAAGCCTCAGTTGTGTTTTAGTCATGCACCAAACAGGTTATGTCCAGAGATGGCAAACAGGATATGCTCTGGTCTGTACACCTTGGAAATCCACGTTTCAGTTAGAACAGCTTGAGAAGAGAGAAACAATAATCAACTAACCTTAAAAGAGAGATTCCCAACCATATGGTGTGGATGACTGAACGCTTAACCCATTATACTCCATGAGAAAAGAAAGCTGACATGAATAAATAAATTTCAATAGATTAGGAAAGCACTGTCCTGGACAGGCTGATTTTGGAAATGTAAAGGCATGTGCTCACGCGGTGCTTCTTTTACCTACAGCCCCATTTGAAATACATGTTACTTCCTTGTGGCACCTATCAAGCAGCTCAGGGCTTTGGCTTTTTCACTGTGCCCCTTGCCAGCCTTGCCCTTGGGCACATGACAGCTTTCTCCCTCCTTGCAACTTGTGCAGGTAGGCCAAAGTCCCCATGTTGGGTCAGCCCCATCCCCTGTATTTTTTTTTTTTCCCCTAGGTGGAAAATGTCAGATGAGAGGAGATTAATGTATTATCACACAGCTTTTGATTTAAAATTAGCTTATCTATTGAACCTCTTTCAACTGGCCTTTTGAAAAGGATAATATATTCCAGCCACTGAGCAAAGATGTCTCCTCTGGCATTGACTGAAATAAAAGAGCAGTTTTGCTTGAAGAGGATTCCCTTTCTGACCCTTCTTTCACTTGAGACTTTTGTCTGCAATTTTGGTAACCTGAAGCAAATCTCTAGCATATAGTCATTAACCTTATGAACCAAAGAAGAGTGAAACTTGGCAAGGGAAATGCACCTATTTCCACACTTTCTCTCCACTGGCTTTCCATGTTTTGTTCAATTTTCTAATCACTGTTCATTTATGCCTTACCAGCTTATCTCTCCAGTCACAAAAGGAATAATTAAAAGATTGCATTCATTTACAATTAACGCTTAAATTGATTGTGAGTCAAAGTCACTTTTTGCTTTGGCATAATTATGTAAATGAACACTAGAAAGAGTTAGGTGAAGACCACAGGGTTTGATATGCAACTGTGTTAGCTTAATTCAGCTGTGTTTCCTTTCTGCTTTGATGCAACCATACAGATAATTGACAATTATTTTATGATGAAAAGCCCTTACTAATTCCATTACAGTCTATACTGTCTCCCTATCTAGCCCAAAATACTGTACACTAGGAACGAGGACTATACAAGCAACTAGAGCTATACCAAAACTAATCCATCACACCAGAAAGAAGCAGTGATTAAACTTCCACAGGATCAAGTCAAAACTCATTGATAACATATGCCCACAGCTGCATACATGCTTTTATAAAATGAAAGGGAAAACACTGTGCTGGATCTCATATTGTTGCTGTACAGAATTTGTTGATAATTTTACAGATATTTCCTACTTACAAGTGGTTCAGGACCAAAATTAATGTTGTGTGTGCTAATGGTATTTAATGAAAGTGGGATTTTTAGAATGTCTTAAAAAAAGTGAACAGTGTAAAAGTGCAAGCTACGGCTTTTTTAAGACCTTACTGAATATTTCCTCTCTTCAGATTCTAGCTGATGTTCCCACTCCCTCAGTTGCCAGCATTATTGTAGCTGTTTCTCATTGAAGCTAGAGAAATCAGAAAGCGCATTGTTAGGGGATACCAGCAGGAAATCTCCTTCTCAGAGTGAAGCTCTTCTATTTCCTTTGATAGACTGAGACTCAGAAAAAAGAAAACTTGCCATCACTGACTCTTCAAACATGCAGCTCGAGTGAAGGTGTGACTCTTAAAAAGCAGTGCCCCACAATATTATTTCTGCCTAGACTGAGGATGCACTAAATGCTTCCATTCCCTGTGAAACATTCCTGCTTGCTTCAGTCACAGCGAGCTAGCAAGGTGCAAAGGGCCTCAGGTCTTGAAAGACTATCAAAAGTGCCAGCTAGGAAAGGGGTTTGAAAAACATACCTCCTAGACTCACAAGCTACCCAATATAAAAATGCACAAAAATCCACCCCCACTCTACAATACCTGCCACTTTTCTTTCTGTAGATAAAACTAGTTTAGCTCCAAGCAGATACACACACTTAATGGCTTTGATGTTTGAGATATTTTATCACATGGTATGAAGTAAGCTTTAGCATTTTTAATGGAATATTTGATTTCAGATGGTACACAGTATTTCTACTTTATCGTAGCCTGTAAGTTACAGGAAGCACATCTGAAGTATGTCATTTTAATACCTGTTTTACTGGGATATGTCCCAATTTCTAGCAATTTTACAATGATGCGTTTTAAGATTAATGCAAATTACCACATGGTTTAAAATGCAATAGACTTCAGAGAAAATTTGCATGAAGCACACCTGGCTAAGTTTGGATAATGGCATTTTTGTCTGCATCACATTCAGTGCTTAGCTCATAATCAAAGCCTAGCACAGATTGCACAACTCTTGATGAGCAGTGAACGAACTTCTGTCAACCTACAGCCCGAAAAGCAAAACCCACCATGCTACCTCAACTTCTTCAAAAGCGCCACGCTACATAGCTGAGGGTCAGGCTCTTCATGCTAACTACCTTTGAGACTCAGCAGCTGACTTTTAGAAGGCAGAAACCCACATGCAACAGTATGCATCAGTTTGTCGTCACAGTTTGAATGAACACGCACACAAACTACATGCTCATGCAGAACGACTAAAGACCTGCGGATACCTATGTATGCAATTTCCACTCAAATTTTTGCTCTCTTAGGTAACCCTTACACACCAGAATAGATAAATCTGTCTATGGGCTTATATGCCAAAGCAGCTAAAAATACACAAATTAAAACTATACCGCATTACAAGATATTTTTTCTTGCACATGGCTGCAGGAACAGCAATATTGGCCAACAAGAGCACCGTGGTGCTTCTGCTGCGTAAGATCTGTTAGGATTCATGAACTGCTCTTATATCCTGTGAGTGGCTCAGCACACACCTGACACATGCTCACAGCTCAGAATTAAGGACAAAGTAGAGCAGCAAAAACACAGTTACAAAGAAGAAATACACATCTTTGCAATAACAACCTATGGTAGCAGGTGAAGGATTGCAGACTAAACTCTTCCCTGCCACAAGGAGGGAAACCTTCCTTTGTATTCGCTGCAGGTCAATACAAAAGTCTAAAAGTCGGTACTTCCGTGCATTTTCTCTTCAAATGGAACAGTCTGAGAAGCATTGCAAAATTGAAAAAGACAGAAAGAGGTGACTTATTACATGAGGAAAAAGAAGAATCCAAGGGAAGAAGCAATCTGTGGCACAGCAACAAGAAGAGATCTGCTGGACTCTTCCCAGGGACCGGTCTTTATCTATCAGGTTAAATCATGCATTTTCATAGCTATTCCTGCCTTTACTGGAAGTTGTGAGCTTCATCTCCCCTAAAAATGATGAAAAGAAGTAAAAACATTACATATTCTGCAAGCAAGCTTCTATTGCTACTAAGAACCTATTTGCAGGTGACTGACTAAAGCTTGATTTTAATTTTTACATTATGCCAGAATAACCCTTTCATGTTGTTACAGTGTCATTAAAAAAATGCAGTTTTAATTACTGCTAACTTTTCCCAAGATCACTTTTAAATGGAACATAAAATCGTAAACTTACCCAATAAAATTTTAACAGGTCATTTATTTCCCCTACCAATGATTTCTTTAAAATGAAAGAATAAAACTAAACATTAGAAGCTTTGATCTGTTTGTCTGTACAACAGCTGGAGATTCTGTGCCAAATCTTTTGCACACAGGCAGAGCTATGGGGAAGCACCTGAACACAAGCACAGCTCCAATAATTCACCCTTAATTCTTCATGCACAGAAAGCTAGCTCCAACCAGCAGCTGAGCTTCCTCCTAGTCATAAGCCAACCCACCTACGCCAGGTAACTGTTTTGCCAATATCAATCTCATCAGATGATGTTTTTCAGGACTGGAGGTACTCCACTGCAACTATCTCGGTAAGGGTGAATGTGATCTCTGCAGGGAAGACTCATCTTTGCAAAAGGAAAAGTCAAAGAGCTAAATTTTAATGCTTTCATATTGCTATGAAGAAAGAATGCTTTATACTTTAATGACACCTAATTTATAGGGCATTCTAAACACTCTGCAGCCATGAGTAAATTCTGCCTCTTAACTCCCGCGAAGTGCGCGAACATTATCCCTGTTTTAACAAACAGAACCTGAAGGTGTTGAGATGAAACAATCTACCACAGATTACAAAGGAAGTCAATGGAGGAGAGAGAACAAATGCTACAGTCTTCTACTATGTTCCCTACCTCCCACAGCTGCAGTTATGCAGGCTCATTTTTTAAAAGTGAAATTGAACTTTATATTTGTTTTCAAAGTTACAACAACTATCCCTGTGACATAAAGGGGGATACACAGCTTTAGCCCAGTGGAGTAGAACCATCAACATGTCCCCAAGCTCTTCTTTTCTGTAGCCTTCTCCTAGCTGCAGAATTCATCTCTACAAAACACTTTCCTAAGATACCTGGCTCCATGTCCTGATGTCAGCTGAGACAGAGTTGATTTTCTTCCTAGTAGCTGGTATGGTGCTGTGTTTTGGATTTAGGATGAGAATAATGCTAGCAACACCCACAGTTTGTTGTGGGTTCCCCCCTCCCCGTATTGTAGTAACAAAACAAAACCCAATAAGAAATGGTCTTCTACATTTTACATTTTCAGTTTCTAGAACCATTAATATATGACTTTTTCCAAAATTAAACAGAGTTAATTTAAAATGTTATTGGCCTTTAAAAACTAAATTAGAAACTGTTTTGTAAATGAACAATATATTTGAAAACATTTCCGCCATCCCCCCCTCTAGTCTGTAGTCTTTCTGACACGCCACTAAAGATCCAACTTTCAGAAAAAGGCTTCAGGCGCTATGCTGACCAAGGAGGTAGAGAGGTCACTGAGCAAGAGGTTCCTATCACAGCTCAAAGACCACCTGGGCTTACCCCATGATTTCCTTCTTAGGGCTAGCCACTGGTGTCCAGATCAACTAACCCTGTCATGAGCTTTAATATCCTTTTGATATTATATTTATTTATTTAGTTTTGAATGAAGTAACCATCTCAGCTAACATAAAACCTATTTACAAGACTTCCCCTTGCATATGTCCAGCTGGGATGTGTGTGTGCGTGTGTGGCGGGGGAGGAAGGGAAGAAAGAAGAGGAGAAAGAAGGTCCTTCAGCTCCAGGACTGTGGGTGTTCTGGTCTGGGATAAAACCAGTCTGGAAACCATCCCCCAGCTCTGCTTGGATATGGTCCATTTATTGTGTAAATAGTAAATACACAGACGAGCATAAGGAGCTGAAGATAAGCCAAAGGGGTCACTCCCTTATCACAGCAATCTTTTCTTGGAAGAAATTGAAGAAGGTGTGGGTTTCCAAGAGCAACTTGAAAAAAGCAGAAATACAACGGAGATGTGCAACAGTCATGTAAGGCAAAAAACTAAAGTCATTTAGTTACAAAACCAGTAAAACTGACTTGAAAGTTTTTGTAGCTATGGAGGTCAGCCAAATCACAGGTTTCTAGGGATCTTTTGGGGGATGCACCCCAAAGTCTTCTACTGGCTGTTTATTTTATATCCCAGCATTCAGCAACAAGACTGTTCTTTTGAGATTGCCCTGATTACACAGAGGCAGATAATTCAGTTCAGGCCTGAAAAACATTTGTCTTCTATGTCATCTAGCTAACACCACTGATTCCAAACAGCAAATAAAATTCAACAGGAAGAAAGGAAGCAGTGTGTGCTTACAGAGACCCTAATCACAGAAATTACCTGTTTTACAAGATGTGGAAGAAGATTTCTTATTTCCACTAGTGAGCCTTAAAAATAGATGAATTCAGCAGTCTCCCATTGAACATGCTTCCCTCTTACTTCTCACATGTAAACCTCTTGAGGTCAAAAGCAGTTGAAAAAGAATTTATCTCCCAGTCTGTATCAGTACTAAAACACCCCAAAATACAGCACTGTGCATCCTCAGTGATGGCATGTTGCTACCACTCACCACCATTCAGGAGGACATCAGCAGCTGTAATGTGCAGGTGGCAAGAGGACAGTTTTCTGTGCAGCACCCCATTTCCAGCGGTGGTGGGAGGGGTGGGGAAAGGAAAGAACATTACTACCGCATTCTGCTCTCCTGATGGTTTATGCAGCAAACAGGAGCAGTGTTTGCTTTACAAAACAGAAACAAACACTCAATTGCAGGAAAAGTCATTAACTTTCCTGCAGCGGCCTACCATGTTCTCTCTGGACAAGCGTTGCAGTCCAGTCATGTTTTGTAAATGACCAGTGACACTTGTTTTTTTTCTTCTTCTAAAAACATTCAAGAATTATACTCAAAATTTGTATGTAAAGTCAGATAGGGAACTCTGCAATAAGCCACCTTAAGAAAAGCTATCAATACAGCACAGTCTAAAATGTATTAACCCAGTAGAGCTCATGAATCTAGATATGAAGACTTATTAGGAAAGGCCTTCAATTCATCTTCTGATTTGTCTTCATTAAACACTACGAAGTAAAGGCTTTTCCAAATTCCTTTGCATGATCCTCATTTGTAAGATGAAACTACAGGGATGTGCAACAGAGCTGCTGAAAGAGTTAAAAGATGAGCTAGCAACGTCCTTTTCTCTCCTTTCTGACTTGTCATAACATGCCATTGCTTTAGGAGGAAGAAGACAAAACAAATCATGTCCGGTTGCACTGTTGATATGATTTTAACCTCAGGATAAACATCTGGACCAACTCTCAGCATCATAATTTGTTGCCACTATTAGGCCAGAACTGTGGGTTCTGGGATAAGACAGCAGCAGTGCTAAACTAGTATGTGTTGACAAAAATAAAAAGGCTGTCTATTTCCCTCAAAATGCAGACATTTTAACAGAGACAGAAATAGATCAGAACTGTTTATCAGCTCCCTTTCTGTTTTTTCCTTTTCCAATAATCATTTTTATCTTTTAACACCTCTTTCCAGCACACAGAAAAATGGTAATCAAAAAGGGTATTTAGGAAGCTTGCTAAAATACAGTAACATTTGTACTTCTGAAAATTTGTAACTTCCACTGCACAGGAAGTGCCTATGAACCATACATGTGGGAAAAACAAACAAACAAACAAACAAACAAAAAAAAAAACCACTTTTGAGAATGAGAACCATCTGAAACCTGGAAGAATGAATGTGATTTGACTCAAACACTGACAAAGTAATGTGTCTGTTCTTTCTCCCAAATACTGAAACCAAAATACAAGACTCAATTAGCCACTCCAATACCAGGCATTTTCATCAGTCTCTCTCAATTACACAAACCTTTGATATTTTTTCAAACCAAAAGATGAACCAACCGCCTTTTTACAGAATTGCTTTGGCAGAGCTTAATTTCTGAACATGGTTACAATATGTCATAACTATGGCTTTAGCACAGGTCATCATAGACTATCCAAGTTGGAAGGGACCCACAAGGATAATGAAGTCCAACTCTGGGGTCCCCAATGGACCACTCCCCAATAAATAAATAAATAAATCAGACCATGTGTCTGAGAGCTTTGTCCTAATGCTTCTTGAACTCCAGCAGGCTCAGTGCCATGAACACTTCCCTGCAAGCCTGTCCAAGTGCCCGGCCACCTCTGGGTGCAGAACCTTTCCCTAACCCCCAGCCTGACCCTCCCCTGCCCCAGCTCCATGCCGTCCCCTCGGGTCCTGTCGCTGTCCCCAGAGAGCAGAGCTCAGCGCCTGCTGCTCCCCTCGTGAGGGAGCTGCAGGCCGCCATGAGGCCTCCCCTCAGCCTGCTCTGCTCTGGGCTGAACAAACCTAGGGACCTCAGCCGCTCCTCATACACCTTCCCCTCTAGACCCTCCACTATTTTCATGGCCATCTCTTAACTCTCTAACAGCTTTATGTCTTTCTTATACCATGGTGCCCCAGTGCACACAGTATTTGAGGTGAGACCACACCAGAGCATAGCAGGACAATCTCTTCCCTCAACCGACTAGCGATGCTGTGCTTGATGCACCCCAGGGTTCGGCTGGCCCTCCTGACCACCAAAGCACACTGCTGGCTCACACTCATCTTGCTGTTGACCAGAAGCCCCAGATCCCCTTCTGCAGGGCTGCTCCCCAGCATCTCATCCCTTAGTCTGTACATGTAGCCAGGGTTGCCCCTTCCCAGGCACAAAATCCAGCACTTGCTCTTGTTAAAATTCATATTGCTGTTCATATTGCCCAGCTCTCTAATTTGTCCCGTATCTCCATCAAGTTAAATGTAATTAAATCATTGGTGAAATCTGTTCTTAGATGTTAACTATGCACTTAACACCAAAACTAAAGAAAAACTGTAGAGGAGGTCCGTGACATTTCTTTTCCATAACTTGAGACTGACCCCAGCATGCAGCAAAGTGCATTAGCCTAACAAAGGCTCCATCACACCACCCTGTCCTAAAGATGAGTGGGGTGAAAAATACATGCAGGCCCCACAACTGGGCTAAGAGAAAATTATTGCCTCCCTATATTCAAGAAGAATTAATTTCTCAAAGAATTCTCAAATTTTAGAACAAGTTCTATTTTGAAATAATTGTAGTCCTAAACCAATAATGATTGATCTTTACAGATACAAGGTAGGTATTCCCCTTTTGAAAGGGATCTTAATTTGTTAGGAAAGTGCTGTCTTGCTGTTGCTTTAAAGATTTTTCTGAGCCTTAAAGGAGATTTGTTCCTCCATCTTTCCAAAGCAAAGAAAAACAAGATGATATATGTCGTGTTTTGTAAGCCTGCGTGTCTTCCTTTGGAAAAGCATTCAATTTATCAACAAGCATCTAACAGTACCAATCGGTAGGTTTATGGTCAACATCCTCTTTTGTGTCTCAGGTCCAACACAGGATTTCAGCTACACTGCAGTCCTTAAGTCAACTAGAAGTTAACTGAATGGCAACGAAGAGACTTAAGAATACATGTACTGATTTAAACTCCCCTTATTATTATGCAATTTCTGCATGTGGGCAGAAATTCTTAGATGGTCAGCTGAGCTTCATCACAACTGTTCCCTCACTCCCCCTCCTTAAAGGGAAAGGGAGAGAAAATAAAAAGGGCTCAAGGGCTGAGAAAAGGACAGGGAGATCATTCAACAATTATCATCTTGAGTAAAACAGACTCAGCATAGGGAGATTAATGAAATGTATCGCCTATTACTAACAAGCTAGAGCAATGAGAAACAACAACAAAAACTAAAAACAGCTTCCCTCCAGCCACCCTCTACCTGCTTCTCCTGAGTGGTGCAATAGAATGGGGGTTACAGTCAGTCTGTAACGTTTCATCTCTGTTACTCCTTCACGATCACTCTCTTCCCCTGCCCCAACGTGGGGTCCCTCCCAAAGAATGCCATCCCTTCCTGTGATTCTGCATGATCTTACCACAGGCAGTAGCTCTTCAAGAACTGCCCCAATACAGGTCTGTACCACGAGGTACATCCATCAGGAGAAGACTGCAGCTCCCCCAGACCCTCTGCTCCTGAGTGGGTTCCCCTCCACGGGCTGCAGCTCCGGCCCGGGGCCTGCTCCTGCGGGGGCTCTCAATGGGCCGCAGCGTGGAGATCTACTCCATGTGGGACCCATGGGGTGCAGGGGGGACAGGCTGCTCCACCAGGGGCCTCTCCACAGGGAAACTTCTGCTCTGGCACCTGGAGCAGCTCCTGCCCTCCTGCTACGCTGACTTTGGTGTCTTGCAGGGCCGTTTCTCAGTCCTCACTCTCCCAGCTGCCGTGCAGCAGCAGGTGTTTTACATTTCTTTTCCTACCTTTTCTTAAATCTGCTCTCACAGAGGTACAAACAATGTCACCTATTGGCTTGGCTCTGGGCAGTGGCAGGTCCCTCTGAAGCCAGCTGAAACTGACCCTTATCTAATCTGGTGCAGCTTCTGGAATGTTCGTACAGAAGCCACCCCTGCAGCCTCCTGCTACCAAAATCTTGCCATGTAAATGCAATACACTGTATCATTATTTTTTTTTTTTTTTTTTTTTTTCCTGTGAAACTCATATTATTGGAATCAATTTAGGGCCAGTCACTGCTTCTGAAAGAATGCTGAGAATTCTTTATCAACATGATTCGGAGAACTAAGAAAAGCATAGGAGAGTATTTAAAAACCTGTTCTGTTTACATGTATGCATTTCTCAGGCTAAGTAAAGTGAAGAATGATTATTTCAGAACTGCCACAAAATTTGCAACTGAAATATAACAGGAGAGAAAGAGTAACACAGTGACGGCTCGGGAGAAGGCATCTTGCCTAACTCACAAGTCACAAAGAAATGAGACCTCATGCTCGTAGCTCCTGCCTGAGTAGGACATCAGCTTAAAAGGACAGCCACTTGGAGTTGTGGCAGTGAGCACTTTTCAAAAAGCCTGTCATGGACTGAGCTTCCCTAGTAATCCAAGAGGGAACCCGCAGGGAAACATCATTGTTTACCTCCTCTGGCCTGGATGGACAGGCACATGCCCATGCTGCTGAAATGGCATATGTATTCCCACTACATTGTGCATCGCAATCTCATTTTAAATCGCATCATTTCTCCTATTCAACAGCAAAATCTAATAAGAAAAACAGGACAGCATGAACTAAGTAGTGTCACCAATTTAACAAATGTAAGTTTTATGAGTATTGAAAATCAGAGTCACTCAGACTTTGAAGATTCCTGTCAAATACTTCAACCCTCCAAAACAAAACACTTGAACAGATTAGGCAGGAAAGAGCGCTCAGACAAAGCTCTAAGAGAGGGAGTAAGAATATTTATGGTGATTTCTGTGCTGTAAGAAAGAGAAGAAAGTAGAGTCTAATGGCTGGAGCACCCCCCATAAGCCAGAGCCCAAACACTACCCATGATACTGAAGGGCATAATCAGAGACACTTTCAGGGCAGAACCTGCCACCTAGAACTTCCCCACTTCCTGTAGATGTTCTATACAACATTTTGCTTTCAATAGGAGAGTGGAAATTAAAGTCATGTTACTAAATTTGCATCATGTATATGCTTAATTTATCTGCAACTTTTATTAGACAGACTCTTATTTAAAAAACAACAAAAAACACCAGAAATAAGAAATTAATAAATTTTACACCATGCTTTTGCTATGTAGTTTCAGTACTATTGAACCTCAGTTAAACAAACAAACAAAGTATTTATAAAATAGTAATTACAAAGTTGAATGTGATAGAGTGAAATATTACTATTAGGCTTGAGGAAACACCAATAAACTGTTTCTCTGTCACATTGAATACAAAGTTCATCTGTCTTTGAGTCCTGGATGCAAAGTGATCACAGTATAGTGGTGGGGCTGCATGTGTCTTCCTATGTCCATAAACAAACACTTCCACTGAAATTAACAGAGAGAAGAACAGCCTCATCAATGTTGCTTATTTATCTATTTCTTTTTTAGTCTAGGGATTTCTTGGATAAATTTAATTAAACTGTGCCTGTGCTTTCATGCTTTGAGAGCTTGGCATGGGTGGTTGAAATGTTCTTGCTTACTTACCAGTCTGTTCAATTTACTTAACAGTCTTGGAGGGGAAAAAAAGATAAAGCAAGCAAGCCTATCCTCCAAATCACTTTGACTAAAACCCACATTTCTGCTTCACTCAACATTTACAGAAAATCATTAAACTTGCTTGTCTGATTATAAAAAGACAGAAATTGCTTTTAAATCCAGTAACCTGGTCAATCCACATTACCACTGTATAGAGAGAACATAATGACACTGTGTTTCCCTTTCTTTTGCATTTTACAATGTAAAATAGGTTACATATCATTGCCTGGACCCGTGAAATATCAGTATCAGACTAGAAGCTGTAAACATACTATGACCTTGGCAAGTAGGTAAGAATACAAAGTACAGTTTTTAATTAATGGTTATATAATTGCTGACTTTTTCTGGAACAGCCATTGTTTCTGTGTTTGTCAGTTTTTTCACTGTGAACTCTGAAGCAGGCAATCTCACATCTGAAGTGCTTATCTGGGCCTAAAAATTGAGGATACAATCTAGGTCCTGCTGTAGTTGAAGGGAGTTTTGGCACTGACTTCAGAAGTGTTATAATTTCACCTTGCGAAATTGAAAATCCTTGCCTGGTGAATCTTGCATATATTTTCTATGAATACCCAATTCTGTCAGCTCTGAAATACTAAGTAGAAGTAGAAGGGGATGCTGCAAGAAAAGTACAGGAGGAAATGAAGCACTCAGTTCAGATGGAAGCAGATCCATGTGGAGTAAATGGACAAGTTTGTGGTGGTTACCAAATAAATAAAGGAGGAAACAGAATGGCTGTAATATCAGCACTTCATATGACTATCAACTCCGTGTATGCACCATAAGCATGGTGCATTTCAAGAGTTATACCTTTTCATGAACTAGTAAGTTCTGTAGCAATAATATTTAAATACTGGGTTTGGTTTAAAATGCACGGAACACAGAAAGACCTGGCCATACATACAGACTGGGCGATGAGACGCTGGAGTGCAGCCCCACAGAGAGGGATCTGGGGGGTCGTGGCTGACAGCAAGTTAAATATGAGCCAGCAGTGTGCCCTGGCAGCAGGAGGGCCAACTGTATCCTTGGGTGCATCAAGCACTGCATCGCTAGTAGGGCAAGTGAAGTGATCATCCCACTTTACTCAGCACTGGTGTGGCCTCATCTTGAGCACGGTGTGCAGTTCTGGGCACCACAGTACAAAAAGGAGGACATTCAACTGTTGGAGAGTATCCAGAGGAGGGCGACGAAGATGGTGAAGGGCCTGGAGGGGATCATGTATGAAGAGCGGCTGAGGTCACTGGGCCTGTTCAATCTAGAGAAGAGGAGTCTGAGGGGGGACCACATCACGGTCTACAACTTCCTCACGAGGGGGTGTGGAGAGGCGGGTGACCTATTCTCCAGAAACACCAGTGATAGGACCTGTGGGAATGGGGTGAAGCTGAGGCAGGAGAAGTTCAGACTAGGTATCAGGAGGAGATTTTTTACTGATAGGGTAGTTGCGCACTGGAACAGGCTCCCCAGTGAAGTAGTCACTGCACCAAGCCTGTCTGAATTTAAGAAACATTTGGACTGTGCACTAAGTCACATGGTCTAAACTTTTGGGTAGACCTGTGCGGTGCCAGGAGTTGGACTTGATGATCCTTATGGGTCCCTTCCAACTCGGAATATTCTATGATTCTAAGACAGTTTTAATTACTAGCCCCTTTCTGTTAATCTTACACTTCCCGGGAAGAAAAAACAAACAAACAAACAAAAAACAGTATTACAATAATATTATCTGACATTTTATACACTTAATACATTAAGCATATATCTTCAATGCATAATGATTATGCTGCAAGTTTAGTTTGTGATTTTTGTCTAGAAAGAGAATCCAGAAAAAAAAAAAAAAAGGGGGGGGTGGCTAAAATTCACCCAGCAAGAAATAGAAACATGCTTACATCCAAAAACCTGAAGTACTCATCCATCTTGGATTTGCTCTGGGGAAAAAAAAAAAAAAAAAAAAAAATGCTCTTAAAGCCCTATTAATTAAACACATACTACAGACTCACATACAGGAGAAGACGCAAGAGCGGAAAGCAAACTAAGCCTGCAGTCATCAAAACAAATCATAAACATTTAGGTGAACTTCATAGTGAGTTAACTAGTTTTGCCTTTAATTCACTTGCATCAGCCTGTCTAGCAACTTTATCAGAAGCTCAGCCAAGTTCTGTATTCATACCACATGTGACAGCCTAGGGTTTCCTGCTTTCTGTCCTCAAACTGAACCCAAATATTATATTTACATGACCCAACACCAAGACTCTTTGTAGTTCAACACACACTTCTGCCTATATAGTTATGCTGACTGAACACCAAGGGCAGCCCTTCCTATAACACAGTCTATGCAAACACAGCCAAAAGATGTGCAAACTAACCTTTGCACTGCAATCTCATACATATAGCTTATGACCACTGCCTCTTTCACCTTCTGGCAGAAACAAGGTGGAGTCTTCTTTCCAGAAGAGAAGTATGGAGTATCCTGATCACCAGACTCAGTGAATGCACAGATTAGCTTTTTCTGGGTATGCTCTTCTCAAACTCTGATGATTCACAGTCATCCCTTCAACTTAACTAACACTGTTCCACCAGAACCAGCTTCCCTGCAGAAAGGTGCTACACCCACTATCCATTCATCTCTGCATAGCTATAATTAATGCTAAGCTCTGAATTGGATTAGCCATGTAAGGCTGTTCTGTAAACAAGCTAATAGGATCTCTCTGCTAACACCACTGTTACCAATATCCAATTACTGTAACCAGGTATTAATCTGATGCTGTTAATCTGTCAGGCTCCAAAAACTATAAAAAACTCTGCTGCAACATTTTAATACATTTTTTTAAGTATTTTTTAAGGATATGTACCAAAAACAAACAAGAAAAAATTAGCTCAGGGCCTGGGACTTCAATTACTACATTAGTCAGTGATCTTGAATTTTTTTTTTAGGTAGAATAAGAGCAATGTGTCCAACAAACTTATCTGGAGTAATAAAAAAGAGATTTCCATCAATTGTTCTAAATTCCTTTTAAAAAGTTAATAAAATTAACAATGATTACTACTAGCATCCATTATGGAGTAATAAGGAAAAAAAATATCTCACTATTTAAAGCTTTTCTCTCCTAGCTTCTTTTACCCCAATGTTAAATGCAGTCCATCAAAGAAACAAATGGCAAACTACTAAAAAGAGTACCAACAACTCATTTAGAATAGGCCACAGATTTTATCAGCTAAGTGGTTGCTTTTGATGTTCTGGAAAGGAAAGGGGCTAAGCCAGTAATTACAGTTTCTGTTTGTTCGCTCACTGTTAGCATAGCAAGTCATGAGCTTGTGAAGCTCCTATGCTGCCTTGGGTAAAGGAAGCTATTGTAGCACCTCAAGATACAGCAAAATGAACACAAAGAAATAAAACAAAATACAATAAAATAAAGCAAACACATTTGCATTCTGGGCAGTGCAGTTCTCTCTCAAAAAAAAAAAAAAATACATTATTCTCGGTATACCCTCCCCACCATTGTTTTTTAAAGGTAACAATAACTAACTAGTGATAGATTGCACATTTCTGAATGAGTATTAATTCCATTCCTGTTCCAGTGAGGCTGGTGTAGAAGCCAGAAATGAGGCAGAAATACACATAAAAGTAGAAAGAGCTATCAAGGGTAAAAAGAAACCACAACAAGTAGAATGAACTATCGCAAGTAACATCACATTTGAACATGTAAGACAGAGTAAGAAAACTGCACAAGAAGAGATACGTAAAATAATTTCCAGTCCATCTGATCCAGATAAACTAGAGGCATCTTTGCTAGACACTTAACTGAGAAAAGCACCCTGCTGGAGAAAAAGGAAATGGTGGAAAATGAAGAATGATCTTTAAAAGCCAAGGACTTACAGACCATGAGCAGATTTGTGTCGTCAAATGTACAAGACCCCACAGATCCAGAAGTTGCAGAGTTACATAGCAATGTGGAGGCCCATAACTATTTCCTGACTGCCGTTTTTCTGCCTCATATGGCCTCAGTGCTTCTTGACCTGGGTAGGTGTATTCCTGTTAGCACTTACTCTTCAGCTACAGACCTACTGACTTGGATCTCTGCCTCACCTGGAAGCACAAACCTGTTCTCCTGTGCACACCATTTGTATGTTCTTCATCTCTCTATATAGAAAACAACTCTTCTTATATCTACATTATATTTCCCATGTGAAAAATCAGTGATCTGAGAATGACTTCAAAGTCAGTAATATGAAGATAATAAACATACCATTCATCAGTTCCAGTGCTATTACAATGACAGACAGTGGTATATGTAAGTAAATTCCAGAAGTATTCCAAACTTTCTCTTCTGTGTGAAAAATTGGTTGAGATTTAAAAATTGTAAATAAGACATTATCACATTATTACAACTCTCAAGTAGGAATTGTCAGAGATCCATCATCCTTCTAGATCCATCCAACTCCTCCCATTGCAAACAAAGCTGTAAAGCACAATCCCAAGCCATAGTTGTTAGTTGACTCTTTTCTGACACCCCACATAAACTTGTTTTATGGTAATAGGAAAAACCCTGAAACTGACAGAACTCACTCATTGGTCCACCAAAATGCATAAGTAAATCTTCCTAAGAGCTTCTGCATGTCTTTCTTCATAAGCAATAGCTCACACTGCTTGTATACTACAGTAATAAAAAGTGCAGTTATATGTTTTTAAAGGTCTGATAAACAAATCATTCCATCTCTTAAAAAATACAGCCCAGAAGTCCTCCTTTCATTTTATACTTCCTGAGCTGCCATAGCTGATTGAAAAAGTACCACATGAAAAATAATAAATATATAACATTACACCATGTTCTAAATAACAACAGTGAATAGCTAATTAAATCTAATTACTACTAAGAGCAAGAGAAGGAGGACTTCAAAAACTGTAATAATAATTTTAAAAAGTTAGGATGACCAGGACTTTCAGGAACACAAATAGCACGTCCCAGAGAGATCACCATCAAACATAGATCTGACATAGAAAACAGTGTTCCTAAAACTTCTCCAACATATCAAACTCCACTGGACAGCTTTTATTGTTATCTCCTTCACTCAGTAAGGGGAAGGCTTATATTTTCTTGTGGACAGTTGCTACAAAGCAGATCCACTAAGACACCCACATTCAATGTATTTGTGTGGGTCTGGGGGGTGTGTGTATATATATATATATATATATAAAATATTGATTCTTCTAGGATGGATGAATAAACTGCATAACCAGCAGAAGTTCTCTGAATTTGACTTGTCTTTCTGTCTGCAACAGAACAGGTCAATGGTTCAGCAATCTTTTCCTAACCCTTCTATAGTCCCAAGGCTCCCTGCACGAGTACAGAGAAGCAAACTAAAATGCTTGCCAGTGCTTGGGGTTTTTATTTCATTTTTTCCTTCTTCAGGCTAAAAGTCAAGCAATGGGAAGAGAGATCACTATATATGTAATGATTTTGCAACATAAAAATCAAGGCTTAAAGGCTTAAAAATGACATGTAAAATTATCCTTTCTGGATAAATCTGTATTCTTTTCCTATCTATAATTCAATTTTCAATAACTCTACTGGCATGAAAACTTATGTAAGTCTTGCCAAAGTTAACACACCAACTTTCTCTCTGCAGGAGAGGTATTGTAGTGGCAGTGGGTTAGGCTGCCTTTGTACACTACCCCTGGTGTAACCTCCTGGAAGTATTCTGCATCTCGCCCCTCATTAAAAATATGACTACCAAAGGATGCAGGTTTTCACTGGATCCCATTTACCAGCAGCTGGAAACTTTCACACTCAATAAAGCTTCAAGACACATTTAACCCTGTCCTCAGGTTTTTATTGGTGGGTTTGTTTCCACCCTCAATATCTCCAATCTAAGTAAATATTAAACTTGCACTTGCTAGAGCCACAAAAAAAATGAAACATTAAGTTTGCATTTTATTTTTTTTAAGACAGTGGGTCTGAATAATAACCAAAGGAGCTTTAGAACACAAGACTACAACAAAAATAAAAAATATAAATAATATCTGCATCAAAATATATTTTTGTTGTACATTAAAGAACAGATAGGAAAATAGATTTCTGTTTCATAACCAAAGCAAATTGGCCAGGTTTCTGATCTACTTTTTAACCTGTCTACAACAAGGAAGAGGCCTGCTTATACCCTTCCCCTTATGCCCTTCCAAGCACACACACACAAAAATAATTTCTCCTGCCTTTCCTTAGCCCATGTGAGCCCGTGGCAGGGTGAACATCCTTTTCCAGTGTGGGTTCCCTTACTGGACTTGCTAACAATTCTCCACCTTGTGCACACAGCTTCTTCAGCCTTCTCCCACTCATTATGTTACAGCCCAAGACTACCACAATGGTGCTGGAAGAGAAGGAGGAATGGGAGAAGAGAGGTAAAGCAAGCAGTCTCCTGCATACTCATTCATCATATGGCCTGCGTATGATGTCACCTATACACTGCCCAAATATTTCCCCGCCTGTGGTGACATTACATAGCGTGGATCTAGGTGCTATTACTGCTCCCCAGTGTTTATTCTTCATTTGCTCTCTCTCACGTTCCCTGTCTCTGTCATCTATCCTCTTTTAACCAAAAGTAGTAACATTCTGTTTAATTTTATTGAGAGTAGGTGATCATAGCATAAAGCAGAAAGGTGTCGAATTCAGGAGAAACGCTCAGAGGCATGCATGCACATACTTCTGGCTGCTTGTCTGCTAGCGCAAAAGCACTTGGAAAACTGGAGTTCTTCATGCCCACAATGGTTTGCAGCTTCAGCTTAGCATGTGGAAAGACATGCTGACTGCTGCCAGCTCCTGGTATGAGATCTTTCATAGTCCTTTGGTTGTCAGGCCAAGTCCCTGCTGGAAAGCTCCTGCAGTTGCAGGGTCAGGTCCCACTGGGGGCCACCACGCTTGTATACAGGGCAGTGAATCCAGAATACATGTTATAAACCATATGAATACTTTGTTATCGAGCATTAAAAAAATATCTTGTTGAGTGCCAGCAAACTGTACTGGCCTTGCAAAGGGACTACTTAACCTTGAAAGATGTTCTACATTCAGCAGCACTGCATGGGCTTACCATCCACTGGGAGAACAAACAAAAAACAAATACAAAAGAGAACATTTATCCAAAGGTAAGTCCCTTTGTGCAAACACTGGGATGCTTTACTCAGAGCACAGTGAGATTTCATAAATAGAAGTATTTTTTATTCTTCTTACTGGACAAGTACACAACATTTGCAGCACTGTTATGAAGCGCTTTTACACAGGCCACATTCATTTACTGCGGTCTATACAAAGTGTCACTGTTCTGAAAGAGAGCACTTAGCTACAGGAAAAAGATCCCTCAAGACCTTTTCAGATTTACTTCAAGTATAAAGGTTACTTCCATGATAGGGCAGATAGCTCAGAAAAGGAACATAAATGCAAACCACGACTGGCTTGACCCTTAGAGAAAATGAAAAAAAAAAACAACAACAAACACAAAAACAACCACCAAACATTCCTCTGAAAGTCTGATGGTCTGAAAGACCATCTAACAAATAATAAAGTTGCATCGAAGCCTTGCACCAAAACCGTGGGCACTCAGAACATCAGTTATCAGATCGAATTCATCCACACCCAGCTGGGCACTGCATAATGATGAGCTATGACCTCACAGCTGAACTCGGATTCAGCAGTCCAGAGGGTACACAACTTAGTCTAGAAGCAAACACGGTTGTGGTGGAAGATGAGGTGATGGCTGATCTGCCAGTCCTGACCAGTGGTAACCTGGGACTTGTGGGGTTATGTCCCAGTGCCAGTTCAGATGCTCAAGGATCTCAGCCTCCAATTACCATTCCAGAAAGGAATGACAGTCTTGTTGGCCCTATATTATTGACTACTGCCAGCCTTTTGTGCCCTTTGGAGTCTGAGATATCCTCCAAAGCGTTTTTGACCTGATATGTGGCTGTCCACTTCTTATTTCCAGATTCAAGTTCGCCCTAAGTCAAAAGAGCACACAATAAAGACATCGCTTTCTCTGCTCTGTCTCATCTTGCACTTGAGTGAAAAGAGGAGATGACAAGGTCAGCATAAACCCCTGCTCTCGTTATGTAATATTTTTGAAACAACAAAAAAAAAATAAAAGAAGAAAAAGCCTGTCACTCCTTAAAAAACTCACCAGTGTTCCTCATTTTTTTTTTTTTCTTTTTTTTTTTCTCTTTTTTTAAACCACATCCCAGTCAGGAAGACAGTTATATGCAGTTTTGTCCTGGTCTCAGCTAGGATAGAGTTAATTTTCCTCCTAGTAGCTGGCATGGTACTTTGTTTGGGATTTAGGATGAGAACAATGTTGATAACATGCTGATGTTTTAACTGTTGCAGGGCAGCACTGACACTAAGCCAAGGACTTTTCAGCTTCTCACACTGTCCTGCCAGCGGGCAGGCTGGGGTGCAGCAGGAGATGGGAGGGGACAGACCCAGGACAGCTGACCCCAACTGGCCAAAGGGAGAATCCATACCATCTGGCATCATGCTGGACAATTATTATGGGGGGGGGTTGCTGGGAGGCTAGAGGGTGAGGAAGGAGAGGGAGCGTGGTGCTGTGGGTACTACTACTCATGGACAGGCTGGGCATCTGTCTGTGGGTGGTGGAGCAATTGCATTGTGCATCACTTGCTTTGTACATTCTTTTATTACTGTTATTACCACTTTTCCTTTCCCTACACCTATTAAACTGTTTTTATCTCAACCCAAGAGCTTTTACCTTTTTTTTTTTTTTCTTTTTCTTTTACCAAATTATCTCCCTCATCCCACTACTGGGTCGGGGGAGTGGAAGACACATGGCTGTATGGTGCTTAGCTGTCTGCTGGGTTAAACCCCACCAAGCTCAGATCAGGGTACAACTCCCACATAATCACAGCCTCATAACTCTATCCTGTAGTCCTCTTTAAGGATACCTCCTAACCTCAACTAATTCACTGTATTAGGTGATTCAGAAACAAGTTCATTGACATCGTGCTTCTATTTCTGGAGGGGCTGGTGTTGGTTGCTTAACCAAGATGATCAGTGCAGGCTTTCCCTCTTCATTCAGAGTGAAGAAAAAAAAATGGTCCAGGTGAACTCTTGTAGATCATTGTGGATTCCTCACTGCTCTGTAAAAGGGCTGGTGAAGGTATTTTGACAACTGCTGATTCACAGACTGTGGCATGCTCTCCCCAGAAAAAGTCCTTCCACTGGCCATGTCTAAGTCTAAGGGCCTGGTTAAGGAAATCTCACAATTGTGCAAATATGCAAGATATTTGACTACTTTTCTTACAATACAATCCTCCATTCCTGAAGTCTGGGGTGCCTTCTTTCTCTCTCTCTCCTCCTCTCAAAGACACACCTGTTCTACAATTGAGACAGTAACTTCCTTGTCGAAGCTCTTCTGGATATTCTCTTCAAGCGAATTACCTCCACTGCTTCAGAATACACTTTCTGACCTTTCACATGGCTTTGTGGATAGCTCTGTATTGTAAGGAAGGCAGAGAGGTTCTCCCTGAGCAACATCTGAAGCTCCAAACACACTGTGTGTGGAAGCATCCTGGTGACCGTGGGAGATGGATGGTGTGGGCCATGCCATATGTCCTTCACAGAGATGTGTTGGCAGAACTGGGTTATTCCAAGTGGGTCACTGTGAGGTCCAAGTCATGCAAACTGTCTGCACACTCTCTGGATGTTGGGTGCTCCTGAGGTTTCACCCACCCACTCCAGCTGGGACAACCTAACAGTACCTTTAGGAACCAGGCAGGGAAACCTGTGCAGGAGGCACAATGAAGATAGCTGGATAGGGATGACTGGTAAGGACCCATAGTTGCTTTTATAGCCTTTCATGATATGAATTACACAGCAGAAGCAGACATAATGCTTTTCTTTTCTGAGTATTTTCTCAAGATGGTGATTATGAGAACAGGATAGACTCTAATGTCCAATAATGACAGAGGTTCACCAGCTGTCCATGCTATTTTTAAAATATTCAGTACTCAGAGGCTCTATTCAATAAATGATCCCAGCTATATAGCAGTTGAGATTGAAAAGTGGCATTTTTCATCCTCCTATATGCCTTTAAAACTTTGCAGTTAGTCTATATGCTTAACAGAAAATACAGCAAAAGTCATTACATGGTACACACCTACAGATAGCAACTGTAACTGCTACTCTGATGTCTAATGTCGACAGTACAGAAAATAATAATAAAAAAAAACAACAGTTTTTTAGTGGCTTGCTGTCTAATACAAAGAGTTAATTCCTTCTGGGATAAATTATGGAAGTTACCTTCTGTAACAAAATAATAATGATCATACAGCACTGCATGTAATGGAAACTACAGAAGAAACCAATCTATTCAAGCACTGAATGGATTTATTGAGACTGATTTATCAGTTTTAATTCATCTAAGCTCAAGAACATCCTGAGCACTCACAGGATATGAGAAATTACTTCTATTTGGCTCCAAAACAAAACATAAATCCATGTCAGGTTTTTTTTTGAGATTTGTCAAAATAGTTTTACGACCTCCTCAAGACTCATAGATGCTTCCAAATTTACATTAAAAAGAAATCCCTGAACACAGGAGGGATGGACAAGACATGCCAGAATTTCAAGAAAACTTTAAATTACTGATATTTTAATTTATCTAAGACATTACATCTTACATACATTGTCTTGCAGAATGTACTACAGGGTTTTAAATGGTCTGCCCAGTTCTTTATCTTGGTCACTCATCATAAGGAAAGAAGGTCACATAGCATAGTACTTTTAAAAAACATTAAAATACAAATGAAAAAGGATGACGACACCTCACATTATGTCCAGCAGCACCTATGCTGATTTTAGAACCCATGGTTAAGCCTTGTTAAGCTTATGAAATCCCACAGAAACACAACAGAGATTAGTAGTGGTAAATATAGTTATTCTGTGTATCAAACTATGCACAAGTAAGTACTTTGATTTAGCTAGATTAATTCAGGTTTGATAACATCAAAATTTCAGGTCATTTTCTTGGTTAAACATGTTTTGAGGCTAAGGTTTAAAGAGGTATTAAAGATTTAACATACAAGCTGCAGTTCTTTTGTTTGCTCTCTGGTACCAGCTCCTGGGTGTCTCTAGGTCACCAACAATGTACATATTGTCCCAATATGTACACACACTTTAATTAATTACAAACTTCAACATAAGAGGGGAAAAATATTAATTGCAAATAAGAGGAAATTGATACTATTTTTCCCCAGAGAGCTTTATACTATTACTCTACTCATCTAGTACTTGAGATGGCAATTACCCTCAGGAACTGTGAGACAAAAAGGTAAGTCATTTCAGTTCAATAGACAATTCCTATTACATGGAACAGTAATTCATACTTCAGCACATACAAAATCTCTTACCTCTGGGGTTTTCCTCTCCCCTTTTTCAGCCAAACATAGACTGAAAAATGTAAGTCAATGCTGTTCTTTTAAGCTCAAATATTCACGGTCCAACTGCAAAATTTACATGATGAAGTACTTTCCATAAGGCAATTAAGGTTATTGATCCCAAGATGTGCAAGCTAAATATAACAAAGCTGCATTCATCCAACTCACCCACAGATTTGCCTAATGGTGCCTTTTGTCACTATTAAGTAGTCTCTACAGACACAACATTTGTAGAACTGTCCATGTTGTTCCAGGAATAAGGTTACTACATGAGCAATGGTTAGAACAAAAAGTCTTGAGTTAGGTTTCCTGAATTTTACTCCTAATAACAGTGTGTTATCTACTATGAAACATTTAATTGTCTCTTATTTGGATTGAAGATGGGTCTGGTAATACTTGCATACAATATTCCTATATGAATCATAAGTACACATGCATTTTCTACACATTTATCAACACCCCACATTTATTGCCAAGTCTTGTAATTAGTATCCTTGCCTAAAGTTCCTATATGGACATATAACTATTGTATTAGACAAGTGGGCCTCCAGAAATATTACACACATTAAAGTTCCATGAAAAAAAAAAAAAAAAAAAAAACAGAAAAAAAGTGTTCAACAATATCTGTCATGTGAAAGTCTGACAGATCATGATTTCTATCACTGAAATTACATTTATTTCTTTATTATAATATTGTACTTCCAGTGTTTTATCCTGTATTGGCAGCAGAACACAGATAACCATTACTATCATTATTTTGCTATTTACACAGTGGCATTAAGCAGCCATGTACAACACTAGCTGTTGTTGCAACTGTCTGTTTTCTGGACTCTACTTAATAAGGAAATAAGATATTTTCTACAGAAAATAATTGTAGCCAAATATCTACTCATGCTGTCTTGGCTCTGGAGAACTAAAAATGATTGTACAAAAAAAAAAAAAATAAACACCTTTGTTAGTGCGGCAATGAGTACATACAAGGTCTCAACAGGTAACACAGGATGGCCACAGGTCTCTGGTTCAGCAGTAAATCCAGCTGTTGCACTCTGGTGTTTAACTGAAATATCAGATTTTGAACACCAAAAGTGTAGTGACCCAAGGGGGACTAGCAAATGACAAGTCATCACCAAGTGATGCTGTTTACACAGATGCTGGAGAACATCAGGAGATGGCTTTGACTGGTTTCAGTGACAGAAAACCCTGACTGTAGAAGGCAGAGAGCAGAGCCTGCAGAATACAGTACTTGAGAGCTTTTTTATTATTATTATTATTTTATTTTATTTCTCTCCCCACAAAGAGGTCCAGCTATTGGTTCCTTGACTCTCCCATCCCTGACTTTGCCATATTCTGAACCAAGTATACTCCTTGCACATCACCTCTGCTTGCTGCTGTCCTTGAAGAGTCCTCAACAGAGCTCACCAGCCACAGGGCATCACTTATGTTGCACACGTACAGTTAGGTCTGGGTATTTTTTTTGTAGTTTATCTAAGCAGTTAACTTATCTGAACGTCTTAAGTGATAACCAATCTATTAGTTCTGAACATCCTATTGACTTGAAACTAAAGGCTTGTTCCCAAGTTCCAAATCTTGATGAAAATGCATTTGGCAAACTGATTTAGATTAAGCAGCAATCAGAGTGTCTGAGATTCCAGCTGTTTTCTCCACATTTTCTTGATACAGAATTTATTATTATCAGGTCCTCAGGGAAACCTGAAGGAGACCAGAAAAACCCCACATCTTTGCCTCTCACCTCCAGACCTTAATGCTCCTTGATGGGCACTGCAACAGAGCAAATTATCTCAACGTAGAAGAGTACATCTGTGAAACCAAGGTTTGCTTTATGCAATAAAGATGAAACTACTGCCTTTCTATATTTGAGTTACCTTCCAGGTATTTAGCAAAAGAATTTTGCTAAAAAATTCAGCTCTTCTTGAAACATTTTCCTTGATACTATCATTTTGACATTCTGTTTTGAATTAACTTCCAAGGCATTGGAAGTTAATAGTCATTTCTTTCCTCTTTTTGGTCTGCATTTTCCAGGCTAGGAACCATTCATTCCTGCTCTCAGGTCAAAGCTTAAAGTAATACCAATACTAATATTAGTACTAATACTAATAATGCCAACTTTCTGCCAAACCTCCGCAACTAAATGCAGTATAGTACATATTTATCCAAGACATCTAGGTTGTTTAAGATTTGAGAAACAGTTGCCCTTATTGAAAAAATTATTTAAATACATAAGCATGTGAAATCACACACACACATATAAAAAATATTTCAAACTCAGCAGACTTGCACTAAAAGAACATTAAGGATGTAATAACAAGTACTCAGAACCTAGGGGAAAATGTCTGTATTCAGCTCTCTCTTAACTATCAGTTTTTAATTTTACAAATGTACTTTTTTCCCCTCTCCAGTGGGAGGAGTGCCTCACTGAATGTGTAGTATGGGACCACACAACACAAATGAATCAGGGCTGAGTAGTGAAGGTTGCTGTCCATGCCTCATTTGTTGCCAATGCTGCAAGGAGTTAATAAATGGTGCTGGAGACAGACGGAAGAGAAATGAGGGTTTGATGGTGAAGACAATTGAATGCAGCTCTGGAGAATTGTATTCCATCCCCATCTCTGCGATTGAGCTCCAATGTGATGCTGGGCAAACATTTCACAGATGGCTCCTAATTGTGAGTTTCTCATTTCCTGCATGCACAGTGTGCAACACCTGAGGCCAGATTTTCAGAAGTGCTAAGCATTCAAACTGCAACTGTGCTTGACTGACACAGTTTTCTGAATGGGAATACTGCTGTAAAAACTGCATATTTCTGAAAATTCAAATTCAAGCAAATGTTTACTTGACAATTTTGGTCATAATTTCCTGAAGAGTCAATCACGTATTTTAAAAATAGAGATGAGGCAATAACTTCCCGTTGGGTATGGCTAGGATAAATTCATTAAAGTTTATGCAGCACTTCAAGACCATGGCCATCTAACAAAAAAATCTCACTACAACGCGGATAATTATGATGTAGAATATTTAGCGAGAAGTAGCAATGAAGTGCACTAAATACAACACCCAGATACACATAGAATCATAGAATATCCTGAGTTGGAAGGGACCCTTAAGGATCATCAAGTCCAACTCTTGACACCGCACAGGTCTACCCAAAAGTTCAGACCATGTGACTAAGTGCACAGTCCAATCGCTTCTTAAACTCAGTCAGGCTCGGTGCAGTGACCACTTCCCTGGGGAGCCTGTTCCAGTGTGCAACCACTCTCTCTGTGAAGAACCCCCTCCTGATGTCAAGCCTAAACTTCCCCTGCCTCAGCTTAACCCCGTTCCCGCGGGTCCTGTCACTGGTGTTAATGGAGAAAAGGTCTCCTGCCTCTCGACATCCCCTTACGAGGAAGTTGTAGACTGCGATGAGGTCTCCCCTCAGCCTCCTCTTCTCCAGCCTGAACAGGCCCAGTGCCCTCAGCCGTTCCTCGTACGTCTTCCCCTCCAGGCCTTTCACCATCTTCGTAGCCCTCCTCTGGACACTCTCCAACAGTTTCATGTCCTTTTTATACTGTGGTGCCCAGAACTGCACACAGAACTCGAGGTGAGGCCGCACCAGCGCAGAGTAGAGCGGGACAATCACCTCCCTCGACCTACTAGCGATGCTGTGCTTGATGCACCCCAGGACACGGTTGGCCCTCCTGGCTGCCAGGGCACACTGCTGGCTCATATTCAACTGGCTGTCTACCACGACCCCCAGATCCCTCTCTTCTAGGCTGCTCTCCAGCATCTTATCGCCCAGTCTGTACGTGCAGCCAGGGTTTCCCCTTCCCAGGTGCAGGACCCGGCACTTGCTCTTATTGAACTTCATGCGGTTGGTGATCGCCCAGCTCTCCAACCTATCCAGATCCCTCTGCAAGGCCTTTCCACCCTCATCCGAGTCCACAACTCCTCCAAGTTTGGTGTCATCAGCAAACTTGCTCAAAATACCTTCTATTCCTACATCCAGATCGTTTATAAAAATATTGGAAAGTACCGGCCCTAAAATGGAGCCTTGAGGGACCCCACTGGTGACCGCCCGCCAGCCTGACGCAGCCCCATTCACCATAACCCTTTGGGCCCTGCCCGTTAGCCAATTGCTCACCCATCGGATGATGTTTTTATTTAGCTGTATGGTGGACATTTTGTCCAGTAGGATCCTATGGGAAACCATGTCAAAAGCCTTGCTGAAGTCCAAAAAAATCACATCAGCTGGTTTCCCTTGGTCCACCATACGGGTGATCTTATCATAAAAGGAAATCAGGTTAGTTAGGCAGGACCTACCCTTCACAAACCCGTGCTGGCTGGGACCAATGACTGCTTTGTCCCCCAGGTGCGCCTCAATAAGTTTGAGAACCATCTTCTCCATGATTTTACCAGGCACTGACGTGAGACTGACAGGCCTGTAATTGCTTGGGTCTTCTTTCTGACCCTTCTTGAAAATCGGCACAACATTTGCCAGCTTCCGGTCTACCGGGACCTCTCCAGACTCCCAGGATAGTTGAAAAATAATTGAGAGAGGTTCCGCGATGACGTCCGCCAGCTCTTTCAGCACCCGGGGATGAATCCCATCCGGACCCATGGACTTGTAGGGATCCAGGTGGAGTAGCAAATCCCGCACACGTTCAGGGTCAGTTGGGAGTTTGTCATCCCCACCGTCCCGGTCCTCCAGCTCAGGGCACCCTGGGCCTCGAAGCCCATCATCGGCATTGAAGACAGAGGCAAAGAAGGCGTTAAGCGTCTCTGCTTTGCCTATGTCATTGTCTGTGAGGAGACCTTCCCTATCAAGGAGCGGCCCTATGTATTCTTTAGTTCTCCTTTTTCCATTCACATATCTAAAAAAACCCTTTTTATTATCTCTCACAGACACAGCCAGCTTCAACTCTAGGTGTGCTTTAGCCACACGAATTTTCTTCCTACAAACACGAACAGCATCCCTGTATTCTTTCCATGTCACCTGGCCCTCCTTCCAGTAGCGAAACACTCTCTGTTTCCGCCTAATCTCCATTAGAATGTCCCTGGTCAGCCACGCCGGCCTCCTGCCCCGCTTGCCTGATTTGCGATATTTAGGAATTGCCTGATCTTGTGCTTCTAGGAGGCATCGCTTAAAGAATGACCAGCACTGGTGGACATCATGGAGGATACTAACATTCATATTTTGGACACAGTTTGTACATGTAGGTACAAACTTATATGTATGCATGTGCGTTATAGAAAGATTTCTGTCAGATATAACACTTTGCAATTGTTGCCTCAGCAACTAAATTTAAACAGATCAGCTGGCTGTAATCTTGACCCTTTCTTTCTGAAGTTACATTGCAATTTGGCTTTTCAATACTCTCCAATATCCTATTGCTCTGACAGTGAAAATATACCATACCCTACAGCAACAGGTTTCCTATGATATAAGGGGCAATTTCTGTACATTGTTGTTGTACACTTAAAAAAATCAAGCTGGTCAACAGTAGAAGTCAAATGGGTTTCCTGTCCTGTTCTTATCTAGTCCATTCAAAGCATTATTTCTGAATCAGATGTACCTCCGATTCACGCTGAAGAACAGGTATGGACACTTCATGCCTGTTTTTCAAACTCTGAGCTTAATTAGTTTTGTCTTTACAGTTTGTGCACATTGCCTTTGTATACCAATATTAAATAAATCAGGACAACTGTTTCACAGCAGAACTTTTCTCTGATCCTGTTGAAGCTCTGTTACTTTGGCTTTCCCATTTTCCTTTTGACATCACATCACAACTTGGAGCCATCTCAAGGCTCCTGCTCTAAGTTACGCTCAAGTGTGATATAGTAAACAAAGCCTTCCTGGACCCTCAGATTTACTCTAGGCATATCTTTTCCCTCTTCCTCCATCCCCTAAAAAAGGTCCTTTAACACATATTTGATATTGCAGGCTGCAGAAGGGAGTGAAATAAGACGGCTCTTCTGGCACAATGCCACCAAAGGATTTTCTTGACTCCAGCACACTCCCTGGGCAGTAAGCTGTGCCAGCTGCCCTGCTGCTCCTATCTGCCAGAACATCACAAAACAGCAGGAAAGAAGACAGGAGATCTAAGCCTTGATATCTTTTTAAAGAAAGCCAAAATTCCCATTCTGCACTTCATATTTCAGATGTTTAGATTGATGGTTTTAAAACCATAGCACTCAGGTTGAGAAAAACATTTCTACATTCCTCCACCAGCACACCCTCCCCTTCAAATGCAATAGGCTAAATTTTAGAGGCACAAGTCAATGGGTAATTAACAGGTAATGAACAGAGATTTGCAAGTGCTGGTTTCACAGCTGTCAATCTGTCACCAGCAGCACAAAATACCATCAACAATTCCTATGTCTAAGGCATTTTTCAATGATTCTGAAAAGAGTTTTCTTCCTACAGACAGATAACCACAGTTATTTACATGCTGTTTATGTCTAAATAATTACATTTACAGGCTGTTTAAGATAATATCAGGAAACTTCTATTAAAACACTCAAATTTATGCTGATAATGGTATTCACCAAGTGACAGTTTCTGAAGAAGCACTGTGTGAAGAACTGTCAGTTTTCATTTGAGTTTTGTGTTAGAAGGACACAATTGGAATGATAAACTGAATATTGCAGCAAACTGGAGCAAAATTTCATAAATATTAGTTATATTAACCAAAGTCTGATTCCGACAGAATTAATAGAAAACAATCAATCAAGCTCAGCTCTAATTAAGCTCAACTACCCATCTGAATAGCTGCCATTGTCATAAACAGTGATTGCTTTTGAAGTTCAGAGTTAGAAATTGAAATAAAGTTTCAGCATTAAATAAAATTATATCATGTGAAAGGGAAATTCTTGTGGCTGGGGAAGGGAAACCCACGTGTCTAGGACATACCAAACAATGTTTCTAAGATGCAGTTTATGCATATTTAAATTTCAATCCATATCACTTCCATGTGAATTTTTCTCATGGCTAGATGTACTTCTCATTATTTGCCCTTCTACCATTTGGATCAAGTTGTGCCTAGCTGAAGTCACACATTGAGCAAGGACACAAGAGCTTTCTTACACGTTGCCATTCTGGCTATGGAGGTCGAAGTTTGCTACTTGCAGTACTGAAAACAAAAACAAAAACAAAAAAAAAAACACCAGCAAGCAGAGAGATGTATTTCACAAAACAGTGAGAGGCAAACCAGACCAGCTGCATGCTATTCTGAGGTTGCATTGGATGTTTAACTCCCTCTTCACACCTATAGACAAAAAACACTTAGAAGAATGTTGGCTTTAGAGATGGCCTTTATTATTAAAGGGCAAGACCTGCATGCTTTGATTCATTTCCCATTCATTTAAGGGGAATTAATTCTAAATCCAATATGTATATATTTGAGTTACATATAGCAGTATCAGCTATTTTAAGGCAATTATCTCTAAAGGAAAACAGAACGATGGATGAACTGGCAACAATTTATCCACAGATTTAGATGCTTTTAACAGGAAAAGTGACAACAGATCCCTGGCTTCATGATTCCATCTGGAGAATTCCAAATTCTTGTTTATACTTCTAACAGAGACACACAGCTCTTTTAGAGCCAGCCTATCTTTTAGTTGCTAAGGCCTTCAAATTTATTTCCAATCCCACATTTTAAAATAAGATCCTGAACTTTCCTCATAGCTTTCCTCATTTAGAAATGTAGTTTTGTATCACCATTTAGTGTTTCAGCCTGGCTACATGATTTATCTCAATTCCTTCTGGCTGTCAAAATCTCACAGCAACAACTTCCCATGATATTATTTCCTTTTATTGTGGACTTCCATTCTACAAAGATAAGCAGGGCATACCAGAAATTGAGGCCATATGCCCATGCAACCAAATGATAGTTGTCTTAATATGTACTATAGCCCTTATTTAAGTTGTGGTTCTTTCCCAGATGAACACTGCGTTTCTCTGGGAAGGAGTTATTTGCTGAGGGTTCATAACATGCTAGCATACTCCTATTGCTAAAGAACTTGCTCCAGCTTCTGGAAAAGGAAGCTGCTCGGCAAACCAAGGTCAAACAGGTATAGAATATAAACATATGATGAGAATTTGCACCCAGGTATGTTCCCCAGCCTCTGCAGTACTTCACGTTATTTCTTCCCTAACATGCTTTGCTTTCTGATAGGAAAACCATAAGTCTGCAGTTAAACTTTGAAATTTCTCTAAAGCAATACAAAGCAAAGCCCAACACTTAAAAATCACAATCACACACGAGAACAAGCTACATTAGGCTCACTGGGATGCTGCAATATTGTGGAGCTAAAATGCAATATAATGCCAAAGCAGCCCACTTCCATAGTGCTAGATACCTCCCTGCTTTTAGATTCCTACTGAAGAGGTTCAAGGCACATTGTAACGCAACTTTTCTAGTTAAATGTATTTTTGTTTTGTTATGTTTATTGATGAAAGCATTATTTTCAGCCCTTGGATTTTCTCTAAAAATATCACCTTTCTGTATACCCCAACCACCAAGCAAGAAATCACTAACTAATTACTGCCATGAGCTAACAAGAAAGTAAATGAAAAATACGCTGTATGTTAAGTCTGAATATAGTCCCCGCATACTTTTAACCATAAGCCTGTGTATGCTCTGCTCTCTAGGGTCCCATCTTTGCACACAAACTACATAACACTTGAATATAAGCTCTGTTGACAAGAAAATCTCATCACGCTAAAATTAAAAGAATTTCCAGAGCAGATAGAAACAATAAAGCTTGACTTATTTTATTTTATTTTGAGTTTGTATCCTCAGGAAATGAAGCATAACAGTATTTATGTTGATATTTCATATTTTATGTTCATTCAGATTCAAGAAATGAGGTTGCCCTGGCAACCTTCATTGCTTTGTCTCTACAGGTTGCTTCAGTCTGCCATCACCTTGGCACCTGCAACACTGTGCAACTTGCACAGCTTAGAGGGAGCTGGGCTTGTTCACATAGCTACTACACCCAGCAGCCACTTACTTCAGCTGCTCACAGCATCCATCGCCAAGGAGCTGTGGCTCTGAAGCCCGACCTTGCTTTCCTGTTGAAAGCCCAATTAATTTTCACTGATCTTTCCCGCAGCTTCAGGTTGTCAAACCTCACAGCACCAGACTGGGTTAAACCGCCTCCAAGATACAGCAGTCATAGCCATAGTCCATCCCTCCCATACAGCTGGCAATGTCATCTATTTAAATGAAACAATATTCATGAGGGAGACTTTGAGAAGCAATAGACGCTATCAGAATAAGTCCTGACTTCCAGAGAAATTGTAATGCATCTGAGCAGGTGATAACATTGAGAAGGAAGACCTGTAAGAATATGAACTTCATTTCCATCACAAGCAGTTAGCAGGAGCTGAGGAACAAGCCGTTTCACAGCTGAATTGGCGTTCGGATTGATCACTATTGACAGGTTGTTTACAGGGAAGATCTCTAGAACTAGAAGTACTCACCAAGTAGCTGAAGCTTCTTCCTTCTAACATAGGGAAAATACAACGACAGGGAGAACAGCTCCTCACTCTCTGCCGGCATGCCACGATAGCAAAAGAAAACCTTTTACTTTCTGGTTTGGCATTGAATTTAGAAAATTTGACTTGCTAATCTTTTATACGTTGGCATTTTTTCTTCTCCTTGAGAGATAAATAATTTTAATCAGGCAATTCCCTTCAGGATAACAATGATTCAAATTATACTGATGAATGATAACAATCAGTTATTAGGCATGAAAAACGTGTATATTAAAGCCTAACAACATTCATACTAACAAAAGTGCACAGCTTTTTTCCCCCTTCCTCAAAAAAACAAAACACAACCCCACTCTTTTTTTGTGTGTTTCTTCAAATATTAGAATAAAGCCAGCAGTTAACTGTTGAGTTCTGTTTGCAGTAGAACATTATTAGATGTGGAATTAATCAAATTAATGGGAGATACCATGCAGATACATAAAAGGTGTTTTCAAAGGCTGATTTTTTAAAATGGAAAATTAACATTAAAATGGCACTGTTGACTTTAAAGATCCACAGGGCTGGTTTTACTTTGTCATTTTTTTTTTTTTTTTTTTGTCAGATGTCCATCTTTACTCAGACAACACCTGACTTTTAAGGATCTTAAATGATCAATACATTAAGCCTTCTTCCCCAGGAGTTCAGGCACAGAGCTGTTTCTCTCTGTCCCTTATCCTAGGACTGGGAGTTTTTCTGAACATTCAAGAAAGCAGCTTCAATAAAGCAGGACATCTGCCAATGCTACTTATCGCTCTACACACAGCAAGGGCAACACCTGGACCACAACACGAGGTTCATATTAGCAAACACCGCACCACGCTAACGGCTGCTCCAAGGCCCCTTAGCTATGTGTGGCCATTTCACAAACCAGCTAGGAATCTGCAGTGGACCACTAGAAGATGTAGTGAAAGATGTAGCTTGATTGATTTCAGGCAGAATCTAAACAGAGCGTAACCACAGGCCTTTCTTGTGAAGACCCATAAATTAGCTTGAGTAATCCTCGTATAACCTGTGCATATACCAGGATCAACTTTAACTTGTTGTTATGGAGATGTGCAGGAACACGCTGCCCTCTGGAAAACTTGGTGGCTGCTGGACAGACTTAGCTGATGAACTGAAATGGAGGAGCCTGCATGTGGTTATCACCCAGTATATGTGGATGACACCACATACATGCCTTATTTTATCTTGAGATTAAGCAGCATAACCTATATGCAAGACTCCTTCACTTGACAGCAGAAATAATGAATAGCTTTCTTCACTTTTAATAAAATCCCATAAAACTTCCAAAGACCACAATGTTGACAAATTTTACCACGGATGGGATCTGTGCAGTGTGAGCAATATGAAGAAGTTCACCCAGTGCTGCAATATCCAAGGTTCCCAGCATCAGACGGGACCTATGTTTGCCTTCACCATTCACATTACTTCTGTTAATGTCAGAAGGGTCATAAGATTGCTATCACCTTTTCTATTACTGCTTCAACCTTTTCTATTACTTCAATTCTTGACACAATAAACTAGTTCATCAGCCTCAAGTGTCTGTGCCTGTTTTATGGCAAACCCAAAAGAACCTGCATTCTCGTGCAAAGCAGAACTCATGATGTGTATCAAGCTATTCACATGCTTCTGTCAGCTAAGCTACCACACTTCCTTCAGTTAAAAAGAAATAAATAAAATAAAATAAATTATTACCCTTATCAGCCGAGACTTGTTCATCCCCATCTCAACAGTCATCAGTAAGACTAAAGCATTCCATGAAACCAGTGTAATTATTTCTATTACTTCAAGCCCCCACTCAAAAAAATAAATAATAATAATAATAATAAAAAATTACTTCTTTATTGGTGTCCATGAAAGTATCAAGCTGGAAGATGAAAACAGATGAAAAATATGTCAGGAAGTACATTCAATATCCAAATAGCTCCCTGTAGAGGGGTGATAGAAGGAAAATAATGCTCATCTACATTAAGTTATAGTAAAATTAATTCATTTTTTAAACAGTAAATATAATTTCAGTAATTAGCAGTATAAATACCTAAAGCAAAGTAAGATGCAGCTGCAAATTATGGCATAATGTCTTCTTTACAGCTACTTTCTCTGTCATTACAGAGCTAAATGTATTGTTTAGCTGCTGGTTGCAGGAGTCATTTTTACAAAACAATATTTGTTTTATGCACAATACATCTGGTGCTGAAGATAAAAATTCAATATACAAAACATACATAAAGATATCTTGCTTAAGTTAACACAATCATTTGAAACATCCCACCTTTATAAAGAAAACCAGAAGTATTTCCAAGTTTAATTGTCTGTGCAAAAGATACATGTTTACAGGGATTTCTCACAAACCATAAATTAAAAGGTGTTGTTTATAGAAAGGAGGTATTTGGCACAGAACTGTAGTAAAGATGACAATCAAAAACTCTTGCTCAGAAACATTTTAACTGAGAAGGAATGCAGGAATACAGGAAATAAAATCCTGTGCACAAAGTTTATTTCCCAGCAGTGGGTAAATGCCTCATCCAAATTGATTCTGCCCAGTATTTCATGCCTTAATCAACAAGTATATGTTTTAGAAAGCTATCTGGGGGAATAAAAAAAAAAAAAAAAGGAAAACATAACAAAACATCGTTCATGATCTAATGCTATGAAGGATATTCATTAATGCAGCAACAGATGGTTAATCTGGAGACTTAAAATATGTCAACTTCATTTAATTAAAAGTCAACATTATTGTACTAGTGCCATCATAAAGCCAGTTTCTGACAGCATGCCAATTTTCATTGTCGTTCTACTTGTAAACAGAAACTTTTTGACGAGGAACAACACCCTCACCACGTCTGCGAGCACGCACACGTCTCGATGAACGCCGACAAATTTCTCCCATGGGCTTCCTCCTGCAGTAGTTCTCCCACGCAGGAGGATTATGATACCTCTGCTCCCACGCTCAGTGGCATTTCAGGCTGCAGTAGGCTCTGGAGCTGATACAGCTACGCTACTACTCGTACTCGAGCTAAATGTTTTTGTAGCAGATTGAATAGCTCAGCAGTTACCCTCTAACTTGCAGTGTAAATCCGTTCAGTGAGTCTAATGGTAAGTAAGGTGAAACTCATTGCAGGGGTCCCAATAAGAGTCTTAAATTATTTGTAAGGAACACTACACAATACTGCATTTGAAGTCAGGTAATACTCATTCTTTAACATCACATGCTACCACGATACCTAGGTATGGGGTAACTACTTGAGGCTGCTGTTAGCACTGCATAGAGCATTCACCACAAAACACCCTGCCACCAAAGTTCTCCTTATCTCACAGACCAGTATGTGACATAAGTTTTGCCTGAGGCTTCTCAAACTTTTTATTAAGGAAACCTTCAGTTCATTCTCCTGCAGAAACCCTTGCACAGAAGCCTCTAGATCTCAATGGGAGACCAGCATGAGCTGCAGAGCCCGGCAGAGACCAAGCACTCAGTTCCCACCACTACCAGCACAGAAAGGAATCAGACCATACCATGAGGACCTTAGCCATAGCCGACTAGGGGTTGCAAACCCTGTTGTGAAAGTGATAGAGAAAGAGACAGGCACAGTCCTACCTTCTTACAGACTACTTCCACGTTATGAGGTTGGAAAGCTGTCTGAACATCAGGCTTTGGTGCAGACCTATTTCTGTGAACCATAGGAAATAGTAAATACTGTGTCACTGGCCTGGATTAATTTGTCACTGTCCCACGAATGAGAAAATAAATATAATACTTTTATCTGTAGGAAAAACATTTTTGTTTATCTTTATGAGTCAAAACCAAACCTAATTCTGAAGTATAACCTCACTTATGTAAGTGATCCACAAATATGATGTGTAAATAACAACAGCACCGAGGCGTACTGGCTCAGGGACCAGAGTATGACCGCTTATTTTTCTGTTCCAAGAAAATACCTATAGGCAGTCTTTTAAAACTGTTATAAGTGTGTGGTCTCCAGAGAGAGACTGTGGGAAAAAATATATATATAATAATAATAATAATAAAAAAAAAAAAATCAGACTGACGTTTTGCTGTACTGTACCCAGACATCAAACAGGGAGCTAAATTCCTGACAGTCGCATCTGCATAATTACCCAGCAGCCATCTAACCCTTCGTGAGCCCCTCTGGACACTCTCACAGCTGCTACAGCGCTGAGCAGCAGAGCTGGACAAGAGGTCAGAAAAGAGGACAGAGCCAATCACCCAGATGCCAGGGTTGGTAACAAGCAGCCAAAGCCCGTATTTTGCAGCTCCTAAGCATGCCTCATTTTTGAATGCAGTGTTCAATCAGTTCAATCAACACAGCAGGGAAATGCCTGGGGACAAATTCCTCGCTGCCCCAGTAGGAAGGGGTATAATGAATAATAATATATTTAAAAGCAGAACTTGGTAGATGTTACCAAAACTTTGTAGACCTGACTTCTTATTTGTATTTTAAGAAGTGTGTCTTTTCTTCCTGAGTTCTTGAAGCTTACTCCTCAGAAGCACAGAACAGTAACAGACACTCCCTTAAAAATGTCAAAACAAAACACATACTATATTCTTCAAAGCTGATGAGAAAAATGGCTTGCAGGGTTGTCTTAGGTGTTTGTATCAATTCTTATTTTGAGATGTGATCCACTTCTCTTCATGCCAATCCCAGATCTGGATGTCACGAGGACGTAATACGAGACAGATAGGTGGTAGGAAAGCAGGCACCAGCAACTGTGGGCACTGCAAACGAAGTAGGCAGGGAGACACTGCAGGGAGCTGGTGCTTTCCTGATTCCTGCTCACTGTGCACAACTCCCACAGAGGTCCTGCTTGGGTGGGTTTGATGTTAATGGCTGTGGGACCGTGGCAGCCCAAAGGCAGGAGTCTCTTGGGTAACCACATCCTTATACGCTTGGAGCTGTAGTACCACATAGAGGTTTTCTATTAGTTTCAGTGGACACTCAGTAACCGCCGTGGAAACCCAATGCACAGATCTAAAGATAGAACATATCTTTAAAACAAAACCTTTTCTAATAACCTCAGCCAGTGTTCCCTGAAGTCCTATAAGAGTGGAATTCAATTGGGTCCATGTGTGAGGGAAACACGCTGTCTCGTGGAAAAATATACAGTGAACCCACAATCTCTATTACATTGTGTGCTAAACAGAACAGAATTTCAGTGAACATGATGCCTTGAGTAAAGAAATATGCTCAACTTCTCAAATATTCAAAGTACTAAACATAGTATGAATACTAATTACGAGTAATACTGCTGTTTGCACAAAGAAAGCATTTGGGGAAATACAATATTTGTTCTTTTTAGTAACCGAATTTTGGATGCTGTGATTTACTGTAATGTAGGAAATAATCACTCAAAGACAGTTTTAAAGGTTTAATATATATATTAATATATAAGTATATTAATATAATATATTCAATATAAATGAAAAAAATGCAGGTAGAGAGTTTTCACGTGGATGGAGAATGGTCACATCAAAATCCTCACCAAAATAAAGTGTCTGAGTGACCTGTGTCTGCTGGATCTCAGTAATGCCCTGATGCTTAAACACTTTTTCAAAGCAAAGAATGAGAATCCAAGGAATCCAGTAAAGATAAAAAATTTATAAGAAAAAATATTTGGATCACAAACACTTCAGGATAAGTTCCAAGTATGTCATTATGTCAAAGAAGAGAGAAATAGCAGGAAAACATGAAGTGCTTACAACCTGATCCAAAGGTCACAGGGATCAAAGGAGAGACTCATAACAACTTCAGCAATCTTTGGGACTCAAACAATCAGAAAAGGATGTTTCAGAAATTTTACTATTTTTTGTGTTGTTTTCAACCTAAAATCAAGAATAAGCTCAAAGAACTAACAACGAATACATACAAACAGCTGAAATGCTCAGTATTGCTCAGTGGTAATACACTATCATTCTCATAGTGTCTCACATTCAAAGACATTAAAGTACCGTTAATATTATAGTTAAACCATACAACCTGTAAATAATCCTATTATTATCCTAATTATCCTAAAAGGCCATAATAAAAGATAAATATATCCCGATTACCTGATATTTTTAGATATCCCAAACTTCACCCCACCTCAGTTCAAGTTGCTGATTTTAATCCAAACTAAAAATAGCAATCTTTCCAATTGCTCTGCTAGTCTGACAGGTTGTCTAGACATGGTTAGATAATAGCATTCACCTTTGACAGTCCCCTCTGAGGTATTAAACATTTGTTATAGTTTAATAAATTCCAGTCAAATAGGGCGTTACAACAGTCACATCAGTTAACGTATTTCAAGATGTTTATAACTAGAAAGAGCAGCTTTAATCCTGAGACACGTGAATTATGATCACACTGATGTTACTGACATAAAGAATAGAAACGTAATTGATTTAAAAAGTGCAAAATTCTCTTTCTGCTTCTACAAACATGAACAAGTAACAGTTAACACTTGTTAAGACAGAAACCTTAATGAGAAAGTAAACATCAAGATATTTTGTTTCAGAAGTCTTTGGTTTTGCAAAAAGATATTTAAAGATTCCCTAATATTCTTCACCATGCTCAAGTGTGAAAGCTTCAGTCAGAAACCATTCTCAGTAGCACTTTGCAGGCACAAGTCCATCACAGATTCTCCTACATCTTGAAGTACTTCCTGGAAATTTTTCTCCTTTCCTTAAAATCCATTTTCCAGAACTACTTACTTTCTGAAACCTCATCATGCAGCATTTTACAAAGTGAAGATACAGTGTATTTTCTTACAAGTACACCAACACACATAGCAAATAAATTTTTCACATTCTTAAAAGTATTTGAAGATGGTGCACTGACTCCAGGATAAGTATTTACCCAAGCCTTTTATTTTATTTTATTTTTTTTTCATTTCCCATTCCTATATAATTTTGAGCCATCGGTGCTCAGCAGAAGGCCTAACAACAAAGAAGGAAATAATGCCTCTGTGACTCAGCAGCATCCTAATGCAGCAGCACCTAGTACTTGCTGACCCTAAACCTGCAAAGAGCACCTGTATTAGCTGATAAGAGACACATACAATCTTAAGGTCGCAGATCACTCCAGCTGAATGTTTTGTTTTGTTGGACTAAAAAAAAAAAAAAGCTGCAGTAAATACTGACAACTTCAGTGATCACAAATACTTTCCTACTCCAACAATAAAAGACTTAATAACGCTAAATATATTTATTACCTCCAGCCTTCTTTACACCCTCAACACAGTGTATGAAAGACGGCAGCCTGTACAGTGTATGCTTATGATCAATGAGCATATGGGCTTCCATCTAAGGATAAATTTGTTCTCTGCTGATTACTTAGAGAAAAATAATTGGTGTCCAGCTTCTGTTATTACTGCAGAACATCTGGGTTTCCCTCAACTTCGTTTTTCATGGCACAAGGTGGATGAAAATTCACTTTCTGCTGTTGAATCTGCAGAAAGGATATCATTGCTGTATTGGTGTGGAAAGAAGAAATTTGATTTATTGATGGTAACCTGACAGGAGATTTTGTTAGGATTATTCCCAACTATTTCAGAAAGGCAAGGCACGGAAATAGATCCATTGTCAGTTAAACTGAAAAAAAAAAAAAAAAAAAAAAAAAAAAAAAGAATCATATAGGTGATTTCCTATGCTATATTTGATTATTTTTTGTCCATGGTCACAAATCCAGAGATCTGATCACTGCAATTTCTATTTAGATAGTCAAGGTCAACTGAACTAGTGCAGCAGCTGTGGTGGGCAGTGGTTGGTCTCCAATCTGATAAAAGCTTAGTTGTGTAAAACAGACAGTTCAGCCATTAATTATCATTTCTATAAAAGCTCTTTCAACACATCTGTGACTGCTTCAGGATCCAAGATACCATTACTTACAAAACTGGTTCACAAACTTAAAGGCACATTGCTGAACTGGTCTAGAGATGGCCAGCACCAAAGGTGTTACTTCTTTCAAATTATCACTGCATGGTTAATTATTGTTATTTTACCCTTTTTACCTCTAGTTCTCGTTAATTCTTTGTCTGAGAGCACCAACATGTCAAAGTATCATTCTGAGGAGTCACTTCACATTGCAGAAATTCTGTGTCCTGGTAACTGAACATGAAGATTAACAGCAGTGCAGTTTCATGGATCCTGATGCTTATGGCCATACTCGGGGCCAGAAGAACTTCACTGGTCCAATGCCAGGAGAAAGGCTGGCTTACCATTTACTGTCGAGCTGGCCACAGCCTCCAGCAGTGACCAGGCAGAACCTCAGTGATGAAGAAAACAGCCAAGGATTGTATACTACTGTATAGAGATTCATTGCAAACAGTCAGAAAAGAAGTTCCATTTGCCTGAAATAATGATGTGTCTATTGCTCTAGAAGCACTCCAAGACAGCACCACACATTTGATTTTTTTTCCAAGTAGACCATTAGACAGTACTAGTGAATTCTTATCCTTTGGATTCTAGCATACAGCAGGAAGACTGAGCCTCTGGGCATGACCACATATGAAAGATAAAGGCATTGGAGAGCTGCTAGCCTTGGTTTACATCCTGAGAGGATGAGGGGGAGTAAAACAGAACAAAAGTGCGCCAAGGCTGGAGATGTGCCTGAGCTGTAAGAGTTACACTTTGTCAGGGTGAAATACAGTGCAATCTGCAACCATAATGTGGAGAAAGCACTGACATGCCTGCCCCTGCTGTGATCAAGCCTGATTAGAGCCCTCTCCAGACAACATAGTGGCAAAGCAGGTTTTGTCCTTTCTCTGAAGGGCAAGTGATGCTGTACAGAAAACACTTCCCTGTGGCACATCCTCCATGTGGAAGTGAAGAAATAATTTGCCCCTTTACACAGTGTTGTTGGGGACCTGCTGCATTGTACCCTGAGGTCACCAATGCCAGCCACACTTGGCATATAAATGGCCTGATTTTTCCTGTCATATCTCACCACCACCACCACCTTCAGAAGTCTCAATAATAATAATGAAGTTAAAATATAAAGCAGAACATCCTCCTCAAGATGAGTTAGATGCATTTTTCAACTTGCAAGTTAGTTGTACACGAATGTGAACTCACAGACACTGGTGCAGGTTTCTGAATTTTTGGACTACTTTTTTCTTGGAACAAATTTATCCAGAGAGCAAAATGCCTTCAGAGTATTTATAGTTGAATAAAATGTACAGTTCACTAGCAGCTATTCCCTATGGCATTTGGCTAATATACGCTAAGCAGCTTTATTTGCTTTACTGCATCCCTGTCTTGTTTGTCTTTTAATGGCTTTTCATGTGAGGCTTTTTTAATTCCATCATCACTCGACAAAAAATTTTAAGACAGAAAATGAAATCAGCAACTCCTAGATGCCTTTAGTCCCAAATGGTAGCATCTCTTATTATCATGAAAACTCAACTGGTTCAAAAGTACAAGGACATTTTTTGTTCTTGCTTACTAGAAAATAATAATAATAATAATAATAATAATAATAATAATAATAATAATAATAATAATAATAAATAACAACAACAATAATAATAATTAAAAAAGAGAAAGAGACAGAAAAAAAGAAAGAAGGAAGGAAAAAATCCTACCCTAGAAGATCCTACCCTAAGGCAAAAAAGCAACTCCACTTTGGTACATGTTTTGTGAATGATCATGAGAGATTTATTCAAGAAAGTTAACAGCAAGACATGGTTGCAGGTGCATAACTGATGATCTGGCAGGGACATCGAATGAATGACAAACTTTAGAAAGCTATGTACTTAAGCTGCAACTGGTAATTGCATGCTGAACTGGGAACACGCTTACTGTCTTTCCCACAGAGAGCAAAAAAATATTTTTCTTGCCTTCAGGCAATCACCGTTAATCACAAATAGCTCTGAGAACACATCTCTACATACAAGCACAGAGCTATCTGTGCTGAATTACGTAGCTTATTTCTGCATGGTGGGACTGATCTTAAAATCTTGGTTAAAGTTTTTACCGTAGAGAAATCTCCTAAGGGTCAGGCCTTGGCATTATCCTCTGGTTCAATATATAAGCGTACTTGTCACCCATAACCTCTGAATTAAGATCTTCTGGAGAAAAACCACCACCACCACCATCTTCTGTAAGCATAACAGTGTTGGCACTGAAAAACCACCACCACCACCATCTTCTGTAAGCATAACAGTGTTGGCACTGAAGGCAAATGCCTCCAAATCTACCTGGAGGAAAAGATATTTACATATATATATTTTTTTTTCTCTTATATTCTGAAATGTCTTTTAGTTCTCCCAGTCCATTACCTCTAGAGGTAAAATTTCAATATTAAACTAATTTAGCAAACAAGCAAAGAAACTAAAATAAAGTAGAAAACATCAAGGCAGAACTGGGTAAATCACAGGTAACATGAACTCTAGGCTCTTTGATACTCAGGTTCTTCTCCTGTGTTACTCCTCAGGTGAAAAATCCTATTGATACATACTATAGGTATATACAATATATAGTATACTTTGGGGGCTTTTCTGCATAGGATAAGTTAGCATATAAGTAGCTAAGGACATTAATGTTTAACACACAACTTCCTCATAACTCTCTTTTATCTTCTAAGCACTCTCACCACAATTATAAAGTACCTAAGTCCATGCAATGCAGTAAAGAACTGAGAGGATCTACACCAGCCATAGCCACAGAGTAGCTAGTGAACTGCAAATTTACCCTTACTTTGCCTGCCTGCAATTATTCTTCCCCAGCTAAAGAGAGGGAGAAAAAGAACTGAAATGTATCCAAGTCCCACCCATTCCTCAAAACAGAAAAGCTACCACACTTTCCTTTCCAAACAAAAAATTCTTACAGAGCTGAATATAAGGAGTAGTTTTCATCAAATTCTCTACAGACTATGGAGATTTTCAGGGATGGTACTTCTATAAATAGTTATTTTGAATAAAACTGATTAATATGTTGGGGATCACCATCAGATAGAAATATTTCTGTAACAAGAGTCAGTATTTTCTCCTAACACAGTATTCAGATGAAGGTGGAAGAAAGGTTACTGAAAACACAAGAAAAACCAAGGTTACATTAAAAGCACAAATATTATTCTTCAGAATGCTCTGGGTACTTTATTTTGCAACTGAACTGCGTAGAGAGGATCTAAAAACTGGATTAGCTACGGCAGCATTCGGTTTTCTCTTCTCATTCAGTTCTTATATTACTATTGATATACATCTGTTCATGTGCAAAAACCAAGCTAGGTCTCCACTGAAAGATTCTGAGTTCCTAACAGGTTTTATCTGAGAGGTACATCACTTCGATTACGCTTTTTGGGAGAAAACAGTTGTCTTTAAATATAATCCCAGAATAAATCCAGTGATTTTAACAGAATGCTTTTTGATTTGCATCACAGCAGCCAAATCTGACATGTAGCCCTTGTTGCCACTGGCATCTTTTAAGAACTTTTAATATACCTGGAGATCAAATGTGCAATGGAAGAGAAGATAAAGACAACATGTAAAAGATTCCTAGCACATTAACCTAAGATTTATCAATTAAAGATACAGTTAGGTTTTCTTAATTGTGCCTTGCTTTTGTGCTCACTTCCAAGCACTTAGTTTACATCTAAGAAGAAAATAAAGCATCAGGGACAAGACTTGGCCCTCCGGTTCCTGAAATTTCTGAAAGTGATTTTATTTAATTCATTACACTAAAAGAGCAATGGACAACACCACATCATCTTTTTTTTCCTTTATTTTTTTAAATAAAATGTTGAATCATTCTCACATATATATATATATAAATGATTTCTTATACTAAGCCTGTTGTCTATATTGCATGTGGTTGGCACCACATGTCTCTAAACACTATTTGTCATGTCAGATGGTAGGTGGTAGCTTCAGGTTTTGTTCTTAGCTTGTTCTTTGTCTGCTAGTTCACTAAAGAGAAAAAACAAATGAACAAAAACCAACACCCAGACCTTCTTTTTTTTTTTTTTTTTTTTTTTTTTTTTCTTTTGCAGCATCAAACATTTCCATATCATGTATTATGAAACATACCTGGAGTCTTTACTATAACAGTGAGCTGTATTATATTTTTAAATCAAACTAAGGAAACTCATTAGAGCTACTCAAAGAGTGCAAGAACAGCTCTTCAAGGAAGCGTCAGTAAATTCTAAATATACATATGCTTACTTCAAAAGCTCTCAGTTTAACAGGAATTGGATCTTCAGAAATACCTCTGGATCTAAGCAATGTCAAGGAAAGATGAGAAAAGCAAAGAGAAGCTTTTTCTAAAGAGCGACTGGGAATCAGACTGAGCAATGCAAAATTTTTGGAATGAGGCCAAACACCTGGAGAAGAAAAAGCTACTCTCTGAGGTGAGAAAAAGGCTAAGATTGCCTTCTAAGACTGAGGCACGCTAAACCCAGATTTTTAATTTTCATTACACTGTGCTGATATAAAGATGACAGAGAAGTCTCCTGCACAAGAATACTTACTACTCTCCAATTAGGTTAGGTAGCTTCTATCCATACATTCCTGATGTGAAACTGTTTCTTTAATTGATGTGATACACTGAAAACTTCCCTAAACAGAGAATCTAGGATGTAAGACGTAGGGTGCTGCTTGTAGGATGTTATTTATTTATTGTACACTTATTTTATTTAATTGTACTCGGTATTATAATTCCTCCACAACCCATTCTGGAAATTAAACCCACATTGCCTCTGTGACATCTCATCCTTTCAGCAGCTTGTGTACCACAGCAAAAGCCATTCACAGCCACTTGCCCTTTCTCTGGGCTTTGATTCCCAAACCATTACGCAAAGTTTCTGTTGCTTCAGAGCAATTGGTCTGGATCTTACTGTTCCTCAGAATGCAAATCCTGAAGACAGACAAACTTGTGTTTCCTAACAGAGCTTGCAAGCCCCATCAGAACATCTCAATAATAGTCACCTACGTGAAACAAAAATGAAGAAAAGAAGAAAGTGTCTGCAGAACTGCAGTAAATACATATGTTTTCACACTCTTGTTCAGTTTAACCTCCAGATGTGCAACCCTGACCTTTTTCTACTTGCAAGAGACAACCCAGATGGTTTACAGACCAAGGTGCCCGTGTTCCAAGCTCATTTTACAAAGGGGCCATGGGAAAATACAATGGGGACGGCTGACTGAGAATGATACGTGAAGAATTCACTGAAGGGGTCATGTACCAGGACTTTGATTAAATCCTGCTTTAAAGGAGGAGAAAAACAGTAGGTTTTCCTGTAGTTTCTGCTTACAAATGCTCCAGTGAAAGTAGCCAGATTTATTCTTCTCACAACAAAAGTACCAGTGAAAAGAATGTGAAGTCCTAGTTGTAATACTGCTTTTATCACCCTAGGAAAGTGGGTAAGTTTCAAAATTTCCATGTATCCAAGTCAGAAAAGTACATCAAGATCAGGAGCTGAATTTGAGCTGAGTATTAATCAGCCATTATTTGCTATTATTATTTTATCCCATCCTTCACAAATAGCTTGATGAATCATATTACCCTGCTGGAAAAAATAACATACCTGCCATGAATCGTCACATGCAGTATGTTGAAAATTGAATGTATTTGCATGCAAGAAAGATGGTGTCTGCATGCATGCTGCTCCAAGTACTTAATCTCAATTCACTTTTCATAATTCATAGTTTACATGATTTCCATCTGCCATAGTCATTATCGCTGATGCCTTTTATTTCAACTTCATTTTCACCGATTTTTCATCCTTCATATCTTTCAAATGTTGGGGGGCATGTACCAGAGAGTCTGAAAGCTCAATAATGTATAAACAAGTACAGACTTTCTCTGCTAAAGACTCATGGATCTACTAGAAGGTGCTCCAAATACAAGCAATAGCTATACAAATGGACAACTGATCTTTCACATCACGCACAGCTTTCGAATTCACCATATATATATAGGCTTTATTAAGAAACAGTTTTGGGGACATGACTCCAGCATTCAAATTCACCTTGGACTTGTTTGATTACAAACTCTTCCTTTTTTTGTGACCTCTAGCTGCTGGAAATTACTGACAGTTTCAAAGACAGGGCCCTGTCCAAGTCCAAATGAAGTTAAAGAGAAACCTTCCAGGCCCAGTGCAGATATCATCTGCAATGACCAGAAGAAGCAATCATGCTGTAAATACCAACAGGGTAGCCCTGAAAGTCAACAGGAGTTTTGCTATCCTTTTCAGAGGTGTGTGATAAAATCCCACAGGTACAATTCCAATTCCCCAAAATTAAACAAAGGCCTCTTTGTTACTATTAGAATTATTGTTGTTGTTGTTATTGCAATTACTATTATTAATGATTGATCATCCAAAGCTCAGTTTAGTGAATAAAAAATCACTGAAGGATGTCTTCATGCATATGCATTTACATATTTTATATTTCTACAGAGCTACCAGTGTCAAATTATATTATGCTATCATCCAAATTCAAATACTGTCACAGGGGATGCTGTTAAGCATTCCAGTAAAAAAAAAACTGCCGTTGATCATAAGGATAGGACTTCCTACAGAAGCTTGTTTTACTTTTTAACACAGAATACAAGCTCAGCTACTATTGTTAAGAATAAAGCTCAAGTTTCCAAACCACAACCAATGTATTCATGCAATTGCTTTATATATGCACAAAATGCAAAGATAAAAAACTTCATATTTTTCTTTAAGATAGCTAGTTACTGTCGTGATTCAGTTCCTTGACTATGGCCAGCTGGGAAGTGCTGAATTCAGTCCAGACTCTGCTGTTAATGATCACTCAGTGGTAATGGTACTTTGAGTGATGCTTTCAGCAATTATGTGCCTGTTCTCAAATAGCTGCACATTAACAATCACAGTTTCGGTGCCCTGCCCAGATTCTGCCTGGAAACTTCAAAAAGATTTCCTATTAGTGAAGGTCTGGCCAGGCAGGAGGATGACTCACTAATGGCCACCGTCATCAGAGCCCCCAGAAGAAAGATGATTGCACACTAGGTGTACAAGAATACAGAAGCCTGAACTCACCTGAGCTAGCAGATTGCCAAAAAAGTAAATACTGGTTCCTTTGCTCAGCCTTAACAGGCCAGAACAGAAGCAAAACTGTGTTACAAGCACGTAGTACTGGAATACAGCAAGGACCAGCAAGAATGTTCTTTCCTGAAGGTCATAATCCTCCACAGCATGAGGAAAAAGCAGAAGTAGCCCAGACCAGGTGCTCTGCTGTGTCACAAAGTTGTTAAACTACCAACACACCATGCAAGTAAGCTTCAGTTATTAGCCCTTTTAACCTTAGATCCTGGAGCAACCTGAAGGCTCTTGAGCCATACCTAAGATAACCCATCATAGAAGCCAGGCCTGCAGGCTACAACCTTGGAAAGAACAAAAACCTTTCAAATTCAGCTAAGCTCATCTCTTGTTCATTTTGTTTGTTTTTCAGTTATGTCAATTTTTAAAAAATCAGCCTGTCTACATCATCCTTCTCTTTGTGTCTAGGCCAATGAAGCCATGGTCATTGCAATCAAAATAGCAGCAGATCAGGAATTCTTTTTATTTTTTTATTTTTTCTTTCCTAAATTAACTTCGAGAATCAATCTTTCTCTTTCACACACATGCTTAACTTCACCTTGTAAAACCCTGCTGGAAATGTCTGAGGGAATCTCCCATCACCTGGATGTGTACTTCCAGGAAATATGCAGCAAGGCAATTAACCCCTCCATCATACCACCAGGTGTCTGTAACCAGCCAGATATACACATAAACACACCAACAAACACACAACCACAGTGCTCTGGAAGAATCACTTTAACCACTTCATCTTTCAAAACCACTTACTAATTTTCTTCTGGTGAAGAGACAGTATGAATCACTGTTGCAAGTCCATTTAAAGAATGCTTAGCTGACACTTGGTCCATTGAATGGAAGTGTAGAGACCAACAAACACTGAAAATAGACCAGTTCAGAACACAGTTGTCCAAGGTCCCTTTTTTCCTTAGTGCACAGCATTCAGTCATGTGTATATAGACTGCGCCAGCAGTATTTACACAAGTGAACAGACACAAGGCAGCAAGCCTAAGAGTTGCTAGGTTGCTCACTACCCTGATAAAAGACTCAAAGGGTTTTTGCTTCCTTCGTGTAAGCTGTCACTCTGCTGGCACCAAGGACCTGAATGGCATCTGCTGACCTCCAACCAGTCTCTCCATTTTCTTTACTTTAGCTTTTTTATACTTTTGTGTGTTAGCTCTTTTCCTTCTGACTCTGGGGTACTAGCAATCTATGTCTCTACAGACCTCTGCCTGTAATTTTAACTTTCTTTTTATTTTTGTTGCAGACTTTCTCACAGTTTCACAATTTTCTCAGGCATCTGAGCTCAGGTTGTGTTACAGCAAGACCCTGGATCTCTAGAAGAGACACAGCTAAACTGAGTAATTCAAAATGGGATTACAAGGCAGATGCAGTGGGCAGATAAATCAATACCACAGCAGTAAAATTCCCATTTTGACACAAGAGCCTAGATCCAGTCTAAACCAGAAGTAAAAATACCTTGAGTATTGCATTGAATAATAATAATAATAATAATAATAATAATAATAATAATAATAATAAACATAAGCAAAGTTTAGGCTTGTATTTATAGCAGCACTTGATCTTCAAACTTCAGCATTTATTAAGTCATGGAAAATTCTCCATGAAATAAGAGTTGCCTTTCAGCAATTTCAGTAAAATATCAGGGTTTGTAATATTGTTTGTCATGCTGCTCTGTTTGTTTATAGATGTTAGTGAAAGAGTTAAACATAAATAAAGACTTTAGACTCCCTTATGACCCCATCTTCTGTTGAAAAATGGTTAAAATTTTACAGTAACTGGTTGAATTTGTTTGAAATCATATTTCTTTTCTTTTGTGATTTAATCTTTACTTTAGTAATCAATGCTACCCCACAAACCCACTTACTGTTGTAGACCAAAAGCTATTTGGGTACCATCACATGATGTGCTATAAATCATGTTTCTTCATATATAGGATTCTTTGTTTCTTGTTCTAATAGAACAAGAATAATTCTGTTAATATGTCCTTATATTTGAAAGTTATCATTTAAGTACTTTCAAGTAGAAGTACCTCCTGGAATTAAAGTTTGAATGATCCAAAAGTTGAAATACACAGAACAATTTCAAAGCTAAAAAATAAATGCAATACCCTCTGAATGAATAAATAAATCAATATTTCCTTCTTGAAATAGAATATTTCTGCTTCTAATCAGCTTATTTATTTTTTGTTTTGTTTTCCAGAAATCAAGAATAACTTTTTGCATCATGAAAATAACTTCTAACTTTCTTAATTGGATATGCAGATATCCTGATGTCACATCAAAAGAGTTTATTCATTTAAAAATACACAACTTGAGATTTGTAACCTCTTGAAAGGTGACAAAACTGAAATCCAAGTACATAATGTACTTCGGATAATCCTAAGTAAATACAAAGAAAAGACCAGATTGCCATGTTTTCTCATGCAATCATCCACAGGGATTAAGAAATGTGCCTTTCCCCTGAAAAGTCATCTCTTTAAATGCTGTAGACAGGTAACAGGTTTGCCTACAAGGCTCTCTTTTCCCATTATGGATCTGGCTTTCAAAATAAGAGGAACTTGACACCGTAATCAGTTGAAATAAATTTAATAATAAATGATGCTTTTTTCAACTCAGCCTCAGGCATCTATGTGATCTAAAATATATAAGAATACCAAGATACATCTCAGGATTCTTACAGAGTAAATAACCAGTTAAGAAAGCATGTAAACATAATATGAGTTAAAAAATAATAATAATAACCTACTTTCCTGAAATGAATACCTTCTCTATTTTCAACTTGAAATATAGCACTTAAGAGCTGTTAGTAAGGTGATATTTTTCTGTAAGACTAATTGACAGAAAAATATGTAACATTGCCATAAGTGACAGAAACACTTTGAAGATTCAGAATACCAAGGTACTTTTTGAAAACATACCTTGCCAGTAAGCTTCAATACAAAACCAATGATATTGCAGTTTTCATGTTTAACATGTGCTCATGAGTGCTGCTAAGTCTCAGCAGTAATTTATTTGCTTTAGTCTCTGTCATATAACTTGGTCAGTAGCATAGGAGATTTCATTTTTTATCATATCAGCATCCCTTTGAGAACAAATGTTTAAATAACATAAGCAATGATTACCCGAAATGCCTGTGATTTTGTTCTGATTCCCTTTCTGGCCACTGCACCAGTGAATCAAAATTACATACCACAGCTACAGTTGCAAACCTACAATTAGTATTTCAATTTTTAAGACACTCTAGAGAGGATTTTCAGAACTTGGATTTGTTATCATAATTACAGATAGATGGAAATTTGCAGCTTCTCTCTGGCCATTAACCTGTAACAGAGATCCTTAAATGACATATCTAAATAAACTTCCAATCTGCTTTGGGGTCAGAGTTTCTCATATAGCTGAGGCTATCTAGATCTTACTTCACTATGGTTTATGAACACAAAGAAATATATGGTCTCATTTTTACATGGCCTTGAGGTTTGGAAACACTGAAGTTGAACTTAACTTTGTACAAGTTACCATCTAAAACCTCCCGTGCAGGAAAACCTGCCAGTTACTCTCTCCCGCAGCACTTCAATGCTCCACTTGCTCTTGCTATTATCCCATACATTTTGAGAAAGGAAAGTCTGACTTTGCATCTTGGAGTAAGAGAGAACATAAATTATTTTAACACTGGGTTTGTTGGGTCACTTCCTTTGTATGAGGGTCAGTAGTGCTAAAGCACTACTGGCAAATAATACTTATTTGGCTGTTCTTTCCTCAAAAGTGATTTTACAGCAAGACTTCAGTTGCTGAGAAGGGTAATAATTATTTCTAAATTACAGAAATAGGAAAACAACTGCAAACCAAGTTTGCAAAGTATGTTTTACATATGAATCTTATAACTTCTACTTCTGTGACTAAAATACTGTCTTGAGGTCTTACTCATACCAAAAAGGAGTGGAAATTTCCCTAAGGAAGAAGTGAGGACTGCCAAAGCATGAACAGAAAGCAATTCAGCTGTATTACAGCAAAAAGACCTTCCCACCTCTCATTACACATGAACACAATTAAACTCACACTGAGTTAAAACAAGCAGTTTGCATATTGTACCTCAGTCACTTTTACAGACCCAGACCAGAGAGATCTGTGATGAAAAGTTGTTCCTGTCATTCAGCCTCATGCAGTAATTCACAACCATTGGTGAAGACAGGAAAAACAATGACACAGGTTTTTGATGTTTTTTTTTTGTTGTTGTTGTTTGTTTGTTTGTTTTCCTAAACATTTTTTTTTTAAACCTCCTTCTTCCCTTCCTCCCTTAACTTCTGTTTCCAGAATCACTATTTCTTATTTGGAGAAAGTAACAGAAGCCAGGAAAGAGCTATTCTTCCTCATTAACAGACCTACCTTGATAAACACTGATAACTCCATCTCTGGAGTGACGCCTATAGCATCCAAAATTAAAATAAGGAAAATGAAAACTATTCCATCAAGTCCACACTAAGACAGAAATGTAGCAATGTAAACCCTATTTCAACATACTTAATCTCAAAACAAGTTAAATAAATCATCAGTAGAATCTGAGCTCCAGCACTGGGATGGGGAGAAATGCAGAGGATTTCAAGTTCAGAATGGCCATAAATTTCTGCCAGGGTCAGCTGCGTAAACTCCTTTCTACCTAAAAAAGAAAGGAATGCCACTATTCTTCCTTTAAAATACCTAATAACTCAGTAGGAAGAGGACTCACACCAACAAAGATTCAGTTTCCTCTTCAAACTTTCAGCATTCTCCCATTTGTCACTCTGAATGGCTTCAACTTTTTAAATGACTCATTATGGAAAACGAAACAAAAACAAAACAACAACAACAACAAAAAAAACCTACAGATTTCATGGGCTATTTGAAGTGATCATGATCATCTAGGCTTTATCATTTTCTTAACCTTACCTGTAAGCATGTCTGAGTATGCATCCCGTGCTGCTTTTGTCTGATATGTTAAATAGGTTAAATATGTTAAATAGGCCCACATACAGGAAGAGATTAAAACACTTGCCTGGAAAATTACTCCATGTCTGTGGATATAGATTCATATATAATGGTTGTATCTGTTTTAACTTATTTAAAGAGACCTCTTCCTTCTCAAATGTATTTTCCCACCAAGATTAAATTGTTGACATATCAGAGTTTCACAGCAGTCACCTATTGGGAAGCAGGATTTTAAAGTTATTCTGTTTTCTATTGAAAACAAAATAACTTTCCCTATTAATTTTACAGTCACTCAAACAGTTTCTCCTTTGCTTCTAGGATGACATGGGCAGGCTTCATTTTTATATGAAGTGACTTCCAATTCACTTTTATGAAAAAGCCTTTAATAACGTTAATTTTCTCTCATTTTATTAAAGCCAATGCTATTCAGATTGTTCAATTTCTGAAACTTTCAATACAGCATTTTAATGACATTTTCATAATTTAAATCAGTTTTATGAGTGCCATAACTGGCAGAAAATCACACATGCAACATGAAAATATGAGGAATTCTAGTCTTTCAGCTCAGTTTTAACCATCTCACCAGCAAAATAAAAAGGCTACAGGAAATAATTTAAGTCTTCCATTGCAAATAGACGTGCCTTTTATTCTAGCCCTTAAATCTGAATCTCACATTTCAATTCGCCAGAAACAAAATTCCAATAGTTCAGAGGAAAGCTCTGTTAACAGTAAACACATCCTACTGTTTGTTTAAAAACCAACCCACCAACACAACACACACTTTTATTTTAAATGCACACTGTAAATGCAAAGTCTCAATAAAAGAATAACTTCAACCCCACCACTACAGTCAATAGGCTTTGGAATTTAATCAATGATGTCTTCTATGAGTGGTGAAGTGAATAATTGCGGGTGCCCTAGAGTAGTCAAAAATGTCATTCACAGATTCATTTTAGGCTTCTCTGGAATAACACATCAAGTAAACCCCCACCAAGTCACCCAGCATTGCTTCCCAACTTCTTTCAGCCCTTGCAGCCCCAGCTTAAAGAATTAATTTAACAAGAAAGCACTCCATCTGACTGGGAAATCATTGTCTCATTGATTTTTTATCACTTCATAATAACATCAATATTTTTTAAAGAATATTTACTAAGCCTTGGAATGGCAAAGTGCACTAGGCTCAGCCAGGCGTGCAATACTGTTGACATCTTGTATGTTTGAGGTTCATGTTAGAGAGACTTTTTTTTTTTTTTCTAAATAAGATAACTTTTCACAGAAAGTAATTACGAACTCATTTTGCTAGTCTCACATTTTATGAGTGTCATTTTAGTTTGTGATACCTATATCCTTAATACTTTAATCACTGTCCAGCAAACTTTCCACTGACAACAGGTTTCCTAGGCTTTCCAACCCTCAAGTAGCAGCTTAAGCAGATGTGGAAAACACATTAGCTTCGCTCTGAAAAGCAAAACGCCACAGCCCCTTACAGATTTACCTTTCCCCTCTTTGGGCAGTCCAGTCAGGAGTCACTCATGCAGTAGTGTGCCTCAATGGGACTTTCTTTTGAAAACGCATAGAGTACTTCTCATAATAATACCTAACATATCTCCTAATATAAATCTTGACGAGGAAGCTTCAGGGAAATCAGCAAAGAGAAAAATCTAGGCAGAGGAGGAAGTTGAGAAAAATAAGGTCTACATCTACATCTGAACTTCAAGAGGACCAATTCTCTTGCTATCTAGTTATCAGAAAGGAAATGACACTTTATGTCCTATTTATTAAATTATTATAATATATTCAGCAACAGCTGCTTAACAGACTTCTTGCAAGCATTGCTTTAACATTACTGCCCTGTGCTGTCAAAGAAACTATCAGTCTGCTTTTCAAGAAGCCTGAGTGATTCACATTTATCTCAGTTTCTTTAACAGATTCATTTAGAGCTCATTACTTTTATTACTTCATTCTTAGTTAAGAAGGTCTGTGCTACTGAAACACGGAAATTTATTGCTGAAAGCTTGAATCTACAGATGAACCATTTCACTGCTGGAAAGCATTAAATTCTGAGTAATTAATTGCCTCCACTTTTGCTACTGAGAATTATTTCTTTGAGTGTAAACCATTGATTAACAACAAAAACAATAAAGAAAGTACCGCATATGCAAAGCACCCAAAGCATCATGAAAATGTACCAGAGAAGGCCTCCAAAACATACTTTCCTAGCCATTCAGAAATACTAATAAAAATCTACAGTGAATTTTAATATATAATAATTTACTTCACATATATATATATATGCACACACAACTATGTATCTCTCTCACTCAAAATTATTAATAGTCCCGGTTCAGAACCTGCACATCAGCTATTGTACACAACTAAACACATTTAAAATATACAAACACATAAAATAATTCAGAAGATGTACCTTTGAGTAAGCAATGGCAAGGCTTTTATTATTTATAAACAATAAAAGTTTTATTAAAAACTTGATGGTATCAATTTATGAAACGGATTCGGACAACAATGATTAATTTTTTAGAGAGCTCCCAGTAAGCTAAGCAAATTACATTTTGGAGACTTACCAGAACAGTTTCTACAAAAGATTTCTGTCTCTGTAGAATAACTCATTCATAACTGTCATTATCATCCAACAAGTACAAAATTGCCAGTCTCTTGACCATTCTCCTCTTAAGTCTCCACGGTTTTCCTGAAAATTCAACACTGTAATCCGTTTACTTGAAACGGATTTTCTGTTTAAGGTCTGTCCAAAATCTTGTGAAAAGAAGGTGGGAAAAATAAATGGTATCTAAGCTCTCTAATAAAATCATAGTTTCATTTGTCCTCATGATACCCTGCAGAAGCCTTGTATTAAAATTTAACCTATTATGTTTACAGTAAGGTTTACCAAAGTAAGCGGACACTGTCTTTATGTGCTAACTACAAACTACTCTACTCTGTTTGTAAAATTAATGAGACAAAGGCTCAGTAGCTCTTCTCTCTTCCCTAGCCTTGACAGAATGCAATTTTCTTCATGTTTCTGGAATTGATAAACATCTAATAATGAAAACACTCATTTGTTCTGAGCTGCTTTTTAGCCAGACAGGAGAACATGCAACCAGACCAATTACAACAAAACAAAAAAGCCTGTGTTAAAATCTCCATATGATTGCAAAATTAATAAGCACATTCTCACAAAATGTGGACTAGTAGTTCCCATGGCAACCATAAGTCTCACTGCACATGCATTAAAGTGGGCCTTTTCTTCACATAAGTAATGAAAGTGGTGTTGGTGAGTGATAACTCACCAACAATTTGTATGTTAAGTATTTATAGGGGTGTATACGCACACTCTATTGCATTAGTATGAATTTTACTAACTATGAGTAATGTCCAATTGCTCTCAACTGAAAAAAGTCACTATGGAAGATTGTTTATCACATTATACAGTATTTCTCAACTATTTTGACATGCCTGTCATGACTCTGTGACCTTCAAGCCACAAACACTCTTTAAGCATCCCCTGATGCCAGTTAAAAGGGTCAGAGTTAAGATTTCAGAGTAGCTGTTAATACTGCATGTCCTCTCCTCATTGCAAATACAGCCTTCCTGCTTCATGCTCCACTAATATTTTTGTGGTTCATAAGCACCTTTCTGCTTTCTTCTGTCAACTTACTTCCCCTTTGGTAAAACAGTATTTCAATTAGTACTTCATCAAAAAGCCCAAGCCTCTTAAGCTTCTCACCATCACTCTGACAACCCAGACTGAGGTCTTACTCTTGGAGTAAGACCTCTTCATTTTTGCTATTCTACCCTCATTTTACTGCTATTCTCCCCCCTCCCCCCCTTCTCCATGCTGATGCCCCTCAACATCCTTCTCAGTCTGCTAAGAAATCTTCATGCTACTGTCTGGAGTATACTGGAAATAATTCCATCTAAAAAGCTTCAAAGCCAATCACAAAGTTACATCTGTGTCAGGTTCAAAATCCAATCTGTAGGCCTGGACCAACTGACTCAAAACACTTTCCCACCTTTTGGCAACCTCTTAATTCATCCAAGACAATGAACATTTACTAAACCGGACCTTAACTAACACTGAAGTCATACTGCCTCTTTCTAGAAAGAAGAAGAGAAAACGAGAACACTATTCTTTGGAACATCTGGAAAGTCTCACCATGGGATTAATTTAGAGCATTAACAGCACAAATGAGTTACAGACACCATCATTTTGAGTTTGTTCCCAAATAATAAGAACACAAAACAAACAAAACCCACATTCAGAATGAGATACAGACCACATCTAACTCACTAGATATTTTGAAGTGCTAAAAGACTCAAGCTCTTAGTTCTAATATGGAAAACATTCTGGGATATACTCTGAAAATTTGGCCTCAAAATATTGTCTGCATCTGCATCTGATATGAAAAAAATCACACTTCTGAGAAACACCAACATGTGGCAGTTACTTGCCCAGTGGTACTTTCATTTGCCGCTTACCAATTAAGTAGGCTCTTTCCTCACTGCGCACTTAGCTACATGCAATATTTCTGAGCTCTATTCAAAGCTACCTTTATAGTTCCTGCTCTGTGCAGCTTTGCAGACCTCCACAGATTATCTTGCTTAACTATATGGAGAAATGCCAGTAGTGCGAGCATGTTCAACATCCAAAGTTATCCTAACCAACCCCGGCAACCAATTTGCAGTTTCTATCTGTCTCTAAGACCCTTTTTAGAAAAATGGAACAATAACGTGTGTATGTTCTCTTAAGTACCATGGAAGACTTCCTGATGGCTAGAAGGAGCTCTCTGAAAATGTCTAAAACTCTGAAGTACCCTTACTGATTCAGTGTGCATTCATAGCCACACGAAGACTTGAGAATGAGTTTTGGATGACCAGCAAATCCCAGCTACTGCAGAACTTCAGTTTGGTCATTCACTCAGAAACACACATGTACAACACATTTCTTATAACCTTTCCTGTATGCAATCTCAACCTAGAATTTAGGAATCAAGTACTTCTGTCTTGTAATGAATGGAAAAAGTGGGATCAAAAGTAAATAAACAGTTGCAAAAACAGTGGAGCATTTTCACCACCAGGAAAAGTCAAACAAGTTGTTTCCCATGAGCAAAATCTCAAACTTGTTCCACAGGCCTGAAAATAAAAAATAATACCACCACCACTTTGAACAGCATGATGTAGGTCTTCACAACTCTGCATGTTTATTAATGAATTCTCAAAAAGCATTCAGACAAAGGTATTGTAACCTTCTCACATTGTTAAGAGGCAAGTATGTGATAAATTTCTGCCTTTCCAAATTGTTTATTGTAAAATTGTAGTCTTAGGCAACAGAAATGGAATAAATCTTCAAGGAGATATCAGAAGACAGATTTATATAAAAAAGCATAATGCAAGTCATCACTTGTAACATCTGTGCTCTTATGAAAATGACAGTTCATAAACAATAGTATATCATAAAGCTTACAGTAAAAAAAAAAAAAAGAGAGAGAAAGAGAAACAGAAATAGGAATATAATCCTTGAGAAAACAAACAAATAAATAAATAAATAGAACTCCTGTTTTCCATTTACTGTTAGAGAGCTTTAGACGTGGCAGATAAGAGCTCATGTACATATTATGCATTTGTGTTCATAATTAATCTGTTTCTAACATACCAGAGTATTCATAAGACTTTTGGAATATTGAGATATTTCTGAAATGAATGTACTGTGTGAAAGCACGCTCAGATACAAGTTTTCTCCTCCCCATTCTATTTATTCTTTACTTTTTTTGTAAGTTTCTCCCCCCCACCTTTTTTTTTTAAAAAAAAAAAAAAAATCTCATTTACTTCTCATTTGCCATTCCTCTCTGAGTAATTTCCTCTATATACTGGCCACCATTTTTCCCTTCTGTACATGTTATTTATTTATCTTTTCCCCATTAACTGGGCAAAAACATTTAGAAAATAAATAATGATACAAGATGTTCCTGTAGTGAATGTCATAGGAGGATTACAAAGCTGTTCATTAAATTTAATTAAACTTAACAGCGTTCCTCTGCCTGCTGCAAAGGATTACAATAATGAGTTTGAAGATGGAAAAAATGAAACTCAGAGAAGGTAGGGTCTGTCCATAGCTCCTGAAGGAGATTTAAATGAAACCTTTTGATGTGTTGATTTGAGCTGCTGATGCCCCAGACTTTCATTTTATTTTATTTTTTGCAAATTCACTGCTTGCTCCATACACTCTGATAAGCACTATACATTCTTGAAATGTAATGTACAGAAGGAAGCTAGGCAAGACCAGAATATGAACCAAAGGCATACACTGCTGGAACTAAATTTGAATTATGGGGTCCCAATTCACTGACAGAACCGACAGAGGTATAGGATACATCAAAGGCAATGTTCTCTGATTAGCAGAGATGTAAGAACATCATGCCCTGAGGGCTGCCAGTCAGGCTTTGTAGGGGTGGAGTACATGAGCCAGATCTCAATATAGAAACTTCTGCTACCTAATTCACACTTAGTCATACCTGCATAGTCACAACGACTTAACAACAGCTTGGCTGGCACATAATAGGCTAGAAAGTTGAGAACCTATCATTACAGATTAAATTAGAAGCCAAAATGTTTCCAAAGATTCAGATAAATTTAATCCAAGAATTTGATCTGGGAATTTCTCCATATTCTATTTGTGTTTACTTCTATTCAGCTTAAAAAAATTCCCTTAAAAACTCAAGCTGTGGAAACTTAATGTGCACATTTTGGATTAACAAAGTGGGAAGATTTCAAACAAGAAAGTGAAGAGCTATTGAGGCTATGCAAACTGCTGTTGAAAAGTTAAGGAAATCATGAGCTGCATCATAAAACTTCAGATAGTAATATGTTTAAGACTCAGTGAAAACAGACTCATAAATCACATCACCTAGAACTTATTAAATAAGAGACAATCTACACGGTATACATAATCAGTATTGACACTTCATCAGAAGACACACAGCAATGGAACACTATCCAGACAAGGAGTAATCCAGACAAAGATTTTTTTTTTCCTGGTGAAGTCAGCTGACAAAAAAAAAAAAAAAGAAAAAAACATACTTAAATTCATAAATTTATTCATAAATTTATTCATAAATTTATGAATTTCATAAATTTCAAAGAAAAAAATAGAAGAAAGGATTATTTACCTCCTCAAATATTCTAATATTCTTCTGTAGAATAAGTAATAATTTATGACTTATCTGGAAAATGCAAAGCATTCAAATAAGAACAATGACTGAACCCAGGGCTGATTCCAAAATCAAAACTGAGATGATGTCTTCTTTCTTCTACCTTTTTATTCTGTTGTCATATCTTATAGCATCTTGATTAATTTAATTCATAAATGAAGGAAATAAACATCTCTATAAAACTGAGTCATAACTTGTAAGGGCAGTATGTTTGACTTTCAAGCAAAGGTGTAAAGGAGCTTTGCTTTTTCTATATAATTAACCCATTGATTTTCTAGGAAATGTCATTCATCTAGTTCCAACCTGTCCATGTCTTCTTAGCCAGAACTGTAATTTAAAAAAAACAGTTCCCTCAGGTACTAGTGAAACTAAATACAACATGGGATCTCACAACAGAGGACATTTTCCAAAGCTAGTAGATATCAAAGAGAGGTTAAATCTTTTTTATGCTCTGAGTATTATTTATCGAATTAATTCCTGAGGTAGCTGTGTGCAAGGCAATTTGCCTAAAAGGGCAGATTTACACAAGATATGGGACTGTTTCTGTGTTTATGATTTCCTGAATTGCAAGGCAATGGCTGACATACTTGAGTTTTAAAATTCAGTGTCCTGGACAAACTTTTAAAACTTGTTTGTTGCTATGGAAGAAGAAAAGAGCATTTATTTATGCAGAGCTCCACTAAATATGTCACTGCTTTAGCTTCTAACAGTTCTCTCATATATTTAAATATAAAAATGCATAACGTGAAATACATCTGCTTAGTCTTTACAGTGATGTTTAAAATGTTAAAAATGCAGAAGCATGGATAGACAGAACTACAAATGGCATTAACTCTATTAAAATTAAGGAAAGCTACCTGATGCAATCATGGCAAAAATATGACTGAATTAACATCTTAAGAATTCATTCAACTTGAAAGTGATTCAGTACCTGAAGTGAATGACACCAACCCATACTGACAGTTTATGTAGCTCATGTTCAGCATTGACTCTGCCTATTTTATCAGGTCCATGCTTTCTGAAATCAAACTGATATTTCATTGCAAGGCCTTCTCCCCACAAACTGGGATTTAGATGCTGAATATTAATGCATTCAGTCTCAAAGTTTGCAGTCAAGGGCAGAAAGCCTCGATAATCTCTTCTAAAAAGATGTGATGTTCGCTAAGACATAAGTAAAAGAAAATAAATAAGAAAAAATAACTGCCTACAATCTTCCTCTCTCACATTTCTAGTCTATCTTCTATAGATTTGTCTAAAATTGGGCAGAAAAAGTGAACTTTGTGTTCCACAATATAACGCACTTATAATGTATGTGAGAGCTTTGTAATTTTTTCAGCATTAGAATCATAGAATGGCTTGGGTTGGAAGGGACCTTAAAAAGCATCTAATTCCAACCTTCCTGCCATGGGCAGGGACACCTTCCACTAGACCAGGTTGCCCAAAGCCCCATCCAACCTGGCCACCTTCCTCCGGTCATCTTTGTGGCCCTCCTCTTGACTCGCTCTAATACACCCACATCTTTCTTGTGCCGGGGACCCCAAACCTGGATGCAGTACTCAAGTTGGGGCTTCTATTCCTTTCTTAGTACAGACTATTTATTTAAGTCTGCTGAGTGCTGAGTAGATATTTTCCCTGGACTAGTGGCAGAGATGTTTAACTCTGGGGGAGTGCAGGAGGCTCTTCAGTAACTACCTTTGAATTAGAGCTTCTTAATGCATCGGAGTTCTTACATTGTTATTACGGAGCTGTTATGAAGAGATAAAAATGTTCCAAATAAATATCATTCCAACAGCTTTCAATGTAAATTCAGCATAGTGTGTAACATGTCTCACTTCAAATGCACCCTGTATTATGGCTCACTGATGCCTCTCCCTGAAGTACATTTTTAGTAATATGGTATGTGCTGCGATTAGCTGCCCGAGTCCCTATGTCCATCCATTTTCTGGTGCTCTGCCTTCCATTGCATGTGATTCCTTCTCACCATTGGTATAAGCTGGAGATTGAAAATATTTAATGCCATATCCTTTCTGGTTTGCATCAAGATTTCTCAGAACGCATTTCTGTATTGTCATGAGAGAATACATCACATTTATGCCAAATATGAACCACATGCATATTACACAGCATTAGACAGGAAATATGCTACAAAGCAGATGCTTCTGGCTGGTTCTTTGTGTTTCACCATCAAAATTTCATTCAGAGTAACCCAGAGTAAGCACACAATAATACGGTCCTATTCTACATTCAGTCTGCTTCACACATCCCAAAGCAAGAACGTAGGCAGATCTGCTGTAACAGTTACCCAGGCTCAACTGCAAGGAAGGAGTTTTTTGTTGCCCCCCCACCTTCTTTTTATTTCAGAGTATTCCAGTTTTAGAAGGTATATTCATTCTCAGCAATGCTTTTACTTAATATGCAAAAATATATGAATTAGAGGGTTTTGAAGTAACTAGGAAGTATCAGCAAGGAATATGGCAAAAGGATACAAAAGCATCTGTATTTGTATTAATGCATCAAGAACTGTATTTTCAAAACACCTTGAGGAGAACAAGAAAGATCATTTTCTATTCTGACAATGGTGTGCCAGCAAACCAAGACTGAGAAGCACAGTGACAATGTAATCAGTTTATTTCAGTCTTAGCTTTTTGATTGATGCTCTTTCCCAATGAATTCTGTCAAACTGGTGTCAATGGACAAAGCCAAAGACATGTAAGTTTCAGATGCACAGTGTCACTGGTGAATACTAAAACCATGGAAAAGTGGGGAGAAGAAAGGGAAGTTACATGAACAGCAGAAGAGATAAATATCTCCCTGTTAGGTGCAGAACTTGTAGTATTTTACATGGTACTTTAATAATTTCTATATAGGTTGTACACATCATTTAGATACTATGATTATAGAGGCTTTTATAAGTCTAAAGAAATAAAACTGGTAACATACTTCATTCTTTAAGATGAGTTAGAAGTGTTTTCAGGTACTACATCTGCTCTAAAACCTTTCTGCCAAGCAAGAAAAACAACCAAGTGACACTACAGGCAGTTTTTTATGATATAGAGTGAACTGTAAATACAAAAGATACCTGATCAGAATCTATCTGGATTTACACTGGCTTTACTAAGATAAGAACTTGTCTGGAGGTATCTAATTTAGGACAAGTTCTTGTTTTAGAAGAAAGGGTTTAAATGTTGTACAAGCTGCCTGAGGAAGTGATGCTTCAGGGGGCAGCAGGCACATCTGGGGAAGTCAAAGACTATTAGTTATATTAGAGGATTTTTAAAGAATCTTACTCCAGCTGTATTTTTATTTCAGATTAATACAAAGAAAAGAATGGAAGCCTTTCAGAACTATGCAATTGGTGTCAGGTTCTAACTGGCTGAGATGAATTAAGCTGGTATCAGTTGGTATCAGAGTATACAGCAGTTTAACCTAGTGCCAGTAGTAGCCAAAGCAGGTGTCCTTCTTTTGGCCAATAAATAACAATGGCTGCAAAGAAATAAACACAAAGAACACTGATATTCTATGATTCTAGAACACTAATACGTGTTATACGAACACATTTATTTTCTCTTACTGTAGTAGCACTCCCTAAAGTACATACCAAAGCAGAACAACACCTGGAGGATGAAAATGCAGTGAGGAGTTAAGTTGCCAGAGAACAACACAAAAGAAACATTTTGGTTCCAATGGCATTAATGAAAAAATATTTTCTGCCTCCAATAGGATCAATTCATTCCATCCTAGTAATATTTTAAGAATGAAAGAGCTACTATTTTCTCCCTTCCTAGCAGCTACCTGTTCTATATACATGTATATTTCTCATTTCAGTGATTTTCAATTACAACACTTAGCTCTTGGTCTTCTGAAACATTTCTTCTTCCAAAGTCTGATATATAGTACACAGCTTACAAATAAATATTTTTCTGTAATATGATTTGCTAACAAGGTCTTTTCAAAAGAGCTTTTTCATTTTTGTTGTTGAAGGAAGAACATTTTGCCTCAAAAATGCCTGTTTTTCAGCCTGCTCTTGCACTGGCCACTATGTGAAATAAATCTAAAACCGAAGAAACTAGAAAGCTCCCAGCACAAAGAATATTAAGAAATATACTTGAATATTTGGATATTCTATAAGAAGGCACATCTTAATGTCAGATTTACATAATTTGTCTGAAAATAAAGGTAAGTAAAAGTCATCTTTTATCTGATCATTTTATTGACCTTCAAGCGGTGATATAGAAACAGTAAAACTTCATGGCACTATTTAAATGAAGGTGAGCTGAATGCGTAAGACATTATGATAATCAGTTTCTACAAAAATATTCCATATTAGGCTTCCTGGCAACATTTACCTAGTTTTTTTTTCTTCATCTTTGCAGAACATTTAGATTTTTGGAATGAGTTTTCTGATTGCTGAATGTCCTTAAGAGGACCTTATTTCTTGCTTGGTTCCTCACACTCGTTAGGAATTGACACTAAGAATTATCCTTGAAGAAACTTGGGGAATAAGTTTGGGTTGGACTATTTACAAATGACATCAGTGAGCTTTGCTTTCTGAAGATCATGGATCACTCCAACCTAGGAAAGAGGTATTTTGTTACTGTACACATATACAAAAAGGTTGAACAATAGAAATCTGGGAAAGTAACCTAACCCAACTGCAAAACTTCTCTGATTATCAGCATTCTGTACCAATCTCAAAGATACAAATGTTAGTCTGTAGGATGTATGGCCATACATTTGTGTGCATTAATCTTATCTGTTCACGAGACAAGTAAATCTCCCTAGCAGATTCTCCAGCAAGGACAGGCTGAAGTTACGGAAGACAAATGCGTCTGCTGAATGGAATACAGTTTTTCTAGTGCAAACTTCATTTTATTTATATGTCTATAAAACCTGTCCTACAGGGAAATCCACCCAGCATTATACTATTACTCTCTTCTTGAAAAAGAACTGTCATAAACACACATGGGTAAAAGAAGAATCAGCTCTGAGATATGATCAGTACTACTATAAGAGCTAGGAATTATTTTACTAATCAAATGGTCAGTAATCTAACAGTACTAGATAAATGAGATCATCTGTGGGATATTAATTTGGGTGCAGATAACACGAAGAGACTGAAGCTGAATTGGGTGCTAAATGGGTGCATCAAATACACCATCAAATATTTGATACCATTTGATGCTTCAATTCATTAATCTTACAAGTAATAAAAAAATCCAAAAAGCATATTATTTTTGTCCTTATAGAAAAAAAAAAGCAGAAATGCATAGCAGAACAGGAATGCAAATCTTCTTAGCCTTATTGCACTTTTGCTAGTAAAACATCTGCTAAGCCTGCAGCATTAAATACATAGAATCATAGAATCATAGAATATCCTGAGTTGGAAGGGACCCTT
>CM021734.1:26294913-26308615 GCA_011075105.1 Heteronetta atricapilla | reverse complement strand
TATAGTTTGTTTGTTTTTAGCATGTAAGTAAAATTCAGGTAGACGCTACTGATTGGTAACATTAATTTAGAGCCTACGAGAGCCAAATGGCTCCTATCCAGAACGAAACTAAACATTACTTCTGGGCAAAACAGTAACAATGCAGTCCAAAAAAAATCATCCTAATTTATTCTCAAAATGATATGTCAGATTAAAATAGTATCTGTTTCTGGTATCATTTTGATGAGACAGGAATCTAGTGTCTCTATCATAGTACAGATCAGTAGTAATATTTATTGGCAAAGCTTTCACTTTATTTACTGTAGAATTGTCAGTTTGCTCTTTTCTGGGGATAGTATAACAGTTTACATATGATGAAAGACAGACAACCTTTGTCTGCTAATTCATTGTATTTGCGTTTGGTTCCTTTTTCTTGGAGGAATGTATAGTCTTACACTATCAAGCTTTTCCTTCTCCCCTGTGAAACAATCAAAATAGTTGTCAATGTGGAAACAAAACTGGTAATGTCAAAATGTCCTTTTGAATTGGATTATGTAGTTTGAGACACAATGCAGGAAAGGAAAGTTATTAAGTGTCCCATAGTTCACAGTTGTATTAACCAAATTTAAATTGCTTACATTATTTTGCAGAAACCTACTCTAGCTTACATGACAATCCTTCAGGCTACAGTATGACTTCAGAAAACACTAACAAGAAAAAAGAGCTTCAAGGTATGCATTGTGTGGAGTAATTCATTATCTTCTATATAATTTCACTCTCTTTGCATGACTGGGTCCATAAAGCTTGGCTAAAGCACTTACAGCTATATTTCTTATAACTTCTTAGTTGCCAAATGGACCTCCTACCCACTGTATTACTAAGATTTAGTACAGCTAATAAATAAGATCATAAGCTCCTTGAAACACGACTCACCTTATTATTTGTGTAACACCTAAGCACAGTACAGTAAGAAAACACAATATTATCTGCTCATCAGGGTCTGTTCTGACGAACCAGTCCAAACTGCAGTCTTTACTTGTGCAGTGTTTTATTTTCAAAGCATCAAGTGTTTAAAAGGCCCAATACATACTAAATAATAATAATAGTAATAAAGCTCTAGTTGTTTGATAGTGAATAACATGAGGTGCTGTTACTCATCACACTGCAAAAAAAAAGAATAATGTGAAAATTTCTGGTCAGAGAACTGGTCTGAGACTAACAAGTGGAACAGAGCAATGATGAACAGTTGTGCAGAACTGCTGACTGCAACTGTAAGTTGTTGCAGAATTGCTAACTGCAACTGTGACTTCTAATATTTATAGATATCCAGGATTATCATCAGAATTAAACGTTACTACTGAGCAGTTTAATACGCCTATTCTGCTTGACAGTTATTTCAATACATGTAAGAAATATTTGTGAATTAAAATATTTTTAAATCTAGGCAGTGAAGTGGCTTTTGTGAAATGAAAATCTTACACACAGCCATAACATTATTGGATGCTGTAGAGCACCTTTCCTTTTAGAATCTCAAAACGTATTAAAAATAACGATAAGCTTTGAAATGTCATCATCCATCATTCTTTTCATTAGCTTTTGGCAGTGGGGCAACATCCACTCAGAAACTGCGAGTCAGCATTGCTTTATAATGATGGTGCCTATATATAGAATATGTCTGAAAATAGTGCATCACCATAAGGAATCCACCAACAGAGAGGCACATACACAGATATACACAGTATGGGATGCAAGCAAAGGCACATCCTGGCATTCCTCTCTCCAGTTTTCATCAGCTTGGGGTAACATAAGGACAATGTGACACATCAGCAGCTAATGTGAACGTTATATTACATATTAAGAACCTATGCAGGCAGTGTGTACACAGCAGAGAAATATCACCCTGAATCTTTTCTTGATGAAAGAACTTGAACTCTGCCAGATTCCTGAGAAGTCTGTGTGGAAAAAAAAGAAAGAAGGAAAGTGGCCCCCAGCAACACAGGACTTGATAAAAACTGGGTGAAAACAAACCAAATCAGGGCTTCTGGTGTATTGATCACTCCACAAAGAAGGTAACAGAGCAAAGTGGTCACAATGCATTACACGCTGCATGCAATAGGCAAAAGAAAGCTTCCTCAAGCAACCTCAAGCTAGTTTTAAACTGTAAGCACTAGAAAGTAACCGTATAGCCAGACTTTCAGATCTGCTTACTTCAAACCTTCTGAAGATGACACCCACAGAATTGCCACTAGATTCTTAAGTTGCCAGATAAGATGGTATTTTGAAGTGGGTATTTAGGTGACAGCTGAACAAATAGAAGATGAAGACAATGTGCCAGTGTTTAACATAGCAAGACAAATAGGACACATCTTTAACAATGAGAATGTTATAGGGACTTTTGTTAATACCTATGTGTACAATTTATAAGAGTGTGCAACTAGTTGACCACAGGGTTCTTTTTGATATGGAGGGAGAAGGGACATGGATTAGCCATGGCAAGATGTTAATGGCAGCTGGAGATTCTCTGCAACCGAAAGTCAGGCCTTTAATTTTCAAAGTATTACCATTTGATTTTGAAAAACTTGATTGGGTTTTCAAACACAGTCATGTTGTTTAATTTTCCACCTCCCTTTTTCGGTCCCCTTCTTCCCCCTCTCTCATCAGTTCTATTTTCCTCCTGTACGGAGGTGACTATTTTGAAGCTGCTCATGCACCTGGACTGCAAGGAGCCCACCCAGAGCTCCTGCTGCGAGGAGATTCGAACAAAGAGTCAGCAAAGAGTCAGTTTCATTCCTGAATGCAAAATAGGGCAGTGCTATTTAAACTGACAAGTTTAAGGCCTTGATTCTGTAAAAGAATTAATGCATATGCCTAACTTGACACACATGGATAGTCCCTTTGTTTGAGTTTATAGTAAGGCTGAGAACAATTTTAAATAGCTTAGGGGTTTAAATTCCATTTTCAAGTTTCTCTTCCACACCTGTAGGTCTTCATGGTTTTGAAAATGGACCTCAGCCTTGGTTGTCATTTCAGTGCTTAATTTTTTATACCAACTGAATATATATTGTATAGTACCTTCTACTCATTTTTCTTATCTACCAGTGTAAAGGAGTGAATTCTTAATATAGCACCTATATGGAAAGGGATTGCCTGCTGCAATAAATAACACCTAAAATCAATGACAGTTGTATATTGCTTAAAAATTAGTTCCATTTTTTTGTCATGTCTGTTCATCATTTTCAGGCTTTGAACTTTAGGTGAGGAAAATCCTGGGGGTTTTCAGTTCTGATGGACAAGGCTGTATGCCCAGGTTCATGATTAACATAACAATTAAATTAAAGATGCTTTATAAGTTCCATAAATCAATATTGAAGAAGTAGGTGAGTTAAATTTGGTAGAGGAGAAATAGAAATGCATATATGCTTAGAAAATCTCAAGCTTCTGAAAACATCATGTTGTCAAAGATACTGGATGTTACAGGCATGTCTGTGTCCAGTAAAGAAAATAAGCTTAACAATGATATGTGTTTGAATGCATTTTTGGTTCTCTAGGGCACTTTTACTGTGGCTAATATATTTATAGATGAACTACATAACATAATGCAAACATTTAGGAACATCCATAATGGGTTTGACCAAAGGACCACCCGCTCAATGTGCTGACAGTGATGAGTAGAGGGAGATATAATATACTACAAAACTGATATTTCTCTTTCAGCAAATCTTTTAGCTTCTGGAAATCAAAGATTTAGAGATCTCAAAAGCAAACATCATGAAAGACATCTTGTACACTTGAAAAGTTAAAAAAAAAATCACGTTAGACAATGGGAAAATACCAGATTCGGCAGCATTTGAGTATTTTTTATCCCCATGACTTCCCGTTCCTTATATTTTGAAACATATCAGATTTCAGCTGCACACTAGCTCTAAGATGTATACTAGTACTTGCCAAAACTTCAATCAATTTATGACATGTACAATTGATTTCTTTTGCAAAAATAACGCTATAGAAAGTGGCTAACACAGAGTTCACTGCATGTCTGAACCTTATCAAGCTCTTAAATCAGCTGACAAAACACGCAGATTTTTCTCTTTTGCTGAGCACAGTGCTTGGCCTGAGCCTCCCAGAAAGAGACTGGGACTAATGGGACTAATTTAGCAAGTTGGAGCACTACTTCACCATGCCAAGGGCCCTTTGGCAGGCATAAGAAGGGCAGGCATAAGGAGAGTCCTGCACTACCCACCATCTCAGCTGCCATCAGTGGCAGTCAGGTGAACCTGCAAATACACAGTATAAAATTCTCCCCCACCTTTTTTTTTTGACATTATTGAAATGTTTTCTCATTCTTTCTTAAGTGAAGTATTGATAAGCTTGCTATTGATGCCCGATTACATTTCTCCCACCCTTGCCTGGGAGGGACAAAAAACAGGAGCTACTAAGCTCTGACACAATCCATTATTCTAGTGATTTTGTGATGTAAATGTTTGGGTAAACAACTGCAGCTGTTAGACTTCTTCCGTGTACTTGATCATTCACAGTGAAACCTGTGTGAAATTTGGAATTACAGAAATTATGGAAAGTGAACTACCAGAATTCCATGGAATTAAATTACTCTGAAATTTGATAAACCTCCAGAAACTTGAAAAACCTGAATATCCAACCAACCATGCAGCTTGGTACTCTTCATTCCAAAAGAAAAAATCAAAATGCTTTCACCATGAAGAGATGTTATCATTTTGCTATACAGAAGACTACCAATGATAACCTAATTCTCACATTCCATTCTCATATAAAAAGAACTAAATTCAGTTTAAAATGAGTCATTGAAAACAGTAATGCCACCATAATGAGTTAATCTTCCCTTTCACTGGGAATTCTTTTCAAGTTCCAGTTGTCATTTTGGTGCATTACAAAGGTCAAAGCACCTTCAATACTGCAGCAAACTATACCTTGAAAAATGACAATATGAAGGCTAAGATGTACCAGGCATTTGCCGTGTCAACATGTCCCCAGTGAAAATCCCTTCCACTTCATGAACTGGACAAGCTATATGCTTCATTATATCACAGACAGCATACTCATTAAAGATCAATGGCATCTTCCAAATGCGTTTTGTTTTTCTTTAGTCCTAACATATGGTCATAATAATGCATCTAACAGTAAGCTTGGACACTGATTTTTAATGAAAAATAATGTTCAGACTGGCCCATGTAATCTGCTTTTATGTTTCTGACCTTGTTCTGAAATGAATCCCCATAGTTCCAAAACATTCTCATTCCAGGTTCTCAGTTCTCTTGCCAAGAAAAGCAGATGTCATGTTTGTAACTTACAACATGTCTATTTAAATCATACCCCTTCACATAATACTGGTATTAGTCTTCCCTTCCCATACACACAAACTTCCAGAGAAGAAAAAGAAAAAAGGTCTAAACCACTACGTGTAAGTTCATGGTAATAATAGCAACACAAATATTCCTCACAGACGCACACTGTGCTTCTTTCTAGCATGAGAAATGTTGTCATTTTGGAGACATATCACATCAGCCTATTTTGCCATCTGTGTAGGAGCTCTGCAAGTCCAGAAATGATCACAGTGAGGAGTGATCAAAGGTCTGGCAACTATAGTGACATTTTTCATTCTCAAATGGGAGAAAGGTCCCATGGCATTTTCTTCTAAGGACACCAAAGTGAAACTTCATACACTGGGAACCTCTTCCAAATATACCTGCCTTTAAGCATGAACTTGCAGCTTACACTTTCACTTGTGCTCCCATCACCTCTGCTAATTACACAGACAGGCAGTGTCAATCCTTTCTCCACTCATTTTCTTTTCTGGTAATGTACATGATGCTGAATGCTAACGTGTGCAGTGACAGTAAGAGTTATACAGCCGTAAGACACTGAGTTCATTGTTTTAAGGTATATCTGGAGTCTGTGCACAATATTGCCGTTCGGGGTGAACTGAAACAGTCACTTTTCTCTAAGTCTCCTTAGGGGTGTATCCAAGTGCTAGGCTTATAGTCATATTTCTCTTAGGGTAGAAACAAACATATTTTCAGTTGGCCCTCTGGGTTAAACAACCTACTCAAGTTATCTATTTTTTATCTTTGTTTAGGTACTACTTAACCTCCTGTTGAAAAATCAGTACGATTTTAAAGATATAAACATATATCTTCTTACATTTAAACACATATCCCCTTGTGGATATGCCTGATTCTAGGAGAAGAAAAAAAAAAAAATAACAAGGATGTATTATTCTATATTAGTTTAGTTGAACATTACTCTTTCATTAAGTACTCACTGGGTCCATAAACATCTGCTCTTCAGAGTCTTGACTGTAACTGTAGTTTTAACTAAAGTTCTCCAGCCTGCATCTTCACCGCAGTGAGTAACAAACAGTGCTTACATTTTTTCAGGCCTCGTTCAATAAACTGAGCTCTTAGATTTGTAATTTCCCCACCTCCATCTCCTGTTCCAGCTCTATCTTTATTTCTACCAGTTGTTCAGTGACCCTCACTGTCACGGAAAAGGAAATACAGGACACTTATACCTTTGATAAAAGGACTGGGACCCAAAGCTCCTACAGTAAAGGGGGCACCTTGTTCACTGATTTCCCATGCTCAGATACTAACCATAATTCTGTGTTTAATCACTGGTTGTACTTCTGCACCAACCTGAATATGAAGTTACCCACTCTGCTTTCATATCCATCTTTATCCTACAAGATTAGCACATTGCTATTTTAAGTATTTTCTTCCCATAACCCTAATTAAAGCAAAATGGCAATGAACCAATATGCCACAAAAAATTAGCAGCTGTTTCTTCTGTCATTTGTTTTTCTCCAAGAGCCTGCAAAAATGCACAATAAGATGAGGTTTTTAATCTTTTGTTCCTAAACCCTAACCCACCATCTAGCTTTAGCCAGCCAACACATGAGCAGCAGGTAGCCCTGTAGGTCCTCAATTATTATTACACTAACAGTACCTTTAAGTTCTTCATATTATGTCAAAATTTCAAGCAGAGCAATGCCATACTTCCTCTAGATATTGAAAGCAAAAAGTCTGCACCGCGCCTGCTCATACCAGAGCTCATCCAAAATCTGATGCACCGACACAGCACAAAAAGCAATACAGTTCTTCTAAACCTGTTTGCCAGAATATCACTCCTAACTCCAGCCTGAACCCTAGATTTTTTAAGATCTGAAAGGATCTTAACTTTATGAAAGCACACGTGAAAGAAACAATTTATGATTCCATCTGATATCATTTTAGTTATGTTAACTGAAAGAAAAACTAATAAGCAGAAGTCTTCAATAATTCCTTTCTCAAAGCAACCTCAGTCTTAATTTTAATTATAGTCTAATGATGTATGTGAGATAAGGTGAACAAAACCATCTTTCAGATCCTAAGCACCATCTTAATTCTTAATCCAAGTAGGTTTTCAAGACTTTACATGAAATAGACCTGTGTGGTATCTCAGTACCACAGCTAATGCTATCCCAGCTAATGCTAGGTTTAACCATGGTCTAATGACCCATAGCTTCACCAGTACAAGCATACAAGCATTGGAGAAAAAAAAAAAAAAAAAAGCACCGTTGATTTTAATAAATTTGAAAAAGAACAAAAAGAACACCCTCTTGAATTTTCAAATATATAGATGACAGGTAAAATAGGTAAAATGTGTAAAAAGCTTAGAGAGGTGATTCCACCACTGTTCTTCCAAAGAAATTTGTATGAATCCTTTCATAATAATGTCAATAAGAAAAGCATCAAAAAAATATATGAAGCCAGAATTTGACCTGCTCCAGATTTCCACATAAGTTTCATTAGTCAAATCAATTTTCTTTAGTTTCTTTTTTTTTTTTTTTGGTACAAGGTACATATCTGTACTTCAGTTTTAATTCACATTTTTAATGTGCAAAACCAGAAATGAAGTTTATATCAAAGTCAAATGAATTAACATTAATTTCAAGAAAGAAAAATGTTCAATTAAATTCCAATACTTAATTTTTATATAATTTAATTTCAAGCTTACATGTCCAAATAGTACAAAACAGGAAATATTTAATATTTTATGCTTTTATAAAGATGTAATATATGAGTAGAAAACTCTTCAGCAGTCTGTTTATCTCCAAACTCAGACTATTTGCACTGTCTGGAGTTCACATAAGGGAAATGGCTCTGATATTTTGCACAATTTTCAATTTTGTTAGAGAAATATTTGTCTTTTCTATTTACTTGTGTCCTCTACAGATGCCACTTTTCATGTGTGAATGTCTTTCTAGAAGCGCCACCAGTAGTTTCCAAAGTACTTCAGAAGTGGGGGGCTGAAAGGCACTATGCATCTTTAAGTTGTTACTATTACATTTTTGCAGGTTTTATTCTTGACAAAGGTTCTTCTGTGGTTTTAGTATCTTTTTTTTTTTTTTTTTTTTTTTTGCCTTCCCCCACTTTGTACTCTCTTTCCCAGTTTTTCAGTTGTCTAGAGGGTTTTCTAAGTGGGTGCAGCAACTGCGTATTTCTGACATTCCTTCATGTTTTCCTGCAGCTAATGTTCAGCTTCATTTACTTTGTTGCTCTTAGAATCCTCTTAGCTTTATTTAAAGATATACTTGTTTTAGATCTCAGAGTGGCCTACCTGCTGAGTTAACAGTTATTATTACCTATAAGGAGAAAATGTATTTTGAAAGAAATGAAAAACATGCATTAGCGGGAAAGCTCTTATATCAGCAATTAAATAACTTATTTGAATTTCAAGTGATGGATTTGCACCTAAACTAAAATCTCTCTGAAAAAAATAATGACACTTATGTGAGCATCAGTGTGGCAAAATGATGTGACTTGTAAATGCACATAATTCCTCTAGGAATGAACAATACTGTAACAACCTGAAGTCCACATTATTTATTATTTATGCAGAACTGAAAAGACCCATTTTTCCTCACTTTTTTGTATTCACTGAACAAAAGAAATACTTTGTGAATGTAAATAACTGTTTCTTTATTAACCTTGGGGCAACCTTGAAGCCAGCCATGAAGACGATTCCTAGGCTTAACAAGGGGAGAGACAACCGATGAAAACCTATAGAAGACTACTGCTGAAACATCCTAAATTTTAGAGACAGAAGCTTGTAAGAAGAGTGACTTTGAGTAGTTTGCAAAGAACGACAAGTAGTAAACACTTACAGCTCTCCTGATGGCAGCTGTGTGTCAACAAGACTAGTGGTACACCCAAGATAACTGCATACCGATGGTATTGGCATACCCAAATCCAGCAGAACTTTTCAGGCAAAATTACACTGACTGCAGTGAAACTATTTCAATGCTTCAGGTTAAACATGCATTTAAGCACTGTTGCCATTCTAGAGTACTAATTTGTGAACTTCTCTATATCCTCTTAGGATTAAGGATACACTCTAATTGCAAAATATACTAATATGAGCGGTAAAAAGTATTTTTGCATTATTCACATATTACGTAAATAGCACATGAATATTTTCACTGCAATCAATGGAAATCATAGATTTCCATATCACATGCTAAACGCTGAGGTTGATTACCATTATATTTAATTTATACTAATCAGTGTGAACCAAGTGGGGCTTTAATATCATATGGAGATTTACAGCAATTATATTTTTTTCGATTTTTTTTAAGTGTAAAAAAAAATACATACAGGGCCAGACATGGTGTTTAACAGATCACTCTCAGTAGGCGGTTAGAAATAGATACTATGTATTTTAAAAACATTTAGATGTTGGCATTTGAAAATACTTCAGTCAAAAGCTTTGTCTTTCTTTTTAGAGATTTTTCCTAAGTGATGGCAAAGGCATTTAGTAACCTTTTTAACCTCATCTGTTTCTAAAGGTCTCTACAAATAGTTTATCTTTCTCAGAATTCAACAAAAACAAAACAGACTTCCACATTTATTTATTTTTTATATTGGAGAAAATTACAGATTAAAATCAGATCAGTACATATCAGCATTTTATAAGCATGATCTCAGTATAGATTTTATTTTATATATTGAAACTCCTAAGGCTACACATGCATTCTGTTGTAATGACACTGGAGAAAAAAAAAAGAAAATAGAATGAAATAAAAATGATTTTCTTCAAGACTTCTGATCTTTCAACTGTTGTAGCCATAAGAAAGGAAATTTCAATTTGCATAACCACTCCAAAGATCTGATTTTCAAAATACCATCAAACCACAGATACCTCTAACACAACTGAGGTGACCCTTGGAAGTCATTATCTTGAATGCACCAACACTGCCTTTCTTTGCTTTATAATCTGGTTTTTGTTTGTTTGCTGGCTTCTTTTGAAGGGGAGTCTTGTACTAGTTATGTAAAGAGGACAATGAAACAAGTGGTCTATACAACCTTTCACACCATCTACCATTTATACATTCATACCTTCCTAGTGAAGCCAAAACGACCATTTACTTTCTTCACTCACTGACTTGCTGAAAATAAATTAGACCAAAGACGTATGAGATAAGGATTATCTAATTACCTCTTTGAAATTGAACTATCACAGAATTCTGAATTTAGAACTAGAGCTCTGGATTAATTCTGTCAAATTATTAATTCCTGAAATACTTGTCTAGTTTAATTTTAGCAGTAGATGAACTAAAAAAAAAAAAAAAAAGAGCACAGAATATTAGAAATTATTATTCAAGTTATATCAGAAAGAGCTTTCCATGAATATTTCATGAAAAAAAATCCTATGAATATGCTATCTGAACATTTAAAATACCTGAATTACAACAGTATATGGAAAATAATTAGTCAGGGTTTTGGAGGGATTTTTTTTTTTTTTTCTTGAGTCTGGATTCCAAACCTAACTTGAGGTGAACTAATCATGCCATTCTGACTTAAAGATGAAGGAATGAAGGAAACGGTCAGAGAAAAGGAAATCTGGCAGAGAAAGCAGGAAACTCAGATCAGTCCATGAACTTCTGCTTCAAGAGGGAACTCAGAAGGCAAAGGCAGAAACAGTATGCAAGACATGATGAAAACCAGAAAACCGAGAAACACCTTCTGAAAACAGATCTGCTTCATTAAACACTATAATGCTCAAGCTCATCCATTTCATTTCCAAATGCCAAAACACTGCAGTTCATCACAACTTCCACACACTGACAAATCAGCTTTTGAAGGGGACTTCCAAAACTTAACAGGGAGCAGAAGAAATTTCAGAAGCAAAATGTTTTCCATACCGAAATACCTTTTTGTAGTGAATAAAGGGTACGTTGGGTGCAGATGGCTGCGAGGGGTAGCCTTTGTGAGGAGAGGCTGGGGCTCTCACACAAAATGCTCTGTGTATCTTAATGTACTAACCTAAAATTACACACTGCAGGAAAGTGAACTATGAAGAAGAAAGGTGCTTATATTTTTAATGCTCTCCCCTCTCCAGGTTACCTGGAAACTAAAGTGAGACTGAATATCAGAAGACACCACATCATTCCACGTGGTTAGCACTGATGGATTGGGTAATGTTAATTTCTACTTAACATTAATAGCTGTGCAAGTCAGAAATGTCAGATTAGATTTGCAGGTCCACTTTTAAACTACACTAGAACACATGGTTCTGAGAGTTCAGAGTTTCTATGTGAAATCTCCACTTGTTTGTTGTTTAGAAAGACTCTGATTTCTGTGTGGCAATTCAGCAACTCCCATCACAGAGCACAAGTTGAGATGCATAAAACAGGACCAATATGTAATTGGAAGTTAGGTCTGTTACTTAGAGATTTATATGTATATTCATGAATGAAGAACAGTTGTACACTTTTTAAAGGCAATACACACCTCTATCTTACTAAATGGTGATAATGTCAAAACACATTTATGAACCTGTAAAATAATTAGTAAGGCTAGATTTTTGTATAAGCACTTTTACATTTATCTATGTTAAAATCAATGCATAACAATATCAAAAGTTGTACTTTGCCATACAAACAATGCTGTGATACCAACCACAAATGCAAAGCTGCCATTGCATCAGAGTAATGTTGTTACATTGCACTGCCATAGAAGCTGCTTTCTAATAACATGCCATTCTGCTTTTTTGCTAGTGCTAGAAATTAAAGTCAAAGCTGCCTTCCTGAAGCCCCTTGCAGGAAATTGAATCCAATTTTCCACCACTCAGTCAGTGAAGTCTGAAACTTAACACTCATGAAAAGAAAAGAGATTTTTGGAGTTCAGATGCACTGAGTATGCCTGAAATCAGAATTCTCTATTTTCTGCTGCTCGCTACACTCCAGGGAAGACTCTAATCAAGTCTTCTCCCACCTCTTTTTCAAAGAAGATTGAGAAGAAAAAGAGCAGGACAGGGAAGTGGTTTTGCCATAATAGTCTATATGAGGCCTGAAGGAACTCTTGGGTTTAGGATGGCTGTCATACTCATCATCTCAGAAGTTAAGCATCAAATTCTTACTCCCACTGGGGCAAGACAGAAAAATTAAGAATCTTAGCTTGAATTCTGTCTAACGGAAATGATGCCTATTGAGAAGAAACACAAGAGTGCCTTCTCACGGACAGGAAAAAAAAGAGTAATTTTGCTTTTAAAATTAATTCAGTCTCAACAGAAACCATCATAACACCGTTTGGTTCTAGTTCTGTCTATTTAAATAGTTTGTTAAATTTGAAGGCAAATGTAAAATAAAACCAGTAACTAAGATACGTGCATTCATAATAGTGTTTTTTGTTGCAGTATGCAGTTGGACATTTGTCTTTCAGTTTACTTATCTTGGTTTTATTTCAGTCTCTAAGAATACTAACAAAGGCAACAATTAATGCACGAGCATTAAAGAGCTACAAGCAAGATCTATAAGTGTGCAGACAAAATTCTATACTCAAAATTATTTCTACGTGTAACAAATCCAGAAATTAGTGTCTCAAATAACTAAAGCATATGTGAGACCACAATTCAGTTGTTTCGAAAATGAATTCATAAATATTAGCTGTACTAGTAGTTCCACACAACACTAAATTTCCTTCCCTTCTCTTTATTCTTACATTATATTTTCTTCAAAATGTCTTGCACAAGTTTACATAGTCAATAGAAAATTCAACTTATAGTACTAGTACTGGATATTGACACCAAATTCTCACTATTACACTGCCTGGTTGTACAACCACATACCTTTTCATGGTGAGTTAAAATATCTAAAACAACAGCTCATTTATTTATTTATTTATTTATCATCCAAATTACAGGAAGACTATGAGTCACAAAAAGAAGACGACAAAAGAAAACAGATTATCCTGATTATTAAAGTAACAAAATTCACATTTTGATTACTTTGGTGATTTATGCCTGAATTTGGGCTCAAAGAAAATGTTCAGGACAGTAATGAATGAAAGATAGCAAAGTGATTTAAACACTCAAGCTGAAAGTAGCATGGTCTATGAACTGAGGGCCCAGCCCAAGAGGCCCCAAGGCCAGAACAGCATGAGGAGAAGGTGAGAGAAAGGGATGAGAGATGTGGCACAGGCTGGGAGAAATCTGTTTACAGTTTTCATGTGGTTCTCGGAAATGCTGAAGCTTTCTCAGAAAGTAAGTATGTAGAAAAAGCATTACTGAAGCTCTTCAATACTATCAGAAAATCAGAGAGGGAATTATAATTCTTACACATTGCATGGGGAAAGTCAGACACTTTGAGAACAAATGCTTCTTCATAGAATCATAGAATCATAGAATATCCTGAGTTGGAAGGGACCCT
>CM021734.1:26274085-26289913 GCA_011075105.1 Heteronetta atricapilla | reverse complement strand
ATATATATATATATGCATATATATATAGCCTATCTTCTTTTGCAAGATGTCAGGAAACATAACTCGTTCATTTATTAAAAAATAAATAAATTTCATCATACTGTAGCCTCCTTCTTTGCTGTGCCATTAAAGAACCATTCTAATATCTCTCTTTCAATATCTCTTAAAATTTCATCAACTCCTGAATACATTGAACAAATAAATTTCCCAATAAGTCAAGGACTGAAAACATAGGACATCAGAGGCTATATTGATAAAAGTCAACAAATACCACATGCAATGTTCCTGTCTCTGAAGTCAACAGGAAGGCTATTGTTTAGTGCACAATTTTGGTTTTAAGGGCAATATATTTCATTAGGATACCCACATTTTTTTTTTTCAATAATCAAAGTAGAGAAAGGTAAATTTTATTCACATTCCAAAAATTAAATCAGTAACTGGTCTCAATATTGACAACATTAGAAGGGAGCTTGCTAGTCAGGTCTGATCTGAATAAACTGGGACCGTATTAACTTTATTCTCCTTGAGCTAGAAATGGAAGGGCTAACCTTCCCAAACAGATTCATGAAAATGCATGTGGTAGCTTCACACCCATGCGTGGCCAAGCACCACAACATCCTTCCCTCAACAGAACGGTGGGAGAAAACACAGTAGAAAACACAGTAGAAAACACAGTAGAAAACAAAGCCTGTGAGGTGAGATAAGGACAGGGAGATCACTCACCAATTACCATTACAGGCAAAGCAAATTCTGCTGATTTTTTTTTTTTTTTTTTTTATTAAGGGAGATTAATATATTTTATTGCTATGTAATAACACACTTGAGAGTGAAAATAAAATCAAACTAAAGCCAACTTCCCTGCCCATCCATCATTTTCTATGTCATCCCCCTGAGCAGCACAGGGAATGGGTGTTGTGGTCAGTCCATGGCAGTTCATGTCCACTGCTCCTTCACGGTCACTCTCTTCCCTGCTCCACATGGGGTCCCTCCCATGGGATATGGTCCTTCTCAAACTGATCCTGCGTGGGCTTCCCACAGGCAGCAGCTTTTCAAGAACTGCCCCAATAAGACCTGATAATAGTTAAAACCTTACTCAAGTTAAAACCGAATCTCAAGTTATCAGTTTAGTACAAAGACCTGATTAAAAAAAGCTTTTTACAGCTCCTAAGTAAGCCTTTGTTTGGAGCTTGTATTGAATGCTCTCTGAATTTAAAAATATTTAACTGTGATTTTTTTTTTTAATCTTCTCAGTTTTGAGAATATATTAGATCAATTTTCCTGTGACTGAGGGTGCAACCATCAGCTGAGAAAACAGGTCAACAAACATAGTCAGTAGCCTGGAGGCAAAACATTTTGAATAAAACAGAAATGAAGTTTGGTAATATATAGACAAGCACAATACAGTCCCCTGTGAACCTTCTCTAGTGTTTTTCATAGAAACGGAAGGCTGAAAGAGTATTAGAAATGCTAAGGAAAATATATGCTTAAACAATTTAACTAACTTCTAATTAATTTCAATTTACTTCAACACATTGCTGTAAACACTGCTACAACAGATTGCCAATGTAAGACATCCTCACCGAGGGCAATGCTAATGCTCAGCGGAGAAAAAGTTCTACCTGTAAATCAGCACAAAGGCATATAAAGCCTAGGAAAGATATATAGCATATAAAAAGCTTGTAAAGTTCAAATGTTATAAAAGGTGCACATAAGAAAGAATTATCAGTTTATACATCGTCAATTTCATGTTTTCAACACACAGACCTCGAACACATTTCTAATTTAGCAACCTAAAGGTTGTACATAATGTAACTGAAATAACATTTGCCTTTAATGCCAAATGAATTTGTAGTTTTAAATATGGTTCACTTTTTAAAATGTGAATGTAGAAGCAAAGCCAAGAAGGTTTGAAAGAATCACAGAATCACTTCAATAAATGAATACAACTTTAACATAAATTTTCTGAAATAGAAAAAAAAAAAAGAAATTTGAACATTTGTAAAACTTTATATAATTTTATTAACATGTATAATTTATGCATGCTTTCATTTTTCCACTATATAGCAAAAGAAAGGTAAGAATAAAGCAAGGTTGTCCATACATGTATTTGGAAGTATGAAAATTCTCAATGTAAAGGAGCTTACATAGCTCATAAACAGTTTCTTCCAATTACAGCTTATTTTTTAGCCCTATATATGAGAGTACGGCACATTTTTAAACATAACATGAAAATTGTTAATAACTGGGACTGAAATGCCCCCATTTTAGATCACTTTAGGCGTAAGCAGGTGTTTGGAGATAGGGCTAAAGATGCTTCCAATTCTTTCTCTCTAGTAAGAGTAATTATGTTCTTGATACAAAAGAAATGGGAACAGTACAAGTGGGAATTTAACATAATCTACTGCTTCTCCAAAAGTGGTACTTCTGAAAAAAAGAAAAGACCTAAGTCCACTTTAAAAATATTACTCACAGATAATCAGAGAAATTAACTTTCTTTTTAGACTTCCAAGCATGTTACAGATAGGATAGTGCAGTTGCAAAGAAAATGTCCTGGAGTCATTTATTTAACCTATCAAGCACATGGTTTTCCTTTACTAGGAAGGAAACCAACAAAGAAACAAACAAACAAACAAAAAACTCTCACGCTAAACTGTACAGAGCACAGGCCAAAGTGCATTTAAATACCAAAGTCTGCCAAGCTTTCAATGCCATTTGCAGGGAACTAGGGCTCCTAACTGAGCCACTCCCAAGCGAAATGCTTTCTGCCATTTACAAGTGCAGCACTCCCTGACTGACTAATAAGAAAATGGGATCTGTCTATGTAGACTGTGCAGACAGAGTGAGGCTCCTCAGATATAATTTAACAACATCTTGAGCAGTCCTGCTATTTCTTGCTGGAATTCGTACTGCGTCCCTGTGTTCTGAAAACATCTATCACATAAATTGTCAAGAAGGAATGACAAAAGAAAGATGTAGAAAAGCATCAGCAAAGACAATGATAAAGCAAGTGAAATATTTACTCTTTTCACCATTTCTCCGGGCATGACTCTTCTTCTTGCCCTCCCATCCCCTACCTTGACTATTCAGGGAAGAAAATAAAATTAAAAAAAAGAAAAAGAAAGAAAAAAAGGCCTTCCTATTCTAAGACTTGATCATTAAAATAGAATAAGAGCAGATAATGGGATGATGATAGGTATTTCAGCTGTCTTGGGAATCTCATATTCTGATTTACAGAAATAAGGCACCCTGGAGATAAGCTCCTAAGTAAATATTTATCTACCAAAAGAATAGGTCTGATTTTCAATTGCTAAGTGACTTTCCCATGAGCTGTTGAACGTTCAATTCTTTTCAACATCAGCCTGTTTAATTAAATATTTGTCTTTTAAAATCTCGGTCTAACTATGAGGAATATTTGTTTGCTACCATTAGTCGTCACAAATATTCGAATATCTGTAGGATAAAGGTCACATACACACTTGTTTATTGACCAAACACCAACAGGTCCGCAAGGTTTTCCATTTCTCATTCACCCAAAGGATCCAGATGGGAGGAGAAGTAAGAATCCAGATGGGAGGAGAAGGAAAACTGTGGCAATGCCTCATTGATTTATTTTTTTATTATTATTTTTCATTTTTTCATGAAAAGGTAGAGGAGAGTTGGGAGTGGATTTTATTTTGAAACGGAGAAAGAACTTATCTGAGATGTGAAGACTAGATAGTCCTCTTGGGTTCAAAATTACAGGCCCAGTCTGGAAAGGATACACTTCAAAGCTAATTGAAGTAATTAGAGGTTCTTTGAAGACCATTCCTAAATTGTATTTAGCAAGATTTAAAAAATGATTAATGAATCAGTCAGCACTGCCTTCCACAATTGTTTAGTGCTTGTTTATTAAACAGGAAGTGATTATTTTCCATGGAAAGTGGACTTTTGCAGGGTAGTATGCTCTAGCTGAAAAAATATTTTTATATTTAACATCATCTACTGCTTATTGTATGCTTTCAGTTGTAAATGCCTAATTGTGGCAATTCTATTAATGGTTATACAGATTATAGACACAATTAGATAAATTAATATATTTTCATGTTTGAGTGCAACTGTGGTAAATATCATTCCTGATATCTACTACTGAAAGCTGAAAATACACATCAATGAAGCATATATTGTCTTTTTTAAAAAATAAAAATATTAGTGGATTCCATGCATAGGTGAGAGATGAAAGGATGAAGTACATGAAATCACCATTTGAAAAAGATCACATGTCTTCAGGTAGTTTGTGATTCTTCTGTAAGTTTTCTCATACAAAGAATATGAACTGGCTGACATAATGGATTAATTTGGTTCAGCAACAGCACAGTTCCAGACACAATCCATCTAAAACATAATTAAAATATATTTGGTAGATTTGAGGCTAAGCTTTTTGAGAAAAACAGATTACATTAGAAGGATTTTAATGAGGGCAGTGTTGATTAAATCCTTGCTTCTTCTTTTGGATAGGAACTAGGGAATCCTCTGAATGAGGTTAACATACCAGTTACCAATTAGAAAAATATGGAAGATAAGAAAATGGGAAGGACTACAATAATCACAGGGTGGGTTTTTTTGTTGTTTGGTTGTGTTTTATTATTATTATTATTATTTAGGTTCCAGTTCCAGTAGCCTAAAATGAATGTGTTTATTTTTTATTAACTTCACAAGAAGATAAGAAAATAAAAATAAAATTGGCTTTTATCAGCAGCACCTGAACACTATTATCTATGTGTTATTCTTGTATCACTTCCACAAAATACTAATGTTTTCATGTTATGTCAGGTATATTAGCATGCATCCTCCCCAGCTAAACTAAATGCTAAGTACTCAGTGAAATAAAAACTGTTTGGGCAGAAATGTGCCACACTTGTGAAATGATTTACATTAATTAGAATTTTCATTAGCAATATAAAATACCTTCTGATATCTCCAGTTGAAAATTAAAAGTGGTAAATCCTCTGTGGGATGACAGAATACTTCTATAATTTTCTGAACTTTTTGAGGAAGAGAGTGGCAAGGTCCTTCTTTTCTCCAGAATCCAAATGTTACAGGTTCAGTTTCCAGATTTGTCACATATTTTCTCCTTCTTTTATTTAATGCAAATCACAGGTAAGTTCTCTACTATTTGGGAATGTAGCAGTACTCAGTATTTTTTCCCTGTCTGCAGACTGGAGGGTTTAGGGTTGTTTTTCCTTGTTTGTTGTGTTTTTTTGTTTGTTTGTTTTGTTTTGTTTTATGATCACACTGCATGGATGCATTCATTAGCATTTGAGGCACTCCCAGATGCTACACTAATCATATTAGTGATCATATTAATCATATATTAATATATTAGTGATCATATATAATCATATAGTGATCATATTAATAATCTGTGATAATGATCCAACACTTAGAAATTTCAAATAATCACCTGAACATTTATTCAGGTGTTGAAAAGAATTTACGACCTCAGGGTTCCTGTTAAAAACATGCTGCCACAGCCACTGCCCTTACCCTTTTCCCCAGTACTAGAAGCTCTGGTTATTGATTTTGGCATCTAACCATGAATTCTGAATACTTTATTCTTTTTTAAAGATCCTATCCTAAGCCATCTACATTTTCAGGAAAGAATAGATGCATCTTTTGGAATAGATTTCTCTGTCTGCTCGCTATAAAACCCCCAGGAAAAGTCTGGGCAGCCATAAACAGTGAGCTAGTACTTGTAGGACATTCATCTTCACATATTCAAATATATTTTAACAACTCTATGAGATTAGCAGGCAATAAATATTCACTTCCACAGTGTAATAATTTGATTCCCTATTAGTATATTTACACTGCCTAATCTTCAACTTGTCATTTAAACTTCCCCACTGTCATCACACAGAATTCCTTGAAACCTGCAGCTTCTACAATCCCTTCAGTATATGATATTAGATTGGGAAGATATTACTTCTCAGCACCTGACATCACAACTACTTGCTATCTTGTTACAAAATTTTATAACAAAAATAGCTATTGTAGATCATTTGGGGAAATTTTCTAATGTTATGTTCCTATATGTTATGTACAAAATGCCTAATAATGTGTTAAATATTCTTGAAGTGTTAAATACATCTTAAATACTTACACCATGACTTTGTTGTAAATCATCATTCACTTTGCATTTTAAAATTGAGGCAGTAGTAAGACGCAGATGAACATGGAGATAATAACTCTTACGGATGACTGGAAGATGAAACGTTTATTATGGTGGTTAAAAAATGATGATAAAAAAAGACTACCAAACTTATCTGGAAACATATAATAACCAAAGGAATGAATTTCCAAAGGTTAACTTGTGATATCATTGAAATTAGGCATAACTGAAACAGCAAGCACTAACATACTGCAGATGAAGAAATAAGCTTATACACATAGACCCCAGTCAGAACTCTTTTAAGGGTGTCTTTCAGGCTACAGTTAAAATATCTTACTGTACTGTGAGTATATCCTGCTAATATGGAAACAATTTCTAGCGAGACTTATAAAGGTATCTCAAGAAATAAGGTGATTTTTTCAACAATGAATTTAAGAAAAGAAAAGGTATGACAAGAGTTAGGGACAGCAAAGGTCAAGAAAACCTGTAAAGATATATCCTAACATCCATATGTACAGACTTAACACCAGAAGTAAGCAATTGAAACAGTTTTATACTGTGGATGCAAACTCAGTCTAAATCAACCCATTTAACATAAAACTGGAGAAAAAGAAGCGAATCCAGTGGCTGAAACCTCAAATCAGAGTGACACAGCATGTGCCATAGTCACACAGATATCTAGATGGCATTTCTCAGAGAGACACAAGCTTGCTCTGCGTGCACTCAAAGTTGACCAAACGAGCGAGATTGCCTTTAGCAAAGCCTGAGCCTGAGGAAATAATCTGTTTGAAGAGGCAGGGTGTTTTAACCTGGTTTCAGGACTGTGCTAACCACATTCACACAGCCTGGGGGTAGCTCAGAGCACAGGCTGAGGGAGCTTGTGCCTGCCCGCATATAACTGTGCTAGCATGCACAAAGAGAAAGATGTCGTAGAAAGAACTGAGGAAAACAAGGGAGCAACGGAATGGGAATAACATGAAAGGAGGAAGGCCAAGAGAAAAATAATTGATTACCTACAACTTCATCAGCAAATCATCAGGCACATCCTTTATTTTTCTATCACGAGCTTCTAAATTTCTTGATTCATGGGACTATGACCTTAAGATGCACCTCATTTTTTAGTCAAGCAACGCTATACAGAATTATCTTTATTTTAAAAAAACTGCAAGAGCAACTACTACAATGAGAATTTTCTGATTAAATATTAAAAGTTTTCTTTACTATAAATATTTTATATTTTAGAGTGTTGTGTAACACTTCTAGTACTGAAATTCCACAGCCAAGAAGACTTAAAACCATATTGCATACCTAGAGGATTCTTTCAATCCAAGTAGCTCTGAGAAATGCTGCTTATCCTCTTTCATTTAATTAGTGATTCTTATACTAAACTCATTTATTTTACTTCTGGGGAATCTTATGCGCAAAGGGTTTCTAATGATATAGAAGTGTATTAAAATATAATAATAACAGACAGGTTATTTGTGACTGGGACTAGCACATGCTCAAGCTAAACTAAGCCAGTCAAATGCGCATGATTTAAAGGCTTAAAATTATACACAAAGAATAATCCTCACAATTTTGTGTATTCTTGATTCAAAAGCCCCCAATTTTCACTTCATTAGGCTATTTAAATTCCATAGTTCCTTCCGTTTTTATATTGTAATTAACTGACATCCAAACTTGCCTTCACTTCTGACAGGCCTTTATGAATGGCTGCACTCAGGCTGTGATTTATTTATCCTTTCCTTCAAGAGTGAAACATCTTGTGCTTGGATTGCACTGATCCAATATGTCCTTGCACAGATCACATCAAACCACACTGGCCATTAATTTCAGTCTGCCATAGCAACATGAGCATTTGATACTGGGTCACTCTGGGAGTCTTTGCTCTCAATACGGCACACAACTGCAACACCTTTTTGAATGGGCAAGATTTTTAATGTGAACTATAAAGCAACATAGAGTAATTTAATTTATGAAAAGAGAACGGTCAAAGAAAACCTGGCATGTAAGCATAGTCTAGTGACATTATGAAAATAACACTCACTTCCATCCTTTTTCCCTATTTTCATACTCTTTTCCCTTTTGTTTTCTCTGCAAATACACAATGCGACATATACTTACTCCTATTCATTTCCAAGCTCTCTAATCAGTTCAAAACACATACTTGTACTTCAGTGAGGCACTCAAGGAGAAGTGAATATTTTTCATTTCAGTGACTTCCAAAGATATTTTGTTTCAGTATACAAAGGTCAAAATACAAAATTGCTTAATGAGAGATAGGAACATTTTTGTCATTCCAGAGAATACAAACCAGCAGTTGCTTCTCTCACTTTGGAGACACTTTCATATGTAACACATTCTCCTGTGCAATTTATGAAGGTAAGAAAGCCCAGGTAACACAAAGGGAATTAGAAAAAGGAAAGAAAAAAAAGAAAAAAGAAAAAGCCAAGAAAAGTTAATTAATTTCCCAGTATTATTAACAGTATTTTTGATAAAAAGAGATGTGTAATTCAGAATTCGTCTGACTAAGGCCCATGTAAACCAGCATTACCAGAGTTAGCAGCAGTTTTAACTAGATCAGTATTCAAGTGACTGCTGTTTTTTTTAGGTAGCATTGCTAACAAGGCATATGCAAAAAAAAAAAAAAAAACAAGTAAAAAAAGGACAGAAACAAGACACTCGTCCTTTAGCAAAACTGATCTCTATGAAAGGAAGCATTTCAACCATTGTCTGCCTAGAAGTTTTGCAGACAAAAACTTCTTGGCAGAAAGAAGTTTCCTTTAGAAATTTTCCTTTAGAATTAGAGAACCATGCTTTGCAATTTCTGCTCATAACTGAGCTACAGAGATAAAGGAGAGCAATAAAGAACTGTTCTCATAATTAAAGAATTTCATTAATAATCCCTCAGTTTACTGTTCAGCTGAACATTCCTACGAAGGTTGAAAGGGAATTATATCCCTTCTACTGAGCATTGTGAAGGTTCAAGAAAGCTGCATATGATGTTATTTGCTATTCAACTCAGAAGGTGTTCCAAATTGTTTCTTTGGACTCCTGTTTTATATCTATCTGTCTATATATATATATTATATCTTATATATCATATAGACATTTTTTTTCCTTGAAATGACTCAATGGAAAAAAGTGACTTAGTCATTAAGACTATTACTTTTCTTATGGAGTTATTCTGACACTAGCATTTTTTCATTGTAAAGCCTCTTTGCTGACAGAAGTTAGGTTTAGCAGTGTGAGATGAGTCCTACTACTTCTGTGCCATGTGAATCTCCATTGCTCAGTGCAAAAGCTAGAAGATTATGGGAGTTCTCTGCATTCATGAGCTCTACATCTAAACGTCTTTTAAAGACTTCCAGGGATGGTGACTCCACCACTTCCCTGGGCAGCCTGTTCCAATGTCTAACAACCCTATCAGTAAAGAAGTTCTTCCTAAGATCCAACCTAAAACTCCCCTGATGCAACTTAAGCCCATTCCCCCTCGTCCTGTCACCAGGCACGAGGGACCAACCCCCACCTCGCTACAGCCTCCTTTGAGGTACCTGTAGAGAGTACAGGTATTCCACGTATTTCAAATGTTGGTGGGAATTTGAACTGCAAGAATTAGGTACTTTTTGGGCAGACTGTCTGACAAAAAAAGGAGATACACACTTCAGACCAACACAAACAACTGCCGGCACACCTAAATAATTTAAACAGAAAACAAACTGAAGTGGGAAGGATCTCTAATCTCAAATGAACATGAAGCAAATTCCTATGTCCAGACCACACAAGCAAAAAAGCAGGTATAAGCCTGGAGACCAGAGAAATGGCAGCTTCCCGGAGAATGCAAAGGATTTCAAGATAATATAAGCAAAAGGAATAGGTGCTCCTGACTGCCAGGAATGGCAGCTTGTTACGCAATCAACAACCAGATAAGTATGGAATGGAAAGCAAAATATGAAGAAAATAAAATCCATACGTGGTGACAATGTACGGTTTTGAATATCACATACAGCCTAGTACACAGACAGCCACCAATATGGCTTGTGCCAATGGCATAAAAGAGGACACTCCTGATTTTTTGTACACTTTTCACTATTTTTTTTTGAAAGATGAGGTTGAAATTTCACATTCTCATATAACAAAAGGAAACCAGTTCATTTCCTCCTCACTGCACTACCACTTCTTCATTTAATTCCAGCCATTAAAATTTATACAGTGTAGACTTTCAATAATAATTTAGAAATAAAAGATTTCAAAACCACCACTTTTGCTGATAAACACCCACCTTATCTTAGAAAACACTACTTGCCCTCCTGCCTGATACATGTTAGCCTCTGTGTGCAGAGAGAGGATATATCTGTGAATTACACAGTGCATTCCTTCGGAACTGATTCCTAATCAAAGAAAAAACATTTCCAGCATTCAGCTGTTTTTATAGGAGAGGCTGCTTCTTTTCATTGCATAATCTCTTTGCACACATTTAAGCTCCTTATGATGTGAAAGGAATATGTTCTGTCACTTTAAAAATCAATCACTGGGAAATGAGCAATGTGAAGATATGATAGGCAAGCAGGGCACTATAATGCAATAAGCAATACCCAGAGACTGTGCCACTCCAAATTCACCAGCACTTTGCTAGCATCAGTTCACAGGAGCTTATCTCTTGTTTTGTGTTAATCAAGGCCTCTGACACTGATTCTGCAGGGCATGCTGATAACAATAATAAAAATACTTTGGCACTCAGACCAACGTTTGCTGTTGTACTTTTGTGACAGCTGTGACACTCTCTCCTTACCGTATCTGCTGCAGTTAAATAGCCAAGACATGCAACTTGCAACCTATTGCTAGAACCATTCAACTGTAACCCAAGCACTGCTTAGCATGTTTTAAATAAATACCGAAGAATTAGAGAGCACATGGTACAAACATTAATCACATAATCTTCCTAGCATGTGTGCTGTTTATGTGAACACAGACAGGTGGTTCGGGCTAGGTCTGATGGCTGCCATCAGCTCCAGCCTTGATATACATTCACATCTGATTTAAAAAAAAAAAAAAAAAAAAAAAAAAAAAAAAAAAAGAATAATTACATTCCGCTTGAAGTTGTTGGATTTGGCCTGGTTATTTAGCTTTTACAGAAACAGCCAGCCTGCTGATAAAGCTGAGCTGTACAGAGGTGCAGCCCAGAGATGTGACACATACAGGATGCAGCTCATGTGCCCATCACTCCCTTATTTGTAAAGACAATAAGCATCTTCCTGCTTTCTGTGTTTGGGAAAGATGCAAAATACACAATTGACAGCTATATCCAGATTCCAACCTGAAAGAAATATCACAGAGTAGGTCTTCATTAATCACTACTTTTTACAATCCACCTCTGTTTATGCTTTGTACCTTTTTCTAGAGAACATAAGCAGCTACTGAAGACAGTGTGAGACACCTAAACCACATACCTGTCTCTAAAACTTGATAAGACATAGCTAAAGAAAACTATTTTTCCCAAAAGGAAAATACGCATGGCACAAAAAAATGTATATATTGATATTTACTTTGAATATGACGCACCCTAATTTTATTTCTTTCAGAATCACAGCAAACTACAAATGCAACATAGATCAGATTTCTGTTGAGATTTTGAGGTATTTTCTCAACCATTATATATTGCCCATTAAAATACAGACATGCTGAGCACAAATACATGCAGGAGGAAAAACTACCGCTGATTTAAGCTTTTATTACTTAACACTAGAAAAATGCATAGCAGTTTAGAAAATACAATCTCTGAAATTATTTAGGTGTGGATTATTTTTATGGCATTATCATATTAGAACCAAAGCTCAAAGGCGATCTTTGAACTGGAGGTGTTATTTTCAAACAAATGGAAACTGACATCTGTTACCCCTGGGGGGGTAAGTTAAGTACTTGTGTAAGTACTTCCACTTCTACCTGTAAACTCCACAATATTTGGTTTATTTGGTTTCTCATAACTGACTGCAAGATTTGTACAGTAGGACTAGTTGATCTTTCTTAAAAATAAAATGTTCCTCCCAGTCTTCTTCCTTTCTGATTTTTTATTTCAAATCCCCAGCCTGGATGCTAGGACACTGCAGAAGTGTCAGCTCACTTTGACAGCTGGTTTCCACCAGCTACAGCAATACTGCCTTTTAGAAGTGAGTAAATAGTAAGAACAGGAGCAGAATTAGTCCTACAGGAAAATACTCAGTCCCTGTCCAACACGGGAAGAAATTTAAAATTAAACACTTTTTCATTATTAGATAAACAATGAAAGAAAAGAAGAAAAGATTTCCTTACTCTTATACCACTCCATGTCTACTATTCATTATCAAGGCTCCACTACATTTGTATGTGTTTTTTGTTTGTTTGTTTGTTTGTTTTTCTTACTGAGTTATCCATCTAGTCCCTCCTTTTTTCATCCTGATTTTTAAGACATCTGGAAGGGAAGGGAGAATGATAGCAGGGAATAGTGTTGGGAGGCAAGGAGCTGTCAATGTTGGAATTCTCTTTTAAGGGATGAGGTCCATGATAGTTTGTCTTCCCTACTGAATCCAGCACATTCCTGCTCTTTCTGTCAATACCATTCTTTCAAATCCTCACTGTCTCTCCTTCGACACGATTTCACTCAAACCTTCCACTGTCTGGAAAATTTAGGTCAAGCTATGCACTGCATTGCAATCTTTAAAAATCATGCTGCTTTCTCAATCCTCCACCAACTCTCCAAGACTACAGGAAAAAAAAAAAGGAAAAACATGAAACTTGATACTGTATGTTATTTTGCAGAGGCCATGAGCTGCTTTTCAAATAGCAAGAAAGTATAAAAGCAGTAATGGCAATATTTTTGAAGCCTTTTTTTACAATCTTTCTTCTTTCCTTCTTTTTGTCTTTCTTCCTTCCCTTCTGTACTATTATTTTGTCCATTCTACGTGAAGAAAAAGAATTACGATCTTTTTAATGAAACTGTTTTTTTCCAGTAATATTGAGATTAAGATTTGAATATGGTTCTCATAACAAACAGATTGCCTTCTAGATAACACAGCCAAACACCAAAACATGAACCAACTCTTAAGGACTTGAGAAGAAGTCTGTGTTTATTATTCCTTTATTTTGCAAAAGACAATTCCTGAAGCATGCATTACAGAATGAAACTGAACATGAGGTCAGCAATATGTGAGCTTTAACATACAATCTATACAAAGCTAATTGCTTATGTGCAGGGAAAAGTAAAATATATACGCCACAAGAGTTTCTCTTTTTCTAAGAGTCTCCCTTAAAATTCACTAAGTGATTCTAAAACTGTTTACCTTTATTATTATTATTATATATAAAAATATATAATTTCATAGAATCATTTAGGTTGGAAAAGACTTCTGAGATCATCAAGTTCAACTGTAAAGATAGTGTGAGGTCCCATTGGTATAAATATATATACATACTTTACAAAGCCTTCAGTGTTTCACTGGGATTTTAAAAAATACCTACATGACATACGAGCACAACCTCTACCAATTTGTTCAAAGAAAGTGCTTCCAGGTTAGTTGCGTGCTTCTGAAAATTTGGCTTTCCATGCTTAACCCTGCTTTCTCTTCAAATATATACTAAAGCATTTGTACTGCAAACACAGTATACGCTACCTGCGATAAGCAGTAATTAAACAGAAGGGGAGGATGAACCACAGTGGGGACACCACCAGAACAATATATAATGGGACTGAGCCCTGGCCTCCGCAGCACTGAGAAGTTCTGAGCTGTTACAGGGACAAGTACTAGCCTGGCACACAGCTGGGGTTTGCGAAGTCATCAAAGACAAGCAGCAGATAAAACAACTACAGAACAACTACTATAAAAACATAAATCCACAATTGTTTTGGGCTTAAAATAAGAAAGCATTCTTCTCTGTTTTTGTTGTTCTTGTTTGTTTAATAAAATCTAAGCTCTGAACACACATAAGTGTACACAAGTGAACACACATTGAGTATTCCCAAACTTTAAGCTGTAAATCCTATAGTAGTTCTAGCAGTAATAACAATAATTAGAAGCATAAACTCTATATTTATAACTTATTTAATAATAATAATGATAAAAATAAAGCTATGCTTTTAATTCTCCAAGGATGCCCATTAGGCAAAAATATCACCAAGGGCCAAGGATAGAAACCTATAGAAAATCTGTCAAGCACTTCTCAGGCAAAAATATCACCCAGGATCAGGGATAGAAATCTATAGAAAATCTGTCAAGCACATCTCACAGATGAATGTTCATGACTCAAGTATTTAATTGCAATGACCAACAACACAGTATGTTCATTTTTTTCTCTAAAAGGATACTCTGTGACAAGAGATGCCAAATAATTTCATGTAAGCTTCCCCAAATGTCATGCATCTACATGAGACACGTTCTAATCTCTGCCAGTCCTCTTTGGCCAGGGTCTGACTTTTCCTGACATACTTGGATCAGTATTTTCGCTGGCAAAAAAAGAAAAGGGGGGGGGGGGGGGGACAAAATTTTATTGATGCAATAAACCAGCAAAGACAGATTTGAGTGAATTGTTTCTAGTTCAGGATTGGTGTATATCAGTAGTACTTTGAATCAAAACTTAATTTCCACAATCTGAAAATATCTAGAAAGCCTGAGTATTACTTATCTCTTATTCCTTAAATGCATCCTGATGAACTTTGAAATACTCTGAACCAGACAGATGGTTTCAAATTTAACTATTAAATACTGCAACAATTAGAAAAGTTTTAAAGTGAGATTCATACAAATGATCCCTCACTCTAATAATACAGAGATCAGAATATTTCATAAATGATAAGCCAACTATTCCCCCCCCCCCCCCCCCATTTAAGATTCAACTTAAGTGTTCTCATAGCAAAATGCCTTGAAGAAGTACTTCAGGGAAAAGAGGATGTCAATGACATGGTGGCACTTGTCCTCAGCAACACATTTGACCTCGTAAACGTTATGAAATTCACGAGGTCCACACTGCTGCTCAGCCTGAATTTCAGCCCTGCTATTGGGAGGGGGGAGGGAAACCTGCAAGCCACCTTTGCACAAGGTGGGAAAAGCTTGGCTGTCAATCTGCAGCACTCACTCAGCTGAAGCACAGCTATTTTGGACATGCTGCATTAAAGAGTAGATGCCAGCAATCATCACAAATGAGCCCTATTAATTAAAGCCATTTTTAAACTATTATCACTATCACCATAATGGAATGAATGAATGGAGATGAAAACTCTCAGCAATTTAGATAGCACGCTGGAATAAATAATTTTCCCATGTTTTTGCCAGCTGTATTTCAAATGGAAACATTCAACATTAGACTGCTCTTTGCTACATGTGTGGAAGAAAAGCTTAAGTTCTATACTTGGGTATAATTACAAATCCATAGCTGCTTACTCCAATGACGACAAATGTAACAGCTGGATTTCACATGATCTATTGCTACAACTAGGCCTGAAATATAAATGCAACTGCATATGACAAATAATACTGAAAACTGCAGGCACAGTAGCACAATCATTTTAATAAAGTGAAGCTATTTCACTTGTAGAGGAAATGTAAAGATAAATCATGAAGATAAAACACAATAGTTTATTTTTGTTAAATTAGTTTTATTTTATGAGGGGAGACCTCATCGCAGTCTACAACTTCCTCGTAAGAGGGTGT
>CM021734.1:26115789-26273685 GCA_011075105.1 Heteronetta atricapilla | reverse complement strand
GGGTCCCTTCCAACTCAGGATATTCTATGATTCTATGATTCTATGATTTTACACCTACACTGAGGTAAGACATGCTGCATTTTGGTTTGTTTTCTGTGGAAAATATTTGCATTATGAGTTTGTCATTGGCAATGTGTATAAAAATAGAAAAGGGATTTTTCATTTAAAGCAAGAAAGTTGGAGTGAAAAGGCAGTGTCACACCCTTGGGTGTTAGCACTTCACCACAGAGATCACAAAGGAATACTTCCTCTAAAAATAACTTCAGATCTTCAGCAACACAGAGCATCATTTGGTATGTTTTCCAGCCCTGTTTACCCCTGACACACCAAGCATAAGCCATTGGTGCAAGCAGGATCATGGCCTCAACAGGCCAGTTGTCTGATCTTGTAGAGCAAAGTCACTTAGCTATTCCAATGGTGGAAAAAAGCATATAAAAAGCAAAGAGAGATTTTTTTTTTTTTTAAAAAAAAAGGCAGAAAAACAACAACAACAACAAAAAAAACAACAACTGGAGAACCTCGATAGGTTGGAAGTTTACTTTAAAAAAATGAAAATAGCTATGCGATAGTAAATTAGAAGAAATGCTCATGGAAAAATGCATGGGTACTGGAAAAGTACCCATGGAAAAATGCATAGAGGGTACTGGAAAAGTGAGTCATGGAGATTTATAAAAAAGTCTTGGGATTGTGCTCAGAGATGATGCTCATCAGTAAACCCCACAAAGTAGAGAGCTGTATCATAAGTTCCTTGCTCCTAAGGCTCCAGGACCCAGGCAAGGTCTTAGAAAAGATAAAGTACAAAGCTGAAAAGATAAAAAAAAGCTCAGCTAACGCTGATATTTCACATTGTAAATGCAAAATTAATTTGCCTGAATTATACCTTGTTTTCTTCTAAGTGGTTATCATAAGAAGTAAAACATACCATCAGACTGGTCAAGTGGTGAGCTTTAAGCAAATATTTGCCAAGCGTGTTATCAAAAAACTTTTCAACACAAGCCTGCTTCTCTTAAGTGATATTTGACACAAGGCTATAAATTTTATATAGATTTTCATAGTTTAAGGCAAAATAGGAGGACTTTCATTTATAGTAGTTTCTAAACTTTGCAAGTTCTAGTTCTTTATTTTCTGAATTCACTTCCTTGGGCATAACTCATTATAGAATCTATCCCACTTTTTTTTTTTGTTTGTTTGTTTGTTGTTTTTTTTTTTCCCTTCTTCCTTTTCATTTTTCTGCAGAAAAGTTCAGCCCACAGATATATATTTAAGTCAGACAAGTAAACCAACCATACAGATAAATTTTCAATGATATAGAGGAAAATTATTCTTTCGTCAAAAGTAACAGACTGTGGTAGTCATGGCTCTTCCATTAAAAGTCGATATTATATAGCTACCAATTTGTATATTGGTTGTTTCCAATATACTTACTGCCCATATTCTTAACCTCTTTTTTTTTTTTTTTTTTTTAACCTCTTCTGCAAACTGGGATCTGTTCCCAAATCTCCATCAGAGTGCAGCATAGAACAAAAAGGACAGGCTCTGCCCTACAGACCAGACAATCTAAGTACAAGGCATGAGAAAACTACGGAGAGAAGCCAAGGATAAGCTATGAGATATTGTTAGTCAGCACAACAGCTGTACCAGTCAAGCTTTTTCTAGAGACAAAGGGTGTACTAAGGAAAGGTGTAACGGAGAAACAGGGTGGTTGATGGTTTTGTGTGTTGATGCAAGTGTTTCCCAAGCAAAAGGGGGGAAACGTGATTCTGCTATTACCTGGGTGACAAAATCCTTACATCACAGGCTGACTAAAACCGGATGCAACCATATGACATCTAATAAATAACAGGCAATCTGGGAATGTACTTCAGCATCACTAACATTAAAAATAGTCATCGTATTCTGATGTAATAGAGAAGGGAGGGCTGTTAGAGAGATTAACTAAGAACAGGCAAAATGCCCTAAGTCATAGGTTAAGAAAAATATTTTGGCAGCATGTGGATCAGAAAATATGGTATCTGCCAAGACCAGGAAACAGAATATCGCATTACTAGGATACTAAATGTTATGCCTTTTTAGATCTGTGCATGGCTAACAAAAGCTGTATGTTAGCGCTATCACATAAAAAGAAAATCATGTTAGAAGCAGATGCCAAGCTATGAAACATAATCAAAACTGAGAGTGAGATCAAGGTTATAGGCCAAACAACAGAAAAAGAGACAATACTGCTCACAGCAACCGGGAATGATGTACCCTGCACTAATGGATAGCAGATAAAGAACATTGCTTTAGCCCCTTTGAAATGACAGCCAGTGCCTGGTGAAAAACATCTCCTGATGACACCACCAATGTCTAATAGAACACAGAAAAAACAACAAACAAACAAAAAAAAAAACAATGCTGTTACCAGAGAGTTAATTGTTCCTCGTGAAAACATCTTCCGAAGAGAGAGGCTACTGATACCTCAAGCACTAACTGGACTTTTAGTGATGAAGTATAGCAAGCTTCCTCTTTGCAATACTTTTTACAGGGACACAGGTTGTGCCAAGCAGTCCCACCCCTAGTTTAACGCAGACACATTATCTCCATATTTTCTAAACTATCTCCCAGCTAACTCTCGAGCTGAAGCAGGCAGGGGGCAGCACCCTTGCCATACTTTGAAAAGACTCAAGAGCACTGACCAACTATGGAGTGATATGGGACCGTGACCATGATCTCCAAAAGCACAGACCCCCTCAACTCCTCAGGAAAAGACTGCACTCATTCCAGGAATCCAAATAAACTTGAGAAGAGAACACCATAAATTTGGTTTGTCAGGCAAAGAATTGTAAATACCTCATAAAAACAAGGAGACCTGAGGCAGTCAGATAACGGATTTTAAGAGTGGAATAAATTAAGCAAATGGCATCCCCTCAGATGATTTTTCTTACACTTTTTAAGTACTTATGCTCCATTTATACAAAACACTAGGAAAAAAAAAAAAAAAAAAAACACTTCCTATGATGATTTTGGTTCAGTAAAGGAGATATTAGCTTACCCAAATCCAATTCTCCTTTTGGGAAATACAGGCAGAGATATGCAATGACACTGTATGTAAGTGTGGACTAAAAGGGGGAGGGATGAGATGGACATATGATAGACAGGCATGACTAATACATTCGCAAGGGCAAGTCAGCAAATGCTAGTCTAGTCCTATCTGTCTACAATTCTGACTCTGGATAATGCCTAATTCCCTGTCATGAGAATTTACAAGAAACCTCTGTTCACTAGCTATAGGAAATCAAATGTTCATGCAGATTCTACCAAAAGTGCTTGTACTTGCCTAGTAAAGAACATTAAGAGCTTGGGAATTAAACATTAATTTTCATACACCAAAAGAACAAATCATCAAGCTTTTAAACCCACACAATTCTGTGCATCTGTAAACACACACCCACACTGCTCTGTACAAATAGGAAATTCTAATTAAATTAAATCTGAGCCCATTTGTGGAGCTTGCAATGGCATCACAAGCAAAGTGAAAGGTATTACAGAAAGTTCAAGAATAATTTAGAAACAATACAACAAGCTGTCTTACGTGTTGCAAAAATACAATCATGTTATTTTTGACACTAGAAGGAGTATTTAAAATAATGTGTTCTTAAGTAACTAGAGCACAGGCAAAACTCCCATGCTGAAACTAGATTTTCAGGTGTTTCTGTCTGTATATGAATATAAGATGTTCTGAAGACCTAAATCTAGGCATTTGTTTTACCATCAGAAATAATGGTAGATATGCTTGCTACAACACTTTTCTATTACTTTCCTACACAAAGAATCCTCTCTTTTTTCACCATTTTTCATATTTTTTTAAATATATTTTTCATAATCATTGCAAGACATTTTCAAAGTTGGGTTATTTGCACGGTGGGGCTAAAGCTGTGACTTTCACAATATGGTCAGTACTTTGGAAACAAACTGTAAAGTGGCCTTTGAAAAAAAATATATTTCTTAAATAAAATATTTCATTAGAATGTGAATAAAGAGTCTGCAGTTTAAATAGTCATTACCCCATTGGAGGTTCAAGGTCAAGTATAAGCACTGCGTGGGATCCTAGGCAACTGTACTTCCTGCACCTATGTTTCTGCTACAAGATCCTGCGTTTTTCTATTTCATATGTAATGCTTGCTCCTTCTTAACAGGGGCTCTGTTGTAATCAATTAATTCAATCTACTTCTTTAACCAGGTTGACAGAAAACTCTGCAGTTATGTTTGACTGCTACATGACTGCCCACCCTCTATCACACACTTGCTCGCCACAACACACCACTGTACCTATGTACAGAAGAAGGAAAAAAACACACTGTATTTATGCCAGTCAGCATGTGTAATTATTTACAGCTTCTTTGATACCAAGTTAAGGCCACTGAGATTTCCATAATTAGGCCAGTTATCTTCCAAGTTTCACTTGCTCTAAGCTCTGGCAGGATATTATATGGAGAAAAGATATTTAGGTGCTACTTAATGAATGTAAAAGAATTTACATGTAAGATAAACAAATAACAGGACACCCACAGAGAAGACCAATAACTTTACAAGATATCAGCTGAAAGAACAGTTAACCCCACTTAGGATCATTAATTTCCATAAGTAAATAGAAATTATTATCAGCGGCATTATTAGCTCTAAGAGAATAAACCCTGTTTCAGACTGTAAACAGTGTGACAAATGAATTTAATCTGTATTTTGGAAATGAGCTAAGATAGTTCTGGGTTGCTATGAAAGCTGTAAGATTCCCATATTACTGAAGAAGTCACTCTGCCTTCATACTCTTGAACTCTCCCAGACAAAGATTCAAGTATTTGGGACTAAGCAGATACAAACAACGGAATTGAGATTTTAACACACAAATCTCAGACATTCACAGAAAAAAAAAAAAAAAAAAAGAAAAAAAAAGAAGAAAAAAAAGACCAAAGTCAATAGGAAGAAGTCTAAGACTAAAACGTTAAACCGAAGCTGAAAGTCCAAAAGGGGTATTTTTATGTTCCTTTACATAAGATTATTCCTAATCAGAACTGATCCTGTTCTTTTTCCAGAGGTAGAAGAGGGCTGTTTTTTTTTTTTTTATTTGTTTGTTTGATTTTGTTTTTTCTTTGGTAAAATATTGTGGCAAGTGTAATAATCAGCTAGATAGGAATGAATCTGCTCCATGAGGATGCATAAACCAAGGCCATAGTTTGCAGGACAATATAGGCAAACCGGTGATTTAGCTCTGCTTTTATGTATCAAATCAGCAGTTCCAAACAGTCACAAGTACTCGTATTGACTGAAAATAACAGGGTTGCACAGGTGTAAGTGGAGGGCAATTATACAATGAAAAATATCATTTAAGCACAACAACATCATTAAAGTTGCAGCACAGCCTGATTTACAGCTCCCTGAGGTACTCTGTAGGGCTGGCAGTTTAGAAAACACATATTGTTACTTGTAAATTGAGAATACTTTATATGAAAATCACTGAGATGCAGAAATGAAATTCTAAAAATGTCATGGTTACAGAACTACTTCTCAGACTTGGACTTTCACCCTCTGAAAACAATACTGATAGAATGGAAGGCTTGCATACAGGGGTGCCAGAAGGGAAGAGGAGAGCAGAAGGTTCCCAAAGCAGAAATGGTGCTTGGGCTTAGAGCAGACTAAGTCTTAGAGCTAATTTAAAAAACAAATTGCTAAGCGTTCTCATTTTCAGAGTGAACTTTTCTTCCTATGTGTCTTCCAAGTGTCTGGATATTGCAGAAATACACATCTCTGCAGCAGCACTGGTAAACCAAGTGAGCCTTCCCCATACATGTGCAAAGCCAATATAGGATAAATTAAAATAGGTTTCTTCTGTAAGAGGAAGAAACCTGAGAGCAGCAGCAGTGGAATATAAAACACTTTAAGATAACTTAACACTACCAGTGTAACATTTTTTGTCATTCTTTAATACCTCTCCAAAGATTGCAGAGGAAGACAAAGCTTCCAGAGAGTAAATTTAAAAACAATACCAAAAACGATAAATTAAATTTACATTTCATTGTGAGGCATACCAGTGTAGCATTAGCATTGTACAAAATTTCATTTAAAGTTATGAAAAACATGACCAATCTCCAGTGTTTTTTTAAAGAAATTAAGCAATAATTTTATTCTAAGCGAATGTTCCAGAGGGTAAATGACTTCTGCAGTGCAATAAATGGTACAGCAAATTGAGGAGTATATTTTAAAAGTATGAGCAATTTTCCTTCCATAACCTTCACTTGAAAGAACATTATTGCTATTTTATTAAATGGACTAAATGAAAAATAAATTAGAAGGCATTTTATGGGGTTTAAATACACTTAATATCACAGTAAGATATGTGGATTTAAATGGCAACTTTCTAAATTATACCACATTGGCAGTGCAGAATACACAGAACATTTCAAAGAAATAATCAAGCAACATGACGCGACATTCATGATTGTTTCCTAGAGGAAGCATGAACAGTATCAAAGACCTGTTCTGTCTTTGCTTATGCAACTCATTATTCATAATTTGGCTTCACATAAATCCAAGACTTTGGTGATTTACTGCTCTCCTGCTAAAAAACAAACGAAAAATCTGTGCTGAATTCTACTATCAGGACATTCACTCTATAGAACGTATCACACAGAGAACAGTTTTAGGAAACTGCTAGGTGTATCTCACATGGGAATCCAATGCATTTCCAAACCAAGGGACTGAACATGCTGTTAACATGCAAAAAAGTTGCTGAGCGAGGCTATTTTGTTAATACTAGGAGAGGGATTCAATGTTCAGGTAATTTGAGTGGAGCTTTTTCTGTTACAGGATATCCTTCAACATAGCACAAAATAATTGGGAAAATGGGTCTTGTATTCAAGCTACAGAAAAAAGCTTGTAATTTTTTGCCAAGTTGCCTAGTGGGAATGTCAAAATCAAAGACTGATTATTCCATTACAAGAACAATCTCATGTTTACCCAACTGTAGGTAACTAGAGTATTCCTGCATCCACTGATTGTTTATTTTCATAGTATAATTAATGAACTTCGATAAAATAGTCAAAAAGCATGGGTATCTCCACTAACCCTAAAAGGAAGTTGTTGCCTACATAGAAAGAGAAAAGCTCCTAAAAAAAACAACCAACCAAAAAAAAAAAAATTCTTATCACCACCCAGTATAATTTTTCATTGTCCTGTACTGGAGTCCTTGAGGATTTTACAAGCTGTTACATTGCTACATGTTGACTCTGGGACTGTTGCTGAGGTTGATGGCAAAGCTAGGTGCCCTCAGGTGAAGAAGAGCTGCTTGGCCAAGCACAGTTTGCTTTCAGCATGTGTGAATACCAAGTGCAATGTCACAGCGTTTTACTTGCTCACATAACACTCAGTGCATTTCTTTGTAAGCCTACACTGGAATGCATTCAGCTCCCTTATTATATGCTGGCAGTTTGAGACTGCATCTTTGCCTCATTTTTGTGTGTTTTCTTGGCTGAAAGTTTTTATCTAATGCTTAGCTAGGTTGCATAAATATGAATATTTATTACTCGATCTGTACATAGTGAAAAGGCATGTGAGGAACCATGTGCAGAAATACTCATGGCTGATTAAAAAGTCTATTGCTCCGACTACTCCTAGCATTTTTCTATGATGGTGCAATCAGTTTCTTGTTAGCTCCCGCCAAGATATTCAGCCTACTGGCACAATCCCAATTTTCCAACAGGATACAGATATTCATACTTTGATGCAGAATGAAGGCCACCCTTTCTGACACACAATGCTTTCTCAGTATGTGAGTACCACAGAAAAATGTTCACAGATGCCAAAACAAAGATAAAAACAAACAAACAAAATAGTGCAACTTGTTTACCCTGATTTTAAGAAAAAAAAAAAAAAAAAAAAAAAAAAAAAAAACGGCTAAGGTAGGTCCAGTATCACTTTCTGCTTTTTCACATAATTTTCAATTCACTGGCATGAAAGCCCACAAAGAATGTGCCAAACCTGAGGAGGGTAGCAAAGAATGTCCACTGAGAAGCCACTCTTGCAACATCTCTCTAGCTCTTCATCATTTCTCCTTGTAACCAATAACTAAATATTAACACCCATAGGCTGAGTGTCGTGAGCTGAATTAGACAAGAGCAAAATAAAGAATTCCCTTGACAAACAAGGGTTTACCAAGCCTTCAACTGCATGCTTTCTCTCCCAGATCTGAGCAGACTCTCCCATAGCAGAGCTATGGATGTTCAGGAGGGCAGGAGAAGAGAAAACAGCATCTCTCAGGACTTCCAGGGCCTCCTGTCCACGTCACGTCCATTTTTCTTCCTCCTACCTTCCTGCGGGAATTGCAGCTCAGCCTGGAACACTTCTCAGCTCAATTTGGCCCTCACTTCTGAGGGCCCATGCTCCAGTCTGGCAGCCCACCCACATGCCCCCATTCAACCACGCTGCCAGTTGCCAGGCAGAAATATGGGGAGGAATGGAGAGAAACTCAGTGACGGGTCTGATTACACTGTGTGGGTCTCCAGACTTGCTAAGGGGGAGATCAAAGATCACAGGAACACTGAATATTGCTGCTGTGAAAAGGATATCCAATAAATAAATAAATAAATAAATAAATCAGATTAGCCTCGCTGCAAAGTCAAAGAGCACCTTTGGAGGGGAGGTTGAGAGGAGAAAGTGAGAAGCAGACTTCATTAAACAACTCTTTCATCCTAAAACCCCTTGAGATATCATGATACACTCTGACAGGAATCTCTTCATAAATCAATGGGCTATCCCACGCTTGCGGAGCTAATACAGCCGAGGCCTAGATTTTCCTGTGGTACAAAAATGAATGACAACTAGTCATTTTGAGACTTCCTCTGACTTGCAGAGCAGAAAAGTGAACAACCGACAACAGTTGCATAGTTCAGACTTGTTCCTTTAAATCTACTGTGGGCTAATATAACCACTTTCCAATTTCTACGATAAAGCCTTCTTACAACTCTTCGTTTGAAACCAAAAATTGCTCCAAATCTCTCAGTTCAGAGATGACCTGGGCCTCACAAATGTGTCTTAAAACGTGCTTTCAACTCTGCCACAATGCCTTACATGACAGGGATAAAAATCATACATCTGTCAGGAAGAAGCTTAGTTCTTTGTAACAGCTCTGGTTGTAAAGTATAACCATAAAGCTCTTTAAACATATGTGCAACTTTTTTAAATTGCTACTTGTAGCTTAAGCAAATATTTGGTTTCAAAATTGCAAGTGAGAAGTTAGGGAGTAAAACAAGAAGCCTTGAATATAGATAGCCCTTTGCACATGAGTGCAACAAGCTGTCCCCCATCCTGTATAATCCTCATGGTCTACCATGCCAAGGGCAGCTTTCCCTACACTGAGACAGAGTTTACAGTGGCAGATGTCTCACCCTTTTAGTCCAAATTTATCTGGCATACTGAGGAGAGGAAGGAGAGAAAAAATGTGTTTCTATGACAGCTTTGTAATACACAAGTTTTTGTTTGTTTCATTGTTTTCATTTGGGTACCTTGCTCTTCTGTGCACTCCACCTTTTTCTCAAATAAATCTCTCTTCAGAATTAATTCTTGCCTGTGATTTGTAAAAGCTATTCATTAAGAAATCATGGCCAACCTGAAAGGTATTTGCAGAAAACAGGTATAATTTATTTATTGATTTATGCAAAGAAATAGCTTGAAACTACAAAGCTATCTGAGATTGTGACCATATTTTGTTATGCTTAACTTTGTCATTCCTCCTTCTCGTACTACTTTCTAGTATAATTATTGTGTTTTCCTTAGAACAGGCCTGAAATACTAGACTTCCTATTCATAGGCAATGACAGCTAAGGACAGCACAGCTGATGACAGCTTATTTCTAACTGGGGACCTTTGGTACTATCACATACAATCAAACAAACCCACAAATCACTACCAGCATAAAAGGGGAAAAACAACAACTGTCTTCTCCCAGATCAAAATTGTAACAGAAACCTACAAGCCATTGAAGTTAAGTGAATAAAACAGCTGGTGTATTTCTTCAAACATATATGAATGGAGGTATTTTTTATTTATTTTTACTGTTTTAAGTTACTTTAGCCTCTTTAAGCCCCAAATGAATGTGTATTCTCATTCCAAATGGCAATTATTAAATATCCTATCTGAAAGTTACTTGTCCATTCACTCTTTGAAGAATATAACTTTAGAAATGCAGTACAAAATGCCTTATTGAAAAAAGCTTCACCTGAAATGTATATCCATGAAAACTGGGAAATGAAAACTTAAAAGGTTCTTCAGAAAGTGTAACATGGTCTATCAAGTATTTATTAAAGTAAATAACATAGAGACACAAAAACAGTGACAAACATAACTCTGATAAAATAGCTGCATATGTGCAAATGGGCTGAGTTGCATCAAAGAAGTGAAAGTTTCCAGTAGAAAGAAAATATCTAGAAATGGACAATAACCAAGAAGTGGCATAGACAAGTCATTTGCTTTGTCATTCAATGGTTATCTATTTTGGAAACAAAATGATATAAAAAGATTACTTATACTCCAGCCTGATTAATGATTTGTCACTTTTGCTACCTTTTTACTGAGCAGCAGACCAGTAAATAGATAGTGACTGTGACTGATAATAAACCCTGAATTTCAAGTAAATTAGAGGAAAACAATCTGTACAGATAGGAGTCAAAACAAATGCCACGGTCTGATTTTTCTATCTTCTTATATAAATCTGGGATGTAATTTAATTTTGTAATGAAGGCTCTGAACTAACCCATCTGCTTTTCTGTTTCCTTCTTTTCTTACTTTTCCATGTAGACTATTACCCTTTCATGTTCCTAGGAATCAACAGCACAGACCAGATTTACTGAATGGCGACTCTCTCCTGGGAAGCAGTGTCTGAAGACAAAGACTCAGATGTCACAGCATCCAGGCAGATGAGCCTGCGCAACCCTCTGCCACAGTGTGAGTCAAAAAATATGTTTGAGTGTGTATAAATAAGAAAATACACCTTCAGCTCAGTAGGGTCTTAGTTTATATCTACTATTGAATAAAAGTGCTACCAGACTGCTGGGTCTTGACTGGTTGTTCATACTTCAGAAAAATTGTTGAACATTCAAAAGGCAACCTCAAGCTCTGAGTCTAAAGAAACGGTGAAGATATGCCATTAAATGGAGCTGTAATCTGTTTCACTGATCTAAAGGAACATGAAGGAGTGACTTGATTACAGTGATTACAGTCTTTAAGTAGTACATGAAGTAGAAAAAATTGATAATGGAAGAATCACAAATGAACGGCCAAAACTTGAAGTAAGATTAATTCAGTCTAAAAATAAGAAGGATATTTTTAACACTGAAGGCAATGAACCACTGGAGCATCTTATCGTGGGCTGACATCAGTTCTACAGTATTAGAAACATTAACATTAAGCTTGGTGCTTTCCGAAAAGTGTGGTTCTATAGCTCTCAGAAGAAAGGTCTCACAAACTTCAAGACTAAACTTGGAGAAAAGATCACGGGTGTTGAGAGAGAAACAAATGCAGCGAGTAGACCTCTGTCATGTGACAGTCCCACACATTGAAACCTCATGGCAGAGCAGATCATAACATAAGATAGGCTCAGTTTCCAGCAGATAATGTAAACTAATTGTGATAGCATCCAGTTCTTAATTGTTTGATTTGAATATATTTCAAATTCAGTGATATTCCTGAATGATTCATATTTAAGGAAAAAAAAAAAAAAAGGCAGCTTAATTAAATTCTATGAACTCAAGAACTCAAATTGACAAAGAAGGCCAAAACCAAGATGTGTTGTCAAGGCAACATGGGCCAAGAATTGCCTTTGATATCTGTTAGACCTGACAGTTGATAATATTAGGCATTATTTGTATGGAATACTGATGCATCTCCCTGTAATTTTAATTTCTAATGAGAGGAGAAAGCAATGCCTATAAGCAAAGATAAAATCTCATGTTTCAGAAATGTGATGTAATTTTTAGTTTGATTTTTACTTATGCCAATCAAGAAATACTGAATATAACCCCTGGATGTTGGTGTCAGATTCAGCACAACACTGGTAGGGAAGTGTTATCTCTAAGGGCCCAATTTAATTTTTAGCAGTTTAGAGTTTGATAAATGTTGGAGAAGTTAAGCAGAAATGGAATTCCCTCCAGCTATCTCAGTCAGATAGTTTATTACAGCATTAATAACTCAGTCTTTGTCATGTAATTAGAAAGTAAAATGCAGAAAGGTATTTGAAAAACATACCTTCACAAACAACCCAGTTTCTAAAAAAAAAAAAAAAAAAAAAAAAAAGCAGAGGAAAAGGAAATATAAAACAGAAAAGGTAGATGGGGTATTATTCTAGTTTGTGATAAACACTTGAGCAAAACAGAAATAAAATTAAGCACATTTAACATATGGAAATTTCACCATTTCAAGTGTGCTTCTTTAGGCTAGAAGACAAAATGTAACCACTGGAGTCAGAAAATAATAAAATAAAATAAAATAAAATAAAATAAAATAAAATAAAATAAAATAAAATAAAATAAAATAAAATAAAATAAAATATGCTTAGAGCAAAGTGTGAACTTGTGCATCAGAATCTTGGGTTATTCGCTAATTTGATTTTTCTTACTCCATGGGGCATATAAATAGTGCTGGACAGCAAATATTCCTGCTTTTACTCATTTTTCATTTCTAAAAATGTAACTGGAATAATCACAAAACCCAGAGCTATATACTTGTCAGATAACTGTTTTTCCTCTCTCCCCCTTCCCTCTTCACTTTAGAAGCAAAACATGACTGACAAAGTGACTGGTATTAATATCTCTAGCACAACCCTGTTCTTGCTGGTTTGGAACATGAAAAAAAATCCTGTAGGAATTCAGGAGCCCTCAAATAGCATAATTTACAGCATTTCTGTACAGATTAATCTGTACCCAGGTGTTACTGAAATTCCTAAAACTACAGTTGTTTTTCAAGAGAATACAGATTAAAAATAGTTCCCCAAAACTTTTCTACTAAATTTTGTTTCATCACTTTATCTTCTGACAAGCAGGAACATTAGTTCATTACACCTGTGATTTCAGTTTCCACAGATGATGTTCAATTTGGGGCTTCCATTCAATGTCACTAGAAAATAAATGTTCAATGAATCCATTTCTACCATAAAGTAAATGCAGATCCTGCCACATTTCTCATGCACATCTGCAACAGATCTATTGTAGTTCCCAGGGACTGGGTCCCCTAGGTTGCATGGGGAAGGTGCATTCCTCAATGATCCCTGTGTTTTTTCTCAGCACCGTCTACTTTTCTACTCATTCGAAGAGCAACCTGTGCTGTGCCATTCCAAGAATAACTAATGTAGTAACCTGTGGTGGGTTAACCTTGGCTGGCTCTAGAGATAAGGGCAGGGAGATCTCTTACCAAGTACCATCATGGGCAAAGCAGATTCAGCTTTGAAAAGATTAATTTTATTTATTGCTAATTAGAGTAGGGTACTGAGAAACGAGGACAAAACAAAACACAAACAACGTACCGTTTTCTCAGGCTCATCTTTACTCCTTCACTCCCAGGCTCCTCTATATCCTCCCCTCCTCCCCACGCACAAGAGGTTGGGGAATGGGGAGTGTGGCCAGTCCACTACTCTGCTGCTGCTTCCTTACACATTTCCAGCATGGTGTCTCTCCCACAGGCTGCAGTCCTTCACAAACTGTGCCAGTGTGGGTCTACAGGGTGCAGTCCTTCACGGACTGCTCGGTGGGTGTCCCATGAACAGAAGTACCTGACAGAAAACCTACTCCTGCATGGTCACTGCTACATATAGCCTGCTTCAGCATCCACATGGGCTGCAGCTTTCCTGAGCAGTCCACCTGCTCCAGCACGGGCTCATCCACAGGGTACAACGTGGAGATCTGCTCCATGTGGGACCCATGGGCCACAGGGGGACAGCCTGCTCCACCTGAGGTCTCTTCACAGGCCACAGGGGAACTTCTGCTCTGGCGTCTGGAGCACCTCCTGCTCTCCTTCTTCACTGACCCTGAGGTCTGTAGGGCTGGTTCTCTCTTTTTCTCACTCTCACAGCTGCTGTAAAGAATTTTTTGCCCTTAGGGAAACACGTTTTCCCTGATGTGCCACCATCTTGGCTGCAGGTGCCATCCAGGCTCCGTGGTGGGGCCATTGGAGCTGGCTCTTTCTGGCATGGGGTAGCCCTCACAGAGGAGCCCAGCAGCTCTCCACTACCAAAACCTTGCTACCTGTATCTAATACATAAATTAAAGGCAAACCACCAAAGAAAGCATAGCCATTGCATATGAGACAAAGGAATAGGTCCACAACTGTTAGTCATTGGCATTGTTCAAATGTCACATCCAAAGTGTCCCATCTTAGCCAAATGACAAAATCGAGAAACTATTTGCCATAACCTCGATTGCCTAGATCCTCACCTTTTGTAAAATGGTTGCACACATCTGCATTGCAAACAACAAACAGCAAAACAACATATCTCCTTAGAAAACCACAAAGTCCTGCCAGCTGGAGCCCTCTGAATTGGTGAGAAGGAATTTTTCATCCCCATTGGCTGAACGTTTGATAATAATGGTAACCAGTATCAAAGCAGAGACTGCAGCGTTACATGCATATGGACCAAGATGAGGACGTCTAAGTATTTCTATTTGAAAAAAATCTCATATGAGATTTGGATAAATTCAGGAAAATATAAACAAAACAAAACAAAAACAAACAAAAAACATACACAAATTTTGGCAACAGTCTTACATATATGGGACTGTGTAAAGAATGTATTGAAAACTAAACTTACATGCATTATACCATGTGAGATACAACCCATTAGAGGAAAAGAAATTACATGTGAAAATGAACTTTAAAGAGATGATTCATTTCTAACAAGTAAATTTAACTTCTGAAAACTTACATATTTCTAATTAAAAGTCCAGAGGAAAGAATCAATTATGTTTCTTGCCTGGCTATTAGTTCTTCTCGGTGATTTTCTTATTGGATCTGATTGCCAGTGCTATTCATGTAAGAAGCTTCCTTATTTCATTGTTTTAATAAAGCAGAGTGAAGATGAATGGCCCTTACCATACTACTGAAAGATGATTAAATGATCAAAATAAACCTTCAGCTGAAAGTTAAAAGAATGTAAATCTATAACAGACTAAATTTAGGATTATCATAATACATGAAAGAAGATTATTTTCATGAACTATGCTCCTCTTAAAGCTAGACAGCAACCTAGGACTCCATTTAATTAACTAAAAGTGAGCACAGATATCTACAGTATTGCTACCACTATTTTCATATTTTGGTTGTAACACACAGAGAAAATAAAGAAAAATGGAAACAAACAAACAAACAAACAAAAACCCTATGTCTATGCAAGACCAAAGATTCACTTTTTCTTTGGAGCAGCATCAGTCTGTTTAAACCATATTATACACCTGCATGTACTGAGACCTCACTTTGAACTACAAAATATATGCATGCAGATCTCTAAGGAACTTACAGAACATATGCTTCACATAACTGCACTGTACACTCACATATCTTCCGCAGATGATATATCAGGTAGAGAGTTGTTTGGTATTAATATATAATAGATTATAAACTCTACCTTCTGGGAAACCCAGGGCAGAGAAACTAAGTTGAGAAAGGAATTACTGGAGATCAGCATGTTAAAAAAAAATAAAAAAAAAAAAAAAAAAAAAGTATTTTTTTTTCTTTATTTTGAAATGTTGTTTGTTTTACAGTCTACTCCTTGCCATAATGCAGGCATGTATGGGTTCAAAAACAGATTAGCCAACTTTATGGAAGCCCACCCAGACCTACCAAACACAGCAGTAGCAGGAAGGTGAGTGGACAAACCAAGCAGAGCACTGCTGGATGCTGGCTCTACTCTTTGTTCTTTTCACAATTACTGATAGCAACCGAAACCATGCAACAGCCATGTTACATTTAAGAAGTTCCCTTTGTTTTGGTCTCTTTTAGTATTCCTGAATTAGTTTGGTGTCCAATTCCTCTTTTTTAAAAAGGGAGGACATTTGAACCGTCAAATGTCAGTTCTGAAATGTCAAAATATGACAGGCAAGAAAAACTACAGTCATACAAAAAACAGCTTTGATATGAAGATGAAAGTAGGCAAAATACAACAGAAGGATGAGAGAATACTTTTATTTGCATATTTAATCAAGAATATGGAGGGAAGATTGTCTCTTCCCTTAAAATCATTCTTTGACAGTAACATGTGAATGCCTAAGCATTATATGGTAAATTGTTTCATAGCCTAAGAAATATGAATAAAGGAAAAACATTGTATATCTATACCAAACTTCTACTGCCTCCAGCTGTGACTATGATTACATGTCTTCCTTGCAAGTGGAAAAGAACAAGTCATATTTCATATTTTTATAGTACATAATACTAATGTATGTAGGGAAACAATGAGGTCATCTCTCAGTCTTTTATCCCTTATCTGAAATTTTATCTTTGCACTGATTCTTTTTCTTTCATAAAAAAAAAAAAAATCATTTTTGTTACCTGCATCAATCTGATTTCCTCTCATGTATGGTCTTGCTTTTCTACCTGCTAATACAACAGGCAGTTTTATTACATTGCCAAAACCACACTGTTTCAAGTCTGAGGTTAACAAGACCATATATCATAATGTTAAGTAAGTTTCTGATTTTATATATAGAGAAATGTTTTTTGTTTTTTGTTTTTTTTCTATCTATCTACTGCATTATCCTTTTCACTGCAACATTGATTGTTCTTTTTATTTCTCAGCGTCCTTTAAGTATAACTAACTACAGCCAAATCCTGTTCTAATGAAATAAGGGAAAGCTTTGTGATTGACCTTAGCTACTACGATGAGTCGATCATTAGCAAGTAAGAGCATTGTACTTTTTATTGTCTGTGTATTATTCGGTCTTCAGAGACCTTCCTACATTTCTAGACATTTAATGATATTCTAATGTATTTACATTCTCCTGCAAATGTGTTGTGATGACCATCATCTGTTTTATTTTACTTCACAACTTACTGTATAATCTACACGTATATTGTGTGAGGTATGTTATAACATGGCATAATTTGGGTGCACACTAGGAAGCAAGCTGTTATTTGCTTTGTCCTGCTGCTTGCTGCAAATTGAGCTGTGATGAAATTTCTGAAGACAAAAAGTATTTCCTTGGGGCAGAGATCTAAGGGGAGGAAAGAGAGGGGAGGCAGCAGAAGGACTGGGAATGAGAATTTACAAGAGAGAAGTGAGACTGGACAGCAGAAACCATTAAGAAGTGAGAAGCAGACATAGATAGTCTTCAGAGTTGATGGATAAAAGCCTTTATCTAGAGACCCAGAAGAGACAACATAAACATTGCTCTCCAGCCACAAAATTGCTAGGGTGAAAACCTGGAGGAAAGGCTGCAGTGGTCTGAGGGATGGGAACACTGCAAGTGTTGAAAAGTCAGGCAAAATAAAATTTGTAAACTTTTAACTTCATTTTCAGTTTACACAGCAATTTTGAGTGTTCTTTTCTGCTTTAAAACATTAATTTATACTCCAGGTGAACCTGGCTTTTTGATTTAAAAGCCATTTTTGTCTTTTGGGCACACTGACTTTGAGGACTAGAGAAAGTCTAGACAAATCCACCTAAAAGATCTGGCTGACTCACAGCCTTATCACACCTACAGAGTGACAAATATTTGTACAAAATACAAACTCATGAGTCTGAAAACTGATTAGCATCATCACCCACACATAAACATGCACTTCTGCCTGCACCCTCTCTCCCATAGATACAATAACTCAGCTAGGAAGCCCCTAAATTTGTGAATCTTGCATGTAGTTGAAGCAGTCCTATTTTTAAAATTTATTGTGTAGGCTCACTGGAGAGCTACCTTTGTAAAAATGAGTTTGTGTACAGTAAGTTTTAATTTCCAAGACACCTGCGCTATTCTGATCAATGCCGCTTGCCTTGGTAATTTATCGTTATTAAGCAGAACTCCCTAGATCTTTCCTGCAGGTAACGCTTGATCTCTCTCAAAATTTTAACAGCAGTGCTGGCTTATTTTACATAATTAAAAAACCTCTCTAGTTTATCAAATGCTTTGATGAAATTCAGGTTTGTACCCATTTATAGCAAGGTGTTCTCTAGAACTTTATTTGCACTTTCAAACTTAATCAAACTGAATTCAAACTGAAACATTATCCTCACTGTATCTGGTAAATAGTTGTTCACTATTTGATAAATATAACAATAACAAAATATATCAAGTACTTATACAGTTGATCTTTCTCTGCTAACTGAAGTGTTTTTCCGTAACAGGGGAGAAGAGGTATATACAATGTGAAACTGACACATGAAATCTATTTTATGACCTCTCAGAAAGGTTAGATTAGTGTATTAGCTAACTGCTGGTCAAATCTATTCATTTTCAAGACAGATTCATAGCAATTTTCAAGGAATATTTGGCCCCTTATCTTTTACCAGCCTTCCAGGAGGCTTGCAGTTATGCTTACAGAGTCTGTAGCATGAAAACTTTCAAAAAATTAGGCTGTTACAATCATCAAAAAGCTCTCATGGAAATTTCTCTGATGCTTTACTACATAACAGAAAGAACTAAGATTTTTTAGAAATCATCTACAAATTTGGATCACAATGAAAAGAGGTGCAGAGAAGTGAAATCTACTCAGTGGTTCAAGAGATGGTGATACAGCTACTAATATTCCGAGCCTCTGCCTTACTGAAGGTAAGAAAATCTGGACAAAATGTTAATCAGAAACAAAATTTTAAACAGAAAAAAAAGACAGTTAAAACCTGCTCAGGACAGCTAATCCTATGTGGGGGACTGTCTGTATACACCAGAGATACTACCTTGCTTTCAGATTCAGTCCCTGATACAGTAAGTTATAAATTACAGTACCAAAACCGATTCCAGATATCCACTGCACACCTAATCCTCTTTCATACAGCCTACTAAAGAAGTGCAAAATCTGCCAACAAAGGATTAAAATCAGTCTGTAAAAAGAGTAGGTAGGGAAAATGTCTCAGCACTAGTGACTAGTCACTATAGTTTGCAAGAAAAGCTGAGGAAAATGATTACAAGAATGAAGAGATTCCTTCGGACTCTGGACTGAGGTGTCGAGATGAGACTGATCCATTACAGCTTCTGCCAATTTTTCACTAAATGCTCACAAATGGTTATGCCATGGCACATACAGCCTTTACAAAAGGATTTGATGGAAACACTTTTAATTCAAATACCAATCTAATCGAAAATTCCATTAACAAAGAATATTGGAGTAGTGGTGTATTACAGATTAATCAGAAGCCATTACAACTCTCTCCTGCCATGCTAATGATTCACTGGTCATTCAGTAGAAAGCTGGTAGAACTTTTACAAGAATTGTCTTAGAAAAAAAGGTATTAGCGCTAGGTCATCCTAGCAAAATGCTAGCAAAGTATTCCATCTTACAAGGGAAATACCATACTAAAGATTAAGGAAGTTCATATCAGTGTGACAACACACAAAGAAAAGCACTGAACTCTGTAAAATATGACAAACTCACTCTATTCCCCCAGTAGTCTTAACATAGCAACAAAAATCATAATCATATTAAAAATCAGCTCAAATAATGGGTACAGCAGAAAAGTAGATAGGTGCATGTACATTTGTATACTCCTTGTGCTTACCTTAATTCTGGAGGGAAGCAAGAATAAGTATGTATGTTTTGCACTTAAGGATGGTGGTTTTTTAAGTTCTTTTTCTCTGAGGGAATGCACATTTCATTTTAGCAGCATGTCTTTTAATGATTGAAGGCATTTGACCTTAGCTGCAACCCAAACAATTTTCTCCAATCTAATTTACCACTCTTTAAGGTACAAGTTTTTTGCACAAGAATAAGCAAGAGATACACTGTAGGCTGCCATGATTTTGTCATTTATGTTTTTTAGTTTTCTACTTCAGTAGAGTGTCAACTACACAGTAAAACCAGATAGTATTTTCTGGCAAGTTATACAGTCTGTGGTATGTAGGGCTATTGTTGCAGAGCTGTGGTGACAGTGACATGAACAAAGGCAATTTGATCTTCCTTGGAATGCATTACCATGAAAAAAATGGGATGATAACATTCATCAACATTATATTCCATTTTTAACAGCAAAAATTTAACAATTGCATTTGTTACCTTTCCTCTTTTTTTTCTTCTATATCTGCAAATATTTATACATGTAAATGTTACCTCTACCTTCTGGTACATGTAACAGTTAATAAATAGCACACCAGATATGAGAAAATGCAAGTAATGTAAGCTTTATCCAAGGGCAAAATCCAGATAAGCACTTAAAGAAATTACCTTTCTACTAAAGATATAACATGATACCTGTTTTTCATCTTCCCTCAATAAATAGATGCATGGAATTACATGTAAAGCACATTTTATAGGCCATAGTCTGTGGCTACCATATTGAGGCAGAGCGAAGTACGTCACAGAATAAAAAAGGCCAGACTTTATGTTCATATGATATATAACTTCAGCAACGCAGCATGCCCTATCATGTATAATTGCTTTTTGCTTTCAAGAACAGTCCTTATTGTGACATCAATTAACAGACACGCTGAAGTATGAGGGAATTAATAAATGTTAATGAGGCCTAGTAGAAGAGCAGACTGAGATGGCCTGGTAGGTCTTTTCTAACACTGAATTCCCAAACCTTTGGACCATTTCATTGTACTTCAGTTTGTGTGTCAATAGGAGAAGAAAAGAAAGAAAAGAGGATATTTTAAGCAAGCTGTTTTTAACCTTAAGCAAAAAAGCAGCTAAAAAGTAACCTACATCAATCTTACATTTAAGAGACAGAATCATACCCACTTAATTTTAATTAAGTTACTCCATTAGCACTGATTTTCAAATAACACTGCAGTGACTGACCTCTTCTACACTATGGGATAGCACACAAGCAGAGCTTCCATCATAATAAACTACCTCACTTAAACTTCATTACGTTGTTGCACTAATGAGGTGGAAAGGATAAAGAGAGAATTTTACACTGATTTTGCCAATCTCTCTGTTCTGAAATGCTTATTGGAGAGGTATTCTGCTAGTTCACAAGCTCATAAATGCCCCAGAAAGGCACTGTTGTCTCCTATAATAACTTCAACATAAACTTCCTAATTATATTTCTATTATAACATGGAAACAAGAGGCTTAATTTAGTATATCATTCTCTCCCCCTACCCTCCCTCCCCCCCCCCATTTCAGCTATTTTATTCCCCCGCTATCCTGTGTGCCTCTCATTCCCATACCAAACCTCCCAACCTTGTCTGGAATTAAAATGCAAAAGAATTTACGAGTTAGAATTTTAAAAATACAAATACACACCCCTTGTGCTGTAATCAGGCAACAGGTCCCCTGAGGAAAAGACAGTAGGTTTTACATTTTGCCTTACAATCAAAATAAACATTCACTTGCAGGAAAAAAGGCACTTTTCTACATCAAGTTTCTATATCCAATGTAGTGACATGCGAGATGATGATAACCAAAAGGAATTTAGAGAAACAACATTGGCCCCATTTTTCTTTCAAATATATTTACTCAGAGCACTTGCAGCTAATCCAGGTGCTAAAAAGGTCCATAGATTTTAATAAGATCTCCGGATGGAGACAGCACTTCCTGAAACCTAGCAACTAATGTTACATTTTATAGCTCAATCTAAAGGTAGCTGAAGTCTAACACAAGAGATTGCTTTAGACCACTCTGGACTTTGACAGATAATTTCATTAGATCATTTGAATACCAGTCTTTAAATAGCAAGGAATGCAATTTTGAAGAGACTGCATCCTTAAAATCAGTATCCAAAAGTTAAACTAGAGGCAGAAGTTAATATTAAAGCCCTGAAGACTCTTTATAGCCATTTCTCCTAAGAAATGATCCAAAACCTCTTGAATTATCAGAGGTGTCAAATCTGCTTTCAGTAGAACCTCTCATTCATTACCCATCATTTCATTAAATCATTTGATCACTGGCTATTAAATAAAAAAGGAAACAATTTTGCAGGAGAGCAGAAAGGGAAAATATCTATAATTAAGTATAGCAATTTAAAGTTGCATTCTTCACACATCATTACTGTCATTAGTAACACATTAATACGCAAGCAAAGTCACATGATAGAACTCAAAGTCACATGGAAGAACTAGTGAATAAGGAAAACATGATACAGAGAGTTTGAAGAAGTTCAGCAAGTTCATTTAACCCTACAAATATCTGAATTGCTTGCTCAGCTTTATATATGGAAATACTGAAAACAAAAATGTTAATTGAGTATTAGCTGTGGCTGACTTTCATTATACCTCCACCAGCATTTAGTCTGGAATTTTTGAAAAAGATGATTAAAAAAAAAAAAATTTAGGATTTGTATTTATCTTCTGTTTGGTACAAATTGTGTTCTATTCTCCTCTTTTTGGAATGCTATCAAATTTCAAATAATGTGTATCCTTTGTACATATATTAACAAATTGAAATTGAATTCATGTATTAGTGGCATGATTTGTCCTCCATTATGCAAGTCTGGGTCTCAAAGGGCAGTGAGAAAGCAACAATATGCCTGTTAGATTTTCAGTAATAAAAACTGGAGAGAGGTGGGCGGAAAAGAAAAGAAAAAATCATCTGTATACATGAAGGGAAAAGAAAGGTGACTCATATAGAGAAAAGGGGATTACAAATTTGCTAAAATGAATAATTTACAATTACAAAAAAAAAAAAATACATTCAAATAGGTTCTTCCTTAAGTAAATCTTAAAAACCATTAAGAAACTACATTGCTGAAGTCTTTAAAAACACAGAGTTTGCCAGGCTGTATCAGGCTGCTGGTCTATCAAGCCAGGAAGCTGGTAACAGAGGCTTCAAGGAGCTTCACTATACAGCATCTACTTAATTGTTTCAGAATTTATTTTGTTGCTGTTTTTCTTTTAGTATTTATCATGCATCCTGAAAGATACATTTTGCATCCTGAAAGATACATTCTGAAGAATAATTTCTTAGTATGCAGAATGATAAATGTTATTGGACATAAAAAGAAGACCTTGTATTAAAGTCTCCTTCTGTTTTTCCTGTCTCCATTACTACAAAGCACAGGAGAACAAAAGAGGCTGTACTAGATGGATGATGACAACTTCTGTCTTCATTAGACATTTAACAAATATTTCAGAGGTGAGCAAAAACTCTATAATACATCCTGTTGTACACAATTATACTGTTATAGAAAATGCCTTAGAACATGCTGAGGCTGTTAATTCTTTCAACTATGAAGACTGAAAGTCCAAAGCAATTTTAAAAATCAACAGTGTTGCAGACTTTCTCTAAACAAATATAAGGAAAAGCTCTCTTAACTTCCTATTCCAAGAGATACGGAACCCATTCCAACTGAGCTAGGATACACAAATCTGTTTCAAAAAACTAGTTCTTAGAACTGCAGCCGCATCCAGAGTTTAGTAACTGTTATCATAATGTGAAAATTTTCTTAAATTACTTTTTAAAAGATAAAAAAGAGCTAATAAAAAATATGTTTATATAGGCCTGGACTGCACTATACTGGCAGGAGGAAGTCCTCTGCTGAGCACCCTGGCCAGGGAGTTGCCAGTTGCAGCTGCAACTCCTGAAAAAATACTCTGAGCCTTTAAATTTCACAAGCAAGTTGATCCAACAAACTTCTCTTTATGGAACTGTTAGTCATCAAATCTGTTCTCCTGGCCTCCAACTCACAATCATGTCCACTGAACAGGAGACTCAGATGTTTTTGTTTGTTTTGTTGGTGGTAGTTGGTTGGTTTTGGATGGGCTTGTTTCCTTCCAAATTGGTGAGCTGATTTGGCTTCCCAAAGGAAAAAAGTGACCAGAGGATTTCATACAGGCAAGGAGAAAAAGCACGTGGCTGAGAAAGAAAGGACCTGTTAGGTCATACCACCTCACTTGTTTGTTGTGGCATAATTTAAGTCCCAGAAATCAGTCTCATTCCCAGACTGAGATAACACAGAAGCATCTTCTCAGTTATTAGCCACCTCCTCAAGTATATTGGAAGAATGAAGACTGGGAAAGCTTCTTAATCATCATCCGAATGTAGTTTCTGCATTCATTAGACATTGCTCAAGGGAGCTGCTACCAGGTTTAGGAGTATTTTATACCCCTTCTTCACAATTCTAATGATGGTACAAATGTATAAAACATTGCTCTGATACTTTCTGGTAGGGAATATTATATATAAATATATTTAACAACTCTACAAATTCATTGCATAACAAAGCTGCACAGCTTAAATACTAGAAATATGGAATTCAAAGATCCTGTTCTACGTGACTCAGCTGATTATCAAATTGTCCCAATTCCTTCCTTAGACGACGGAAGAGGAAAAAACCCACAGCAATAGATCAGTATTAGCATTCTGCTCAGTTTAAGACACTTTAAAATCCTTACCCACAAGTCAATAAACAATCAGCATGATTGAAGACCCCATCTTGAGTCTTGGCAAAATTTTGTGGGGACTGTACTCATCTGTTTAAAGCCCAGTGATGCAACTTCCCAACAGCAAAAGGTCTGGGAGGATGCCATTAATGAAGATTCAGTTTCATGGCCACTGGTCTAAGACATAGGACCTTATCTAATCTTTGCAATTTTTTTTTTCATGGTTTTCATGTCTCATAGAGCTCCTGGACTATGACACCATCACACCTATGCAAGATAACGCAAACAGCTAGCCAGCGTAGAGTTGTTCCTCATAGTCCTAATCTGCCTGACATCCAACAGAGAAAATGGGGGCCACACTAGTAGCGATCTGGCCTTCTTTAGCTATTTCTTACATTTAGTGATAGTTTGTATTTAGTTTGTTGAGACAGACAGATGACAGGCAAAAGAGACATGTTTTAGTGACTCAACACAGCACCTAACCTTAGATCTCGTGTTTTGGGCAGAAAAATGAAATCAAGGTTCAGATGGGAGAAAGATGAGATTGAAACTTCTTGACCCTTGATCTTTCAAGCTGAAGAGTGATATGTCCTCTAAACTTCAAGCCAAGGAACATAAAAGGAAAAAATGTGTGCTGCCACCATGGTCTAATCATGCATAGTTAGGTGTTCCTAGCCATCAGCACTTTAGCATACTTGACTAGTGATGTATGAAGTAGGCCACCCCTGAAAATTGGTTTTCTTGCCCTGTGTCCGGCACCAGTGTAACCAGAGGCCATAAATACTTAGGCTGTTCAATATCCTCTTACTTTTATTTTTTGAGAATGATTTATTCACGTAACCAGGTTAAAACTGCAGCAGTAATTCAGATTGGGGATTGAAAAGCTGTCTGGCTTCAAGGCACTTGGGAGTTATTACCCATTTAGACTACAGGCAGAACAAGCCCTGTAGCCTGATTTGCTGACATTTGTCCAAAAAGGTTTTGGCACTGCTGTGTTAATCGACTGGCCTTGATTTGGGAAGGGGACAGAGCACAGATTTACTCACCTCTTTTACTATAATCTCAACTCCTACTCTCATACTGTTTTATACTGCTTAAAATCTGTCAGCAGAAATAATTAGTGATACTGAAATGAAATATTCCTGTTGATTCTGCTGCCCAAATTGTTTTAAGAACTGTGGTTCACTGAAATTACCTATTAGCTACAAAGTACAAGAATTTAGAATCTCTAAAATAACAATCCTGTTTACAGAACACTAGCTATTGGTCTCATGTTGTCCTTAGAAGAAGCAAAACATTTCACAATAAAAAGGAGGTGCCTGCTTCAGACTTCGAACAGCCCATCTTAATTTCTGGGATCACAATGTCTGGCAGTCAACTGCACTAACATTTGCACGGAGCACAACAACTCTCCAATCCTCCATGTAAGAAAGCAAGCAGGGAAGGCAGAGAACTGGGATGGCTGAGCAAGCACCTGCCGGTCAGACTGAGGAGTGAGAAGGAAATGCACAGGCAGTGGAAGCAGGGCCATGTGGCCTGGGAAGAGTACTGGGATTCTGCCTGGATGTGCATGGATGGGATAAGGAAAGTCAAGGCACAGATGGAATTGAGCTTGGCAAGGGATGCAAGAAATAACAAGAAGGGATTCTATATTGGCCAGAAAAGAAAGGCCAAGGAGTGTGTGCCCCCTCTAATAAACAAGAAGGGAGAACAGGTAATGGCAGACATGGAGAAGGCTGAGGTACTCGACATCTTTGCCTCAGTCTTCACTGCCAGTCAGACTTCCCACATCTTGTTTCCCTGAACATGTAGATAAGGGCAGGGGGAGAAAAGTCCCTCCCACTGTAAGTGAAGAGAAGGTTCAAGACAACCTGATGAAACTGAACAAATAATGTTCAGTTTCCTGAGGGTCCTGAGGGAACTAGCTTTTCTCTATCACATTTGAAAAGTCTTAACAGTCACATGAAGTCCCCGGTGTTTGGAAAAAGGGAAACATCGCTTCCATTTTTATAAAGGGTAGAATGGAGGACATGGCAAACCACAGATTGGTGAGCCTCACCTCTGTGACTGGCAAGACCATGGGACAGATCCTCCTGGAAGCAATGTCAAGGCACATGCAAGACAAGGAGGTGATCAGAGATAGCCAGCATGGCTTCAGCAAGGACAAATTGTGCCTGACAAATCTGGTGGCTTCTACGATGGAGTGAGTACATCAGTTGACAAGGGAAGACCAATTGATGTCATCTACCTGGACTTCAAGGGAAGTGTCAATCTGCCAGAGGGTAGGAAGAGGGACCTGGACAGGTTGTATTGATGGGCAGAGGCCAATGGGATGAGGTTCAACAAGGCTAAGTTCTGGGGCCTGCACTTTGGTCACAACAACCTCATGAAGCAATACAAACTTCACTCAGAGGGTGGTGAGGCCCTGGCACAGGTTGCCCAGAGTAGCTGTGGATGCCCCATCCCTGGAAGTGTTCAAGGCCAGGCTGGATGGGCCTTGGCCAACATGATCTAGTGAATGGCATCCCTGCCCAGGGCAGATGGGTTGGAACTAGGTGATCTTTAAGGTCCCTTCCAACCCAAACCATATGATTCTATGATTAATATTATTTACAAATCTCCTGCAAACAGACAGGCAATTTGTGCTAGACCTAATGGAGCTTCAGTTCATGCTGTGAGGAACACTCAGCTGGGCAGTGTGAGAGAACAGAGTTAATGTTGAGAAGCTGGAATGAGTCATGGCTGTGTATGTAGAACAGAATATTAAACGCTGCAGTTAAACATTTCCAATGATTTGGAAAATGTTTTCCATCACTAGAGTATAGAATCAATTAAAAAATAAATAAATCAACACCCACCAATCTTGCCAACTGAAAGGAATGTTCAAAGTGCTTTTGCTACAGATAACTGTGATTGCCAAGTTTGCTTTTGCAGGGAAATAAAGGTACTGTAGAATTTTCAAATGTTCAGCACAAGGATGACTAAGGAACCTTGAACTACTGTTAATTATTTCTGTTTGTAGCCAGATTCAAAACATTTTAGCTCCTCTCTAATTTAAGTTTGTATCTTCATATCCTTTGAAGTTATAATCATGAATAGAGCATCATTCAGCTTTGGACCAGCATGGTCATTACGCTATATAAAAACACTGAAGTCAGTGAGAAGTGCAGGTGTATATGGTATACACCCTTCCTTCTTTGCTTAACAAGAAATGTATCTTTCTGCATGGTGTTGGAAGGAGAAGCCTGCTAGAAACATACCCTTTGACACCAAATTCACTGCACATATAACTGCAGTAGCTGGAAACCCAAGAAGCAAAAACAAACAAAAACCACCACAAAAAAAAAAAAAAAAAAAAAAAAAAAAAAGAGTGCCTGTTATTTTCTAATCTGAAAATCTAGAGGTTTTCTCCCATCCTAGACTTGATGGGGATGACTGTGGACAGGCTGGGTTGCGCAGCTACTTAGGACACATCAGAAAGTTGTTTTGTCTAAAGGGAGTATAAAACCCAAACTAAATATGTGATAGATAGCTGGATAGATGGATGGATGGATAGATAGCTAAAAAGAATATACATACCTGTAGTTTCAAGAGACTCTATTTGCTTCTTGCATCTTTTTAATGATAGAAACATATTCTAAGTACCTACGCAGTGGGCAGGATAGATAAATAAGCCACTTTACTAATTCATTTGATGGTAAAATGCTCATCTTTGATGCTTTTTTGGTTGCAGAGCAAACTAATCTAAAGTCTACATCCAGTCAAATGGGATGGCTAATTAGAATCTATGAGACACTCAGAAGACAAAGATAGTGCTTTACACCTTGCTGGCTCTCATAACAGATTGTTTCTTTTATTTTTTTCCTTCTGAAGAAACTGATTTTTTGAGTGAGAAGGAAGAAGGCAAAATGACCACTAAACTAGACTTAATGAGCCTTTGCTGTTCCTGTTCAGTAATTTCAATGTGTATAACTTGGTTAGCAGTACATCAAAAGTCTCCATGATACCTTTACTGTTCTATATTAAACTTTTTTTTTTTTTTTTTTTTTTTTTTCATATAATACCTTTCTTATTTTGCCAGCCTAAGCAACCTGGTCAATAAGAGATATAACACAAATAAGGCATCTGGACACCACAGGAAAAAAAGAAATCATCAAATTCTCCACTGACTTATTTGTATAGTACATGACCGGTTGCCACATGATCTGCCTGTATGATATTACATCGAGAAGACTCTATATACTGTAGATATAATTTATGCATAACCATCTCATAAGAAGCTATGCCACTGATTTTCAAAGGCCTCTTATTCAAATATCCTAGAAGAAAACTAGAAGATATTTAGAAATTAAGCACCTTACATGATCTAAGCCCTTATTATTACACTCAGTAAATATCTAATGCTCATTTGCTATACTGCAATAGACATATTCTATAGTAGAACAAATTATCTGAATCACGATGCAGTTTTACACATTTTATTCAATGTGGCTAAGATCTGCTATGGCTTCTTCTGTTTATAATAACAAAGCAACATTTTTCCTTTATAATTTATATTTTTTTAGGGAAAACCAGCATGAAAGAAACAATAATAATGGGCAGTGAAGATGATGTAAAAGAAAAATTAACGTTTATCAGTACCTTCTTGAAAATGCCACTTTTTGCATTACATCCCTGTTGGATAACAACTCACGGACACCAGGGTTCTTTCAGGATCCGTAACTGCTGCTACTTTACTGATGACATAACTTCATTAATACGTTGCATCCCCATATTGAGGACAGTCTCCCTTATACCCTTCGCCCCACAGCAGTACTTTTCCACTAACTATTCATTGGTCAACAACTTTGCCCGGCAACCGCAAACCCCCAGTAACTTCCATGCCTCAACGGCTGGAGAACAAGCAACCCGAGACGGCAAGGCGTCTCCCGAATCACCCTTCTTTGTTCCCTCTAAACTCTTTACATTCCTGATGGCCTCATCGTTGAGAGACCGATGTTATCACCAACCATGGGGCTTGTCGACCCCCGTGGCCACACTCTCACACATCCCAAAGGAGAGAGATTAGTACTAATTGAGAGTGGTATTACTGCACTAATTCTAGGAATAAATTACATGGCTCTGATTCAAAACTAAGAGAAACTCACTGACTAATTCATACTACACAGATTAGATGCATTTACCCCCCCTCCCATCCCCCCCTTCTCCCCCCTCCCCCCGAAAAAAGATCTTTTAATCTCAAGAAGTCTCTTCAGGCTTCTCATACATATAGTAATGGGTCACGTCTACCTCTGCCAAACATAGTGTTCATCCCTGTTGTCATTTTATATATCATCTCTGCTCTAACTGCACTTAATAAGTTTATTAAATGTATTACCAAAGGTAAACTGAATTTATCAAATTATTGTGACATAGCCATTGGGATCAGCAGCACTCATCCTGTCTTTCTCATGCCCCATCAGTGTTCATAACAGTATCATTGTTCTCCTTTTGGAAGTCACAGACAGAAATGACATCAGATAAAAATTAAATCCTACTTGGAAGATATACCACACAATTTCCACTAGATCTCCTGCTCATCTTGATATTTCAATCTTGGCTGATGGGAGCTGATTTTCTCCTATTTAATACGTGTGTATACTCCATCACATCTCATGCCAACTGGATGGAAAAATACTGTTGTTTTAATCTTGTAATGTTTTCCATTAAGATTTTACAAATAACTATTTTAAGGTTAATTTTGAAAGGTTGTAAATAGGCATCATTTTTTAAATTATTATTTTTTTTTAATGTAGTATGCCTAACTGTTCTCATGTAAATAATTTTTTTAAGTTTACTTGTTTCAATATGTGGAGATATATATGTATGCAAGTCAGTGGACAATCACAGTCCATATGGTAAAATTTAGGGTGTAAATGGCTAAATAAGCCACAAATCTTATTTCTTTTCAGTCACTGAAAAAAAAAAAAAAAAAAAAAAAAAAAAAAAAAAAAGACAAAATAGCTTATATTTAGTGTTTTTTGGTTGGTTGGTTGGTTTTTGGGGGGGGGGGGAGAGTTGAGGGGGGGATTCCCAGTTCATTTATACAAATCTACACTTCCAAACTTGCATGCTGCTCAAATAAATGAAATTGCTTGTATTAAAATAGGACCATCTCTAGCTGGAAAGCAGACAATTCTATTTACCATATATTTGGTTAGAATTTGTATAATGAAAAACATCCCCTCTTGGTATGAAAGGTACATATGGAATTTCAGAAAATTATGATTTGTAAATGAAAAAATATCCAAGATGGTGAAAGTGAACATGGAGAAATAGCAACTGTTGCACCGGTTTGTGGAAAAAGAAGAAAGTGCTTTAACAAAAAATAAATAAATAAATAAATAAATCTCATATCAGACTCCTGACATTTCTCCTAAGGAAAAGTATGTCTGATCTAATAAGAAGCCAACATTGCGTGGTGAATTTTCCCATGAATTTAACTGGTATTTAGTCCCAATTCACATACACATTAAACAAAACAAACTAAAACAACAACAGAACAGCAATTTGGACAAAGTCTATTGACAGATTAGGTCACTGTATATTTCAAGAAGTTTCAGATATTTAATGTCATCGTATTCAGTGATTACCGACACTTTTTTAAACAAGGGAACAATATCTACTGACACCGTAGAGGAAATTGAGTCTAAGTGATTTATCCAAGGTCACACAGGGAACAGAGTTGGACTACATCCTCCCTCTTTTGCTTATAACTGAAGTTATATGAGCAAGGTAATACATAAAGTAGTCCTTTTTTTTATTATTATTATTTTTTTTTATGAATGCTACCTTTGTGAATGTGCGCAATTTTGTGTTTGCAAATGATTAAATTGAAAGAAAATACAACTACAAATTTTGCAATGGACAGCACTCCATTCTGTACTTTCTTGAATCTGATAGACATCTTTTTGCAAATAAGTATGTTGTTATAGCAGTGATGCTGGATATAGAACAAATCAAACAGAAGAAAGGAAGGAAGAAAACCTTTTTTCTTCTACCCATCTTCTGATGTAGGTCAAGAAACCATAACAAAAATTAAATCCGTCTCATCCCACTCTGAAAATAAATAAATAAAAATCTAGCAAACCCTAAAACTCACGTAAAAACAAAGCTCAGTGACCAGAATTTCTACACTAGAAGATCAATGGGAGAAACAGAACTAAATGAGGAAATAGTGTAGGTCAGTGGAAGAAACTTCTGTCAAGGTAGTCACATGTAGAAGGACAAATGACTTACCACAATCAACCTTCTGCTGGTGTATTTTCCTTCATGCCAGGAGATCCCCACCAGAACGGAGGTGGTCTCATTTTTCTTTCTCTGCATGGTTTGCTAGTTACTTCATACTGTTGGAAGGGTTCTAGTACAGAGCAGCTCTCAATTATTTCTGAGATACATCAACCTACACTACAAATGGTGTTTCCCTTATGAAAATCACACAGGAAACTTGCCTCTGACTATAGTGAATGAAAGAAAACAAGGTTTAATACTCCTTGGATGTGGAACTTTGGAAAGTCACATATGGACTGCCAGACTACCCATTATCCTGTGATTAAAACAAGCTCCACAGAAACACAGGTGGTCTTCCACTACCTCACTGCTAAATGTGGCACAAGTCTCAGCAAAATTGAAATTGCCAGTGTATATATTTACAGAAATAAAATTCAATATAAATTCTTCTCCTAAGCAGGTGTGAAGTTCTGCTAGTCCTCATATATTCCCCAAATCCCTTTTTACCATCAATAAGCACAAGCAATAAATTGATGTTAAACAATAAAAACAGCTTTTTAACCATTTTGAAAGTGTGTCATAATTTTGCTTGTACACTAGTTTGATGAGCAGAAGTTGAGCTTCTCACTATATTCAAAGCTGTGCCATTAACATAAAATGTATGACATCTATAAAAGTTAATAGGCATAATGCTAAAAGCTGCCAAGTATAAGAGCTGAATAAAAATTAAAGCTCTTGCCTTCAGAATCCCCATAACTGTGAAATCCATACCCATCACAACACTGTGCCCTAGGTTTTTCCGTTCCAAATATAACACTACCAGAATGTTATTTAAGCAGTGCTGTGATAGCTCATTACATTTCAGAAACACAGCCACTCTTCAATACACAAACTAACAGAAAGAGAGAGAAAGAGAGAGAGAGAAAGAGAGAGAGAGAGAAAGAGAGAGAGAGAAAGAGAGAGAGAGAGAGAGAGAGAGAGAGAGAGAGAGAGAGAAAGACACCACCACAAAATAGACATATTTCACAAAGATATTTCAAGTCACATGCCAAACTGGGAGTGAGTAAGTCCTCCCACTCTATTTTAAGTACTACTGTTAGCTTGTTTAAATGAAGTCTGGCATCATGTGTTACCTGTATTCATGCTTCCAGACTGATGGCAACACCCAATAAAGAACAAATCCAGTAAACCCATTAGTGAATGTCTTCTTATTATCAGGTTAAAGGGTAGAATGGTTGATAGCTGTAGACTGTCAGCTCCTCCAGCAAGATCTGATGCCTCAGAAGAAGGTATAAATTGCTCTCCAACTGACCTATTCATCTGCATGTAGGCATGAATTATCTCATTGAAATATATGGAAGATCAGGAACAATAGGAATTTAATTTTACGTGTGCTTATCTCATTCCAGAATTAAGCCTCAGTAGTTCTACATGCCTATAACAGTGTTTGATACTGTTTCTGACAGGAAATACAAAACATAAACTCAAGCCTGTTTAATTAAGAAATCTCTACACTCCAAAAAGATATGCTTACTTAAATTAGACTTATAAAATCACCACGAAAACTTAACAGTGCAGATGCAAAGACATTGTTTCCACTTATAATAATTACGAGAAAAGAAAATGATCATTTTAACAACAAACCAGACAATGGGAATAAGGACACAGTCTTTACTATCATTCAATACAAGTTTGATGAGGTAGGCTGGCTCAGTAGAATTTCATGATCCTGCTAATAAAATATTTATTGAGTTCCCCCATAAATATTAGTGGAACAAACATACAAGCACTGAAGTTGGCCATTTGGTCAGACAAATAATGTTTTCTATTTCATCTCCCTATTACTAATGCAGAAAATATCATTGAGATGGAGCCATTAACAAATTCCCATCTGACTATTATATGCTTGCAAGCAGAAAAAGGAAGAAACCACTTTTTATTTATCAGTAAAGCCCATATGACTTGCTTCCCTCTACACAGCTTGCCTCATCAAAAAAGATCACAAATACATTCAAAACCTCCCATGGTACAAAAGAAATACTGTTTGTAGTGGGTTTACTTGGCAAAGTTTTGGTAGTGAGGGGCTGCAGGGGTGGCTTCTATGAGAAGACTCCAGAAGCTGCCCCACATTAGATAAGGGCCAGTTTCAGCAGGCTCCAAAAGGACCCACTACTGCCCAGAGCCAGGCCAATAACCAATGTTGTTTATGCCTCTGTGAAAGCAGATTGAAGAAAGTGGAAAAAAAAAATGCTGGGCAACAGCAGCCGGGGTAGAGGGAGGAGCGAGAACTAGCCCCAACAGCCCTCAAGGTCAGCGCAATTAGTTTTTTGCTTTTCAGTTCGGGGGGCAGAGTGATAGGTAGACAAAAAAAGGTGGACAAATAAGGTAACTGACTCAGCAATCATGGAACATCCAGAGAAAGCAAGAAGAGCAAGAGTTTGGAGGGAAAAGACATGGAACAAGCTGGCAGCCTATAAGGACTCAGCACTAGAAGGTCTGTTTAGCGGCCATGAAGAAGAGCTGGAAAAGCAAAGCCCAGAAAGCCATGCACAGCAAATACAACTGTTGCTCAAGGCTTCTTCTTTGTGCACTTTTGGTACTGAAACAACTGTAGAGCTGAGGTATCTCTACACCTCTTTGGAAGTTCCTGAATTAGTACAAGGATGGCATGAAAAAATTACCTCCTAGCCAGCAGTGCCAATCTCAGTAGAATAGTATGCACCTATGTCTCAACAATGGCTTTATACCTTCATGGAGGGAAGATAGACATCAGTTGTAGATTCTGAAACTGGAAAATACAGTAAGTGTTCTTAACAGCTTCTCATCTCCTTCCAGTGCTAGAATTGAGACATTTGATTGCCAGCACCCCCTCCCCTATTCCTTCTACTTGTCTACAAAAATATGTGCATCATAGCTCTCCTCTCTCCCTACAGGGAGAACATTAAAGACCTTTTCAGTTCCCAGTAGATTTTGTATCTTCAGATGCTTGTCCTGTGCTGCCAGGTGTTTGTGCACCAAGCTGAATGTAAAGTATTCCTACGACCACATAGAGCAATGAATGAAGTTAAAAGATGAAAGGAAACAGCAGTTCCTTCAGTGTAGGAGTATCATGAGGCAGGAAAGTGTCATAAAATATGTTCCTCTAGTCTAAAACTGTTGCACTGGAAGAGTGAGATAACAGAAAGTTGCCTGCAGTTACATTTAATGATATCCTGAATGTCAGTCATTCACAGAAAGTCGTTATACATCTCAAGCTTTGCATTCAGATCCTTCCCAGGCATGTGGGCCTCATTTGGTACATAGATCTACAGTGAGAACTGAGGCAGAACTACGCCTGGGATAACAAGTTCTCATCTCCCATCCTATAATTCCTCACGGAAATAATTAAATTCATTTTAGAGTAAGTTGAACTTACACAAATTAGTTTCAAAAGTACCTAGGTGAGTAACAGTATTCGGCACTGCTGTAATGTTCTCAGTCTGCTGAACCACACTGTCACGATCTGCAAGCATCAGTGAGGCGAAATCTATTGCCTCGAAAAGATAAGTGTTTGAAGCGTGGGTCTTCTCCGTGGAACCAACCCACTGTCACATGCTTTGCATCAAAGCCAACAGTTCCTATTCTGCTTGCCACCTTCTCTCCTTCTTAGTCCATCATGGTTGCTCATTTGGCATATCAAAATAGTCAAAATAAAAATTTTAGCTGGAAAAGTGGTTTAAAGCACTGCTGATATATGACAGAGTAGTAAAGTCTCAATTCACATACCAAGCATTACAAAAGGTTGCTAACAGTCCTGTTTGCTGCAAACTTTTACTTATATACTTCAAGATGTACAATATGTGGTTATAACTGAAATAAAAATATGGAAATAAAATATGCAACAAAAAGACAAGAGATTATTCTGTGCCAAGATTATTTGGACAGCTTCAAGGACAATTCTCAATAACCATTCTTTACATGGCTCTCTCTACATGTTATAGTTATTTAATAATACATAATGTTAAAGCTTCTTGCTTTAAGAGCTTCTGCTTGAGGCCTTACAACATTTTCTTGTAATAATGCTTCTAAATGATAAAATCTCCTGTAAAAGTGCATTTGCACCTACACAATTCATTGTAGAGCTCTTTGGTTATCTCAGGGGAAAAATCTATATTTCACAAAGGAAAGAGCCTAACAATGGCTGGCTTTTCCCAAAATAGCATGTAGGACTCTGCTGCTTGTTTTAAACATGACTGTGACTTTTGTTAATGTCACTGTTTCAGAGCTGGAATTATTCTTGCACTATAAATACAGAAGCCCCTCTGCACAAGTGTTTATCAATCTCTGCATAGTGGCCTATATGCCTTTTATTGTATAGTGAAACTAAAAATAAATTAGTGGCACATTTATAGGAGCATTGTGTCTGTTGAAGTCAAATTCCCACAACTGTTTCTTTGGGGAGTATGTGCTCATTTAGCTAGTGGATGCTTATCACAGGGCTCCCAGTGATGTGCAGGAGCTGGCTGGAGTATGTTATCACTTCTGCTGTGGATGCAGTAGTGCTTGGTGAAATGTCCCGCTTTTCCTTCACAACCTTGCACTGCAAAATGCACAGATGAATTACACACTTTGACTGCTCTTTATCTGAAAGCACTAGTTCATCACATAAAAAAATTACAAGTGTCAAGTGGCATAAGTGTAATGAAAATAAATTTGCTCTCCTTTGATTTTCCCTTCATATTTTTGAATAGGTTATTGCACTGTATATGCTGTAACAATATAATTTCCAATGGGTCCTGATAAGTTGTTAACAGAGAAAAATATATTACACTGTGTGGTAATGTCTTGCAAAGACAAATATTCTTGGGGAAAAGAAAAGGGAAGAATAATGGGTAGAAGAGATTATAACAGAATAATCAATAAAGATTAAGTAATTTTCAAAAGATACCAGTGACTTCAGGAAGAAAAAAAAAAAAAAAGCCCCAGTTGGAGACAATTGTGACTGGAGTTGATTACTACCTGTAATAATATTTTAGTAGCTGGGACAACACAACAGTACTAATACAAATCCCAGTCACTTTTTTTCTCCTCCCTCTCTACTTAAATCCAGACATTAAAAATGATGCTGCAAGTCTGCATTATATTAATAGAAAGAATAACTGAAAGAACTTAAAAGCTTGGCAGAACAATTCTTTGAAGTTTTCTGTTCTACAGCCAAATGTTCTAGTTGACTCCAGCTGACTACAATGGATAGATGGGTGAACAGGGAGGTCTCTGAGTGCTTTCTTGGCACATTGCCACCTACTGAATGGCAGCTGGTAATTAATAACCTTTAACTAAACAATAACTCATACAAGATTAAACTGCCTTACAAATGCTATGACTTGATGTTGCTGAAATTATTATGACCTAATTTTAAATAAGTGTTTTCAATGAAATCATCCCCTGACCCATTCTCTATGTATGGCTTGGCTTACAAGGGAGGTACAAGGAATTTTTTTGGATGATTCTCTTGTCAAATACATTACTGAGTTAAGCAACCTAAAAAATACGTCTAACGAAGTTAAAGAATAAAAAGCTAGCCTACTACATGTTGAACTGAACATATTCATCATACTTCAGAGATAAGGGGTAATTAGCATATTCATAATTCTGGATTCCAAATGGTAAAACAGAATAATAGAACCATGGAATCATTAAGGTTAGAAAAGACCTCCAAGATCATCTGGTCCAACCATCCGCCTACCACTAATATTACCCACTAAACCATGCCCCTAAGTAACACATCCAACCTTTCCCTAAACACCCCAGGGATGGTGACTTCACTGTATAGCAATCATAAACCAGAAGGACAATAATAATAATAATAATAATAAAGATATAACCCTGCAGGAACAGGTAGGAGTGCAATTTCGAAAAGATTCACCCAATTAAAGGCAAAAGAATTTTAGACACTTTGGCAACTTTCATGATCATATTTGTAACTATGAACTTCAGTCTAAAACATCTTGTGTTCCAGGAACCCTTCAAAAAAAAAAAAATTAAAGTATTATAGAAGATAAGAAAATGACAAACTGTGTAGGGAAAAGAGAGTTTTTAGTTTGCATTGTGTAGCAGTGTAAACAATATATTAAAAAAAAAAAAAAGAGAGAGAGAGACAGCTATGTTGAAGAAACACTGTAAAAACAGTACCTAATTTACGTTTTAAGTGATGTCTATTTTGGTAATCACAGTTTGATGTAGTGTGTACAATTACTCTCTATAGATAAATGGCCTTTTTAGATCAACTTTAATTACTTTAATTTGATTAAAGAGTTTTTCTATCTGAGCTTGCACTTAGCTGGATGAAAATATTATCACCTCAGCATCTAATCTGGAGAATGAAGACCCTTTTGCTTGACAGAACTGTCCATGTCCCCTTAAGTCATAAACAACGTAGAAAAATGCATACAGTAATCATCAGCAGTCCTGAGGTGTATATGTCTTATTTTGGTAATCTTTCTATAACACACAGTCTGCACAGGTAAAAAAAGCTGTGTTAGAAGCCCAGATCCTACAGGCAGATACTGAATTAGGAAATATAAATTTTTCTATCATAAACTTTATACACACCCTTTTAACAAATATATCAATAATATAAATTAAAATAAAAATTATTAATATATTAAATAAAAATACATTACATACTATATGTATTATATATTGATAGTGATATATATATATCAATATAATAATCACCTATTATATAGAAGTAGTATATGTAAATACATAATAATATACAATATCAAATAATATAAATATAATATATATTTCTTCCTCCATTTCTCACATACAGAAACAGTGGTTTTTAAATGATAATCTCAATATTTCCCAGTTACAGAGAAACGAAAGGAAGTGTTCAGCAGTGTTCAACATGCCTTGGTGGTCTCTATTCATCCATTTAGATTTGGTTTCTCCTCCTGTAAATGTTTGTAAAAAGATGAACAAACAGGCAGCACCAAGGCGGCTCTGCAGTTGTGACTTCCTGCTAATTCTTGGGGTGAGGATGATGGTTTAGCACAGGTGAGCTTTTGACCAGGACTCTTGTTTCAGGCGCTGCAAGATTTCACAATAGAACCATTTCTGAGAATCTAGGGATTGCACTACAACCAATTAAATTACCGTGTTCAGCACTGCTGAAGTTGTTATCCTTCACCTTCAAAAACATTAAAAATGCAAATTAAATATACATTGTATTAACTGAATAAAACATGAAGCTCTTTTGCCCTCTTATAATAATGCAGAGCAAGGAGCAAAAAGTGAATCAGGCAATAAACTTGAGCTTGTCTCTCCTGCATCTGGAATTTGTGTTGGAGTAAATGGATTTAATTTGTTAGCACACTGTAAACAAAGTGTTATTGAAAACAACCTGAACGTGATGCCATGGGAAATGGGGAAAGGGAAAGGAATGGATTCAAAATGCTCATGGATGTCAAATTCTCACTATTCAGGTATGGTGCCTTTCCACTGATAGCAATTATAATCCTCTGAAACATCCCATCCTCTGATTTTCTCAGCCTCCAACAATGCACATTATGCTAAATTGCACTCTTGGGAACCTCTGAAACTTGAGAATGATGATTGATATTAAGTCAGCCTGGGGAATGTTTCTCTCTTCTACTTGGACATTTGTGTTGCATTGTCATAACCTTGCTTCTTTTGACTGATCATCATCACACAATTTGGCAGCCCTTCTGAACAGCCCAAATACTGATGCTGTAAACAGACAGGAAGGCTGAGCCACTGGCTGCACGCTGCTGCAAGGAGAGACAGGGAAAAACAGTATCACCATTCAAAAAAAAAAAAAAAAAAAAAAAAGAATTTTCAGTATGTTTATACAATTTTCTGGAAACAGTCTCATTCGTAAGGAGAAATACTTTCAAATTAGTAAGGCTAAATATCTGTAATCCAAGAATCCTAAGAGCCAGCTGAGGACATAATAGCTAATCTGATAGTAGTATTTATTTATTTATTTTGTAAAAAAGTAACACTTGGAATAGTGAAGATTTTCTGCAACAATACAAAGAGTATTTTTGCAAAACTGAAGGAGAGTGACCCCATAACTGTAGGTCTCTCACTGCAGTATCAAGGATCATAAACAAAATAATGAAAACCTATCAAGTTAATAAAAAATTAGAGGACAGGTTATCAGTACCAATCAATCTGATAATTGTATAAAGCTGAGATACAGTACAGGTACACTTGTAAAAAAAAGTAATTACATATATATATACATATATATATATACACACACACACACCTAAACATATATTTGAGAACGTGTTATAGAAAATCCATAATTAACATTTGTATAAACTGCTACTTACATGGATAGGCAAAACTGTATGAAATGACAAGTGTCCCTAGGAGCAGCAACTAGTAACATCACAAGACTTATTTTCTGTAGTGAAATCTCATGTCGGTTATTCATTCTGCTGAAAAATAAATGCTATATAAAACCTCCAGGAGTCCTGATAATTTTTCTTCTGTCTCCTGCTAATGCTCTGCTTCCATCTTATCCAAAGCAAATAATGTGTTTACATACACACTATTAAGCATCAAGAAAATTAAAGAAAAGCATCCTAAAGCAGAGTATCCTAAAGCAGAGCAGTAAAACTTTGTCTCAGGTGGTCCGATATTTGAATACCATAGATTCTACTTGCATGAAAAATTCCTCCAAAATAGCTATTCTTATCTTCATATACATATCTTCATGGATATTCATAGCCTATATTCTCTGTAGACCAGAAGAGACCACAAAAAGATCTGTTCAGAAATATTTCCTCCCCCTTTAATTCATATCCTAGCTTAACACAAATGATTTTCTCTGGGTACATAGCAACTTTCACCCCAATTCGCCCCACTGTAGTTATCTTTCTTGCTCCTAGTCCATATGACCACTGCCCTGCAGATCAGTAGTGACGAGGTCTGCAACTGGGAATCCAGCCAAGTAGAATGTGCTTTTTCCAAATGTAGTGACATCCAGAGCACAGTATACAGAAAGACAAAACTTGGTTCAGTTTTTTAAAAAGGCAGCTTGGAAACAGGAAAGGTAAACCTCATTACACAGGCTGTTTAAGTTTACACTTATGTAACTGTGACATAGTGACATACCAGATATGAAACCTTATTATTAAATTTAAGTCAAACGTATATGGAGATAATGAAACAATTTAAGAAACAATGAGACTGCAGACTCTCTTAGTGAACTCAGAGAGTTGACAGACAGGCTACCAAAACCAGATAAACATTCAAAGTTTCTTTCATCCAAGTGTAACATACAACCTGGGAATCATATTCTACTTTTCCAAAAATTCTAGTATTTCCAAAACTGCAGTCTATTCCATCTAGATACATATTCCAACTGCCAGATGTAACAACTCTGCATGACAGATGCGTCTGCCAGGTAATTTTATACCAGGTAAAGCTTTAGGGAATGTCTATTTGAAATGCTTAAGTCGCTGCTACAATGATAGGTTTAAAGGAAGAGATTATTGCTGCATTTTAAGATCACATCGTGTATGTTCTTGTAGCCTTGGTAACTATAAGAATTCTATCACCAGTTAATATCCTGTATGTACCCACACACTTTATCCAAAACTATTTTATTGTTTGAAGGTGGTAGTTTTTTTGTTTTTTTTTTTTTCCTTTATAATTGCAGTACTTTCTTTTCCATTGATGTATTGCTACGTATAAACACTAAGAGTTTATACATATAACTAATTTGAGGAAACAACTTCAAATTCCTTTTATTAGCTGAAAAATGCAAACCCACCTGTTTCTTGCAACGTCATTGTTCAGAATCCAGAAGAGGTTATAGGCATCGGTTTCTACTCATCATTTTCTCCTATTTTGAAAGTGAGAGCTATAGAATTAGCCTTAAATACTCATTATCTATTTCTGTGATCTATACACAATTAAGATACATCTCCCCCATGGGAGATAGCTTTTCATCTCTAGAAACAAAATTTTAAAGTCCTCAGTAGAAAGTGGAGCTAGGAGGTAGAAGAGATTCCAGGTTAGTCAGCCATGTGAAACAAATTATTCAAATCATGACATGTAGGTGTGCATTTTATCACAGAATCACAGAATTTCTAGGTTGGAAGAGACCTCAAGATCATCGAGTCCAACCTCTGACCTAACACTAACAGTCCTCCACTAAACCATATTGCTAAGCTCTACATCTAAACGTCTTTTAAAGACCTCCAGGGATGGTGACTCCACCACTTCCCTGGGCAGCCCATTCCGATGTCTAACAACCCTTTCGGTAAAGAACTTATTCCTAACACCCAACCTAAAACTCCCCTAGCATAACTTTAGCCCATTCCGTCCTCGTTCTGTCACCAGGCACATGGGAGAACAGACCAACCCCCACCTTGCTAGTGCCTCCTTTATGTTCCAGAAGAACCACATATATCAATGTATTCCAGTTCTTTGAATGATGTAATTTATTCTTGCTTGATAAATATTAACAATGAATAATTCAGCTGAAGTGCTTCTGTGTGCATCACAACTGATGCCCTCAGAGACTGCAATCCTTTTATTCCTCAGGTTCCACATAGAAACGGAAAGAAGTAGCACAAACTTCTTGTTCACATCATTCTCCAGCTTTTTTGTGGTCTTCATAGAGTGCAGTTTTCTATGGACACAAGATACCTATTTAGTACTAAATTGTCTTTGATCAAAAAGCCTCTTAACCCCTTCAAGTAAGCAAATATACACACCACAATGCTACCTAAAGCTTTCCAACCCTGCAAAATCTGAATATTAATAAAGAATATGAATAATGAATATTATAATATTCTGATAATATTCATAGACTTACACCTCTCCTTTGAAAGCAAAATGGCCAGCCTAATGCATGTCAAGGAACGGAGCAATTTACAAAGTTAGAGGAAGTGATAATTTCCTAGACATGAGAATCATCATTCACTTTATAACCTGCAGCTGGGGAACGAGTGAAGATGTGTGGTGTAGAAGTCTCACCAAAAACTACATTCAGAACCCTTGCTTCAAGCTGGGATGTTTCCCACAAATGCACGAGTCCACTTATATAAGAGATACATTTTTTGCAATAAATCCTATAATGCTTCCCAAGTGGCTCCATGTCACCACTAACATTCAGAATCTGAGGAGGTTGCAGGGAGGAAAGACTGCAAGCCAATTTTATTGTGCTAATAAACACCTACACATTTGTTTACTTCACTTCTTCATCTTCCAAAAAGCATTTCAAAAGCCACCATGAACTTTTTTTATTTTTGGATTTGCATTTGCACTTTGGATACTTTATAAAGATCTAGCATTAAAACCACTGCATTCAAACATACGTGATATTAAGCCTGTTTGGAAGGGCACTAACAAACTTTTAAATGCTGCTTTCACATTTTTCTTTATACCATCCCTCACTGGTTTCCTACAAATCAGTGACACAGTTCAGCTTGTCAATATGTGAGAAAGAAATCTCTGAAAAAAAATATGATAGCAGTTATCAACTATCTCATTTGCTACATTGCTTCTGTTACATTTTGAAAGATCTTCCTTCAATTCCCCATATTTCAGCTACTTTTACTAAGATTGAATCCCCTTTGCATTGTGAAGGTAATCACTAGGCTGACTTGAATTCTCAAAGAAATTCTAGTCGAGTGGTTTACACCAAGATCTCATGCAACAAGCAACTTTTGCACAACACAAAATAATACAGTACGATGTATTATTTGTATTCTATTTCTGTTCTTTTCAGCATTAACATAGAATTAAATCACTATAACAGACATATTGTTGAGTCCATGGATACTTTACATGCAATATTTTCCATCTTGCTATATATATATATATATGTATATACATATGTACACATATATATGTATATACATATGTACATATATATATATGTATATATATATATATAGTTATATATATATATATATATATATATATAACTAACCTCACTGAAGTTTTCAGAAAGATTTGCTGAGCCTGCTGCTTCCAACACGAGTAACCATGCTGATTTTCAGAGGTAAGTCAGAATACTGAATTTTGACTTTTCCATGGGAGTAGCTAAAGCTTTGTGTTTTTGTTTTAGATTATTGTACATTCACGTTATAAAAAAATTAGTATACATTCATGTTATAGAAATTGGCTAGACACAAACAAGCACTGTCAAATAACCAGTGGCTAGCCAGGAGAAAAAAAAAAAAAAAAAGAAAAAAGAAAAAAAAGAAGAAAAAGAAATTGGGCTTGGAAAGAGGAATGGATATGTTAATGCTATCCCTTAAAATAAAAGCTAAAGACATTTTCTAGAATTTGTGGAAAAGTTTAGCAATACAAGAAATAGTGACAAAGAAAAATTTCTCAAAATTCTTTATCAAATCAGACGTGAAACCACTTATCCACAGACAGTTTTGAACTAATTTTTAAGTTCTAAAATGAATTACTTCTTCAGTTTCAGATAAGAAAAAGACACCTGCTGATTCATAGCAAATTCTAACTTTCCCATAAAGCTAGACTGCACATGAAATGAATGTCTGAAGAGCAGAAAGTCACCTAAAATAGAGTTGAATCGTGTGTTATCTGGCAAATTCATTACATGGATCAGCCTAGCTGGGAGATTGGACACGAGCCAGAGTTAGAAATTCCTATTACATTCAGTAACATTCATCACACAATCTTTATGAACTTCACTTACATCAACAAAAAGAATTCCCCGCACCAAAATCAACATAATATCATCTCAGCACCAATGAAGGTAGACAATCTACATCTGCTCCATCCCTCGTCCCTTCACTACACTACACAACCACAAATTCTCCACAATTATGACACAATCCAGCAATGGCAATGATCTTGCTGTTGTTAAATGCATTTATCAGGAACACTTCATTAAAAACAGTGATTTGATCTTTAGAACCAGTTCTGCACAAATTCCATGGAGTCTTAGGATGACAGCACTAGCTAAAAGCAAGCATATTAACACACCACCTTTCTTGTTAAATTTATTGATATGAGAAAGTAGCTGGGAATAGCCACATCCAGCCCTATTTGTTTTATCCGCAACTGCTTTTCATATGTGGAATCTAATTCTTAAAGAATTTTGATGCTATGGAACGCATCCTAACCCATCAAATGATTTTTGATGGCATTTTGTCTGTGAAGGATCTGAACCTGCCTTGACCAAGCCTTATTGACCCAAAAACTCAGCTGGTGGAACATTTAAGTACTAATTTATATGAAATATGACTGCTAATTCTCCCTTCTAACACAAAAATAACTTCAAAATAAATTTTAGTAATGCATTTTCAGACAGGAATTGATGCCAGTCAAGTGATCCCATGCAAAGAGAAAAAAACAAAACATCTTAGGGAAATTCTTCATTAAAAATGTTGATTTCCTCCGAAGCTCTCCATATAAAATAAGGTACAAATACTGAAAAAGTATGTCTATGCTTAAAGTAAATTTAGTGTGACTCACACAGAAAAGTGACAACTTTGTGTAGGGATGCCCTGGATGGTGATATTCTTTTAAAAGTTTAATCCTCCAAATAATGAAAGGTAATGAAAAAAGGTATTATAGAATTCCTGTGAATATCAATATGATGCTGTTACCTGGTATCAATAGATATTAATTTGCCTATTTGGAAATAAGTTGTCCAACTACTTATTTCCTAGGAAAGAAGTCCAACTACTGTGATTGGCAAAGACCTACAAAGAAGTCTCGATACGCAGAATATAGTAAAATGCTTTTCTGAATAGTACATTATATTTTTTTTCAAAATAAAGGTAGAACAATACATATTTTACTGGCACAGTTGAACTAACACAGAAAATAAAATGACTTACCAATGAACTGAAAAGCATTTTCTTAAATTAGTGTTTTCTGAGGTTTGTTTTACACTCTGCTCTATTCTAAATCAAGGTCGCTGTGTTACTCTAACACAACCAAGTTAGGCAAGATATTACTTTGCTTTTATACTACATAAATCTCTCTATGCTCTCTCTCCTTCTCACCAAAGGAAACCATTTCTACACCTTGATACACTGAACTCAATGAGTCAAGCACACAGAAAAGCATGCTTTTGGCTCAGCATTTGTGCCATCATCAGTGTCAAAATAAGTTAAAATGAAAAATAAGTACAGACAGATAATGTTGGAAAGGCAAGAAAATCAAGGGGTAGTTTTCTTCTTCTTTCATGTATACCTATTTACTTCCTGTTCCTTTCTTATATCAGAGAATTAGGATTAGCGAAGACTTCAGGATGAAACTCAAAATTTCACATATTCTAAGTAGAACTACTGAGTCTTTTTCCAAGTGCTTTGACAGATATGTCTTTTAACATCACCTCACACTTCTGATTTCACTCATTAGAGAGCACATTAGCTGTTAGACCTAGGCTTGTTTTTTTTTTTTTTTTTTTTTTTTTTTTTTTTTTTTTTAAAAAAAACACTCCTCCTTTTGCTAGTCTGAATGTATTTTATCTTCTCCGAACATTCCTCTTCCCTGTTCAGGAGATGAAGTAGTGGCACCTTTTTTCACTGCGTGAGTGGCATCTCAGAAATGTAAAAGTCTTTTCTCTGAAGGCAGCTGGCTGCTTCCGTATGTGACCACTGAACCACAAATTCCTTTTGGTTTCTTGCATCCAACATTACTACAAAGATGGTCCAACATTTGACTGCACCTGGAAGGGGAGGTCATGCTCCCTTTCTATCTCTTTTGCAAGGGCTGGCTATCACAAGGCTTGCCACTGAGACACAACTCGGCATTAAAACAAAACATTTTTGAAAGAGGAAGTAACTTCTTGCTTGCTTCCTTTCCTGAACCAGGTTACAGAGGTTGGGACGAACAGAAATCGTTTCCCTGTGACATTAAACTGTAATTTCTGATTACAGCTCTCCGGTACTTTGTGATGACAGAGCCCAATATATCACAACCCTTTTGTCATAAGACACAGTGTCAGAAGAAAAACCTCTGTAGACTTTCACTTATTTAATTGCATTTTGTGGCCTCACACTCAGGAAGGTTCATTCAGATTTCAGCTTTTTTTCCATATATCACAGGTCATGGCTATGACCCGCAGCTACATTTTCTGCTTTGAGCAATAACAGAGCTATAGCTACCTGGAGCAGTCAGAGATGCAGGATACAAAAATGCTGGTAGATTCTACGTGTTTCTGCAGAAAATATGCCCTTAAAATAAACAAAATAACGACTGGATTTTTTAAAAGGAAAAAAAAAAGTTTCAAAAGGGACAGTAAACAAAAAAAGATGTTAAAAAGTGTTAAAATCCCAGAGCAGACATTCTTTCAAAAAGATAACACGAGGTTACAGTTTTCTGATATAAGCAGTGTTCTAATAAAACACTGTCTAGTTTCTAAATCTGTCTTTGTAATTGCTCTCTTTTGATCAAATCATTTTTCATAAATTGATATTTAGGCAAAATTACCTGATTGTTTACCTTGTTGTATACAACATAAAGGGTCTGAGTAACAGGGAACTTGGCTAAAACATAATTAATTTCTTTATCTAGGAGAATGACCTTCATAATTTACTTCAGGCTTCACCTCCAGAGTGTCATGGCTCATTTCTTCATTATCAGAATTAGATCTTAAAACACTTTTGTCTCTTGATTATATACATATAGAGGAGTGCACTTGAAATTATTTGCACCACATAAATGCCCAAATGTTTCAGAAACAGATCAGAATATAGCCTGTGCTCAAAGTGCTAAGAGATTACAAAGAAAACAACAAAAGATATAAATGAAAGAAAAGATAGGATTAAAAAAAAAAAAAAAAAAAAAAAAAAAGAAAAAAAAAAAATAAAGAAAAAAAAAAAAAAAAAAAAAAAAAAAGGAAGAGGAGGAAGAAAGGCTCAAAGGGGAGACCAAAATTAATTATACAATAAATTAAAATTAATTGACTTTTAGACAAACACAGATATAGATGTACAAATCAAATGCTTATATGCATGCAGCTGGATACATATTTCTACCTAAAGTGTCAGGTGATATAAAGACTTAGTAATTTTTGCTTAATTCAGAGAACTTGGGAAATGCAAAGGCAAAACTCCCAAATTATCATCATTACTTTAAAAAAAAAGCATTTGGGAAGATTACTTTCACATACCAGAAAACCCAAACCAGCAGTTGATTGCCAGCACATGCTGTGAGGCCTGCCTGTGAATATGCATTTCTGGCTGGACAGTGATGATTGACTGCTGGAGTGATTTCTGTGGACAGTGCTTCACAAAAAGACGCGGAGGAAATCTGGATAGGATGTCCATAACTTATTTAAGGAGATTGCTTTGGGGGACTAACAGCCTAGGGTGCTAGCTAAATAATTGGCAGCTGGGAAGATGAAGCACCTCTCATTTGCTTTGTCTCTATTCTTCTGTTTGATAAAATACCCCAAAAGCCTTCAGGCACAGTGGCTTTAAACATTTAAATGTACTACTGATATTATTTAATCACATCACAATTTGTATTGCTCTCTTAAAAGTAAACTACTAGCAGCATGTCAGAGTACATTAACACAGCAAACTGAAGTACTGTCTTTAATATATGAAAACACATATTGGGCACTTGAACTTTGAGTGGAAATACGCATATTGCAAAACCAGAAATGATCCAATCTCGATTTAAAGTGTCAGTAGTGCAAAATATCAGCCTATCTAGTTACTCCGATGGTAATGTGAGAAAATTCACTCCGCACTCCAGCATCAAAGGGCTTCACACTTGTTCAGTTATTTACTCTTTTTTTTTTGATTGACTTTTTTAAAAGAGGAAAAGAAGCTAATAGCCTGCCTGAGAGTCACATGCTTTTTAAGCAAAAATCTGGGAAGGAAGTTCTTTTAGGACTATTAAAACCGCTGTCTGTCATTTGAAAGTAGATGCTCTGTGACAGAAAGTTCAAAATCTGGCACAAAAATTAACGTTGAGCCAAACTTTGGCAACTGGTGTTAGCTTTAGGAAAATCAGTCCTGCTATTTTAAAGTCACGAGAAAGCTTGAGGAAAGAAAGACCAAAAAAGGGTAATGGGGGTATGCAATGCAAACTCCTAAGTGCAAACTCCTTGTTTTGATGCATGGTCCCACATTAATGCCTCCAGCTGTATCGATCAGTCTGAATGCTGTGATAGGGCTGAGAATAACAGTGGGATGCTACTGGGCTTCCTGGTCACCTGAAGAAAAGTGGTTTCTATGGAAACACTGGTATTTTTTCCTTAAACCACAACAAAGATATAGAGCAGTCACAAACCGTGTGTTTGTTGGGTTTTAGGTACCCACTGAGTCAACAAGGAGAACAATAACTACAGATGCCAGGATTTTGCCCTGGCTTGCACCATACTAGGCCTCTTCCCCCTTCCTCCTCCCTTCTTTTCCTCAGCTATTTGAAAACCATACTTCACAAGCGGCTCTTCAGCTGCACTAGTATTTCTAGTTTAAACTTTATCTCTGGTTTAAACTTCTCAGATCTGCCATCTGTGAATGCTAAGGACTGGTCAGGCTTGCATCTCTTTTCCTCAAAGCATGTTTCTCACATTGCATAAAGTACTCTGGAAAAAGCCATTCTTGATGGACTGATTTTTTTTTTTTTTTTTTTTTAAAAAGACTTTAAATAAAAGGGAGAGTGGGGGTTGAGTTGAACGTTGTTTTTTTCTTTAAGTGTCTGGAAGTCTAGCACACTTTACAGCCCCAGAGTTAGTATTCAAGCTAGAAACAATGATACTGGAAGTTGTACTGCAAGTGAAGAGAACAGCACTACAGTAAGAACTCAGAACTAGAAAATACTGGAGCCCCAAATTCAATGTCAGGAGAGCTGTGGAAGTCTTGCAATTACTGTAACTGCTGAATCAGTATGATGCCTTGCTCAGAATAAATCTGGTCCTTTTACAGTGTGCAGTATGCTCTTGGTAAATTACCTTCAGGCAAAGGAAGGTCACAATAGCTTTGAAATTGTTGCTGAAAATGTTTTAAATATACATTCTGCTCCTCCTAAGCAAAGCCTCTATTGCATGCCTTTTTCTAGTTCAGTCAATACCTACTCATCCCTTCTCCCTGATCTTCTCCCTGTCTTCCCAACTGTCACAGGGGTTGTAAAATCTGTTTTTTTTTTCTTCAGCTGCCAACACTTGGACTCCTTGTGGCATATTTCTGCAAATTGGAGATATGGCTGGTTTTCAGGGTCTGTAGGACTAAAATGAGAAAAATGTGGAAGAGTCCCCAACTTCCCACTGAGCTCTTTGGAAAAGGGTCATTGCCACCACTGCTGCTACGCCATGTGATCACATAAAGGGTAATTCAAAAGAATTTTGCCATATTTTCTGAAGTACTGAGGTGCAGATGATACATGCAATTTGCAGTTGCCAATGTTTCCAATAGTTTCTGAATTTACAACGGAATTTTGTATCACTTCTGAAACGGTTCTACTCCTTTCCCCCTAAATATTTTATAGTTTAAATCCTAGTTGAAAATGACTTTTTTTCCCCCTCAATATTGGTAATATCATTTCACATCAAAATCCATTTTATTGGGAAATAAGAAAGCCAACCCGGAATGAAATGGAAAGGCAACGAAGAAGTGCAAATCTGTAAAGGTTTAATCTCAAACTGAACATGCACTGGCTAATAAACAGCACCATGAAGGCTGAGAAATGTGAAGAAATAACTGACACAGTGACAGAAAGTTTAGCAGTCCATGAAATCTGTGGATTTAAACAGGTTTCTATAGCAATCAAAGAAATAGGAAAGGACAATCTTATTACATTTGTCTAGTCCCAAAGGCCAAAGCAGATTTATTCATCATGCCATAATTTCTGACCATAAAACTTTGCTTGAATAAAATCCTGCATGTGACCTTCATAAACACTGCTGCCCTACAAACCTCTCTTACTCTACAGCTGAATCCCATTTAGTTATGACTCACTGCCTTTTTTACTTCACTGATCACAGTAAGCTTTCAAAAGCCATTACGAAGGCTTGAGTTGGTGTCTGTAAGCATATGCTGGTGACTAACCTGAATGACAAAAAGTTTGGTTAAAAAAATAAAAGTAAAACCTACCTTTATGCTTGCAATAGGAAAACTTGTCAAACAAAACGGATTTCAAGCAACATCAGTCAAATCTATTTGTCATGTGCTTTAGGTAGCCTATAGAATAAGACATAGGATCATTATAGAGTTTATTTAAGACAGGTAAAACATGTTATTGGCAAAAAAAAAAAAAAAAAAAAAAAGGAAAAAGGAGTAGGATGAAGGTTTGTTGTTTCATACTGCATTTGCCACAGGTTTGAAGATACTGGCAATGGATCTCCAAGGACCCTGCACACACACCGGGTATGGGTTCTGCTGAGCTCTGACAGCCCTCCAGATGCTGTGAGTGCCTCTGGCACTGCTAACATCTGCAGGGGTTGCTCTGTAACTCTTACACACAGGTGAAAGTGGCAGTATAGGACTGTAGAAAGTGTGCTGCCCAAGGAGGCAGATCAGCAAAAGCCAAAGTATTGTCTCTGGTTCAAGCTACCATAGTCCACCCTCCCTCTACTTGCTTTCTAAAATTTGGGATAGGAATTATGGCGAACAATAATACCCGCATCAATGAAAAATGCTTTCCCCAGATACGCATAAATCAGTATTAACGTAATAGGACTTTTTGGAAAATAGAAGACAAGGGAGACAAGAGAATCATTAGCAGTGAATTGAAACCTAGGGGTCTATCTAGCAAGATAACTCAGCTGAGAATCCCTAGAAAGTGTATATTTCACATGAGCCCTTCAGCAATTAGATTATTATTAATGACAAATTAAGGATTGCAGGTAATACCAGGCCTTCAACCATAACATTTACATTTTAATTATTACTGAATTGAAGTAAGCACATGAATAATAAAAACATGAGAGAGACAGGAATGCAGTGATCTTCTCACAAACAAGAAAGAAGTGATGTTTTTTTTTTGACCTCATTCCCCATAAAATAAAAAAAAAAGTCCATTAAAAAGAAATATAGATATTCCAACTTTCAAAACTAATTACAGTTTAAGTATATTGTAGAAGGCCTATCCTACCCCTATATAAATACTGCTGTAAATTGAAGTCTCATAAGAAAGGAAGTCTATGCTATTACAATATATATATTATTATTGCCACTAGTATAGATCGTAACTCCCTGTTTCGTAGTGCTTGCAGTATTAACTTGTTACTGTGCAAAAACTGACTATTGCTTTTTCATTCATTGTCTATACAAGGACAACGTAAGTTCCTGATATCCCTTTGTACTACCCAAGGTTTTGGCACAGCACAAAAAAAAACAAGCACAATAATCTTCTCACTCATGCAAGCACACAAATATTTTGAGACCTCACATAAAAGAAGATCATTATAAATATTGTGAAGTATTTTGTAGTGAAGAAAGAAAGGGAGAGAGGAAGGAAAATTCTGTATTGTATGTTATCATAGATACATACATATTTCAGCAGCTGGATTACAGCTGTCCTGAGCTGGTCTGGCACGTGCTACCTGCTTGCCTCAGCCAACCCTCTTGGCCACGTTAATCTGCAATCCTGTGCCCACCCTGCTGCAGCACCATGTGCTGGCCCCATACCTCACTGGTCCTCACCCTCCTCATCCCAACTTGTCTGCCTTGGGCTTGCTTTCCACTCACCACAGTCCAGTCTGCTTCATTGTATCCAGATGGAGTGCCCATACTGCCCTTCTAGACTGAGACACGAACATGCTGTAAAACTGCACGCATCACGCTCACTGTTGGTCCTCTCTGACACAGCATACACTGAAGGGGAGGAAAATTTCCCTAACTTAAAGAAAATCAATTTCATCTCCTATTTCTGTGCTCTACAACATGCCTATAAATCATCCCTGAGGGCACTTCCAGAGATATTATGGGGCATGTCATTCACAGCTCTTCTGGGATAAAACCATTCAGTTTTGCCATACGGTTTCATTGCTCCAATCAGAACCACTAATGAGATGTCCTATGGTACAAATGGAAGACACTTCAGGACACCATAATAATTTATAAAAACAGATTCAGAGGAAAGAACATTGAATACAGTTCAGCAGCCAGTCCCATCAAATTAATTACCTTTGCATTCAAAAAAATATAACATATCTGAGTGTTCCTGTTTACCTAGCTTTGGGAGTTGCTTGCTAATATTGCTAATAAAATGAATGAAAAGGTAGAGATCATAAGTACTGACCATTTATTAAAAATACATTTGTAAGTATCTTCTCCATAAGTATCTCATTTTAACAGATCTTTGCTCATAAGTCTCCTGTTTTTTGAGATTCATAATCTGAGATAAGCTTGTAAGAACTTTTCCTATTCCCCAAAAGCGGTACATTTTAGACAAATTTAGACAATTTTTAAGTTATCATTAGGTCTAACTCTTTAAATGAACATTGTGACAAACATTGAAAGCTTCTTTATTTTTAAAGGTTACGGTATAATTTCAAGATGACACAGAAATAAGCCTGAGTGCTTTAGTGATATATATATATATATAGTATTTCCTATATATATATATATATATATATTTTTTTTTTTTTTTGCTAAGCATATTTCTATTCATATAAGATCTCTGTTTTTTTTTTCTACTTCCAGGTTGGATTCATTCCACACCCCCACCTCCCAAGGGATAAAACATGAAATATGTGGCAACAATTACAGAGATTCTCTTCCCTGCTATTAGTATTTGTAAGAAATGAAGAACAGGAGGTAACACATTAACTGTAGAAAAATAGGTTAACAAACACCTTTTCATGGATATTGCATGCACAAGATGAAACTTTTGTTCTTCACTCAAATTATACAAGTCTTTGCTAGCCATGGAGCTGTATGCAACCATACATTTACAAGAAACAGCTTTTACTGGCAAATACTTCCTTGAACTCATCAATATCTCAACAGACCTTTTCCCCTTGACACATGATATTAAAACTTATGTCAAATCTACTCCATTTGCGTTTTAGGTATTGACTATATTAACTTATTTCAAAAATGACAAATGTAACTGCTTTGTAACAATGATTAATTGAACATTGAAGTATGATGTCATTAACTCCTGTGGCGTGCTTTACTTTTCTAGGCACTCCTACCTTCTTTAAGTCAGAAATAAATAGATTTTTAAAACAAAGTTCTGTGAAATAATTTGTAATTGCTCTGATCCACTGATAAAGGAAATTAATTGTTAAACATTGCTGTTAATTTGTGTTAATTGCAGAGAATCAACTAACATTATCCATCTGAACCAACCAGGAAAAACTACTAACAATGCAGAAAGTTTCTAAAAAAGATTGACCTCATTTAGCCATTTACTCCCCTCTGGATTTTAAACTTATGTGATAGCTTCATGTACCCAAGTACCCATGGTACTTTTTTCAGAGTGAAACAGATTGAATTGATTCTGTTTGAAATACTTTCAAATTCACATCTTTTTCTTCCCCAGCCTTATCAAAGTCCAGATTGTAATGCTTCTCTCCATACAGGTCTATTCATTGCATGTACAATTGAAGCAAAACCAGAAAATCCTACAGACTTCATATAGCTGTCTTTACAGACAATTGCTCAGTCACAGTCACACTGGTGACTTACTAATCCAGCTCAGAGGGATTTCAAATATTGAGTCCTACTATCATCATCTTACTGTTAAAAAAAAAAAAAAAAAAAAAAAAACACAAAGCAACATCTTCATCTCTTGCACAATAATTGGGCAATGACAACGGATAGAGTATGCAATCATATTAGACACAGGTGGCTTTCTGAGTCACTAGGTTATCTCTAATCCCTCCTATAAAATAGGTAACTTCTTTAGGTGTAGGTGCTGAAAAGGTTAGACACACGGCAACCTATGCTTTCCAACTAAGTAAGCTGGCATTTGTGTGAAATGAAACCAAGAAATAGTATTAAGAGGTCATAAAGAAAGGACTACTGGTTTGACAATAACTTCAAAACAGTGTGAGAAAGATGGAAGATATAGTCAAACTGTCTGACTTCTTACCATTTTGCAATGGTCTTTACTTGCAAAATAGATAAAGCTTAAGTTTATAGTTTGAAGTCACTAGACCGACACAAACCATGCCAGCCAAATCCCAAATCAAAAGCATTATTTGATATTCTATGGATAAAGAACCCAACAAAAAGTACAAATGTCTGACAAATGCAGGGAGTTATCACAGTAGTACTTTGCATACCTCTGAAGAAATAATAGCAGAAAATCAGTTTAGATATCCTACCTTCTTGAACTGCCTGAAATGGATTGTTGCCATCCACAAATGTTACTGAACACGTGATTTTCTCCGTTTGTAAGATTTCATCATTCTGGTTGAGATCAGCAACGGCCATTCGAAAAACTTCCTCATCTTTTTTGGCAGATTCATCAAAAATTGCCCCTTGGAAAAAGAAAAAAAAAAAAAGAACAAAAATGAGGTTGCACATTTTAACCTGTAATATTCCAAATCATTAATCATAAGTGCTTAAGACATTTTATGCAATACCATCACCTCTTCATTCACTTCTAATGAGCAGTTCACTCTACAAAGAGTCCAGAAGCTACTTCACAATAAACAGATTTTCTGCGTTTTAACATAATTTAGGGCAGAAGGGGAAGAGAAGCATTGACTCCTGCTAAAAATATTGGGGAACCCTGGTTTGACAAAACAAATCACCTGTATAGGAACATGGCCCAGAAATTAAAAATAATTACCTTTCCAAAGGTGCCATTCAATACATTAAATGTCCACGCTAGGCTAGGATTTCTGTTGAACATCATGTTTAGTGACAAATAAAAATACAAAGTTAAAATATGGTGAGAATAAGCCTAAAATTGTAGCAGCACTGGGAAAATGAGTTAGAATTGACAACTGTGATCAATAGACAGATCAGCAGCTGATACACACTATTTCAGATCTATTTCCTGTCAGATTTGTAAAATTACCATTCCAGCTAGCCATCTGACTCTTTAAGTCAGTAAATTAAATGTAATCGGTTAATTAAAATCATTTCTCCCTTTGTGAATCTGACAGAAAGCGTTTGTTCTGCGTTTTCCTCAAAACCCTCAAGCAGAGCATTGTAAATGGGAAACCATTAAACTCAGGAGGAGCTGGCAGAGTAAAGGCTTTCAAAACTCGTACAGCCAATTCTTCAGGTGTATCGAACAAGAATTCCCAGGCTAGAGGATTTAGTTTTTCACTTTCTTTAATCTATAATGTTATTTTTAGCATCACTAATTTCCCTATTATTTCCCTATTATTTTATTGTTTCTTGTAAGAACAATTTAAGCAGACATGGCTCAAATCACTGTGATGGTTCTATTAAGAATGTTTTATTGTTTAAAACCCCCAGATCACATCTGTGAGTCTTTCAAGCACCTCTTTTTAGTAGATTAAAGAGTCAAAAAGAAAGCTTCAAAACCAGACTTTTGAAAATTGTATTTATTGTTATGAAAATTCAGATTTATTCTTGAATGTCCATTGTCAATACAAAACTGAGCTAAGGCAGTGTATACAGTGAGGCAGTCAAAGATAACAGAAAATGCTGATTACTGATGATCTCAGGAAAAAAAAAAAAACTGCAAGTAGCGTGTGAAAAAGAATTGAAAAAGATTGACACAAATAATGGCTACTTTAAGAGAAGTAAACTTTATATACATTATTTACCATATTTTTTCTACTGACCTCCAACACCCATCTCCCTGCCAGTACCACTCATTCTACATGAGCGTCATCTCTTCATACAATCTGACTGCTTTGACTCGAGTGTTTTCCCTCCTGAAGCTGCTGCCATCTGGAACAGTTGTTCTTTACCTCTCCACCTCATTCACCTGTCATCTCTGTGCAAATCTCAGCTGAAAACATTCCTTTTCTCCTGTGCCTCCATTTCTATTTCCCTTGCTTTATTTAGCTCCATAAAGCAAAGCCCCACATAGCTGAGAAAACACTAGGTATGCAAGACGCTGAAAACTGTGCCTTCTCCATGAAAAGGATTATTTTTGTAGCCAAGTAGTATTTAAGGGTATAAAAGACTTTATCAAATGGAATATCCTAAAACAGGTATCATTTTCTAATCACATAAAACAGTTGTTTTTCTAATCTCATAAAACTACTTGTGCTTGTCTTTTTGGGAGGGCACACCTATACTGATGATGACTGCATAGCATAGCAAATACAGTTAGTAAACATTCAGAGGAACAGTTTTACATGGTTACTAAATAAAACTGTTAAAATTAGAAAGAGAAAATGGAAAATAATGATAGCAATTAATCAAATTCAATTCCCTTAGAGTAATTCTGTAACAAATGCCTCAGTGAAAGGAAGTGAACATGCACCTATTGCATACACATGCACGCAGGGCAGATATTGACACCATTGCCAAACATGGCAAAACAAAGACCTTCCAGCCAACACTGCAGAGTTCAGCTGGGAGATTTCACCTTAAGCCTGGTTCTGTCCCCAGAACAATCCAGGTACCTTACTGAGCAGCACATACAGAGAAGTCCAAATTATCTAGAGTTTCCTCTGCATGAGCCATCACAGAAATCCACTTCAGCCTCAGCAGAAAACTGCTTCCAAGACGGTGCATTCACCAGTTCAGGATCTAGTTTCTCAACAGATTAGCTTTTCTGAAAATCTTTTTTTTTTTTCTTCTTCCTTTTTTTTTTTTTTTTTCCCCCTCACACTCTGATATCCCTAATAAAATCATATCTAAGCCTGATGCAAATCCTATCTCTGATGGCATCCGGACATATAAAGTGCTGGGATAGATGTAACTCCATGCACCATTCAAAAATGATGCTTTTCCTCACTGTAGTACAAGCATTCAAGTTTTGCTCTGACTGTTGCCTTATTTCATTGATAGCTCCAAGTATCAGGCACAAATTTAAAAACTTGTCCTCTAAACAATACTGTATCTGACATTTTAAACAAGCTACCTTACAGAAATTATTGTATTAGTCATACTTCAGTTTAAGAATATCTCCACAGGTAGAATAATTAATTAAATACATTATTTGGGAAAATAAATGCAGCCATAATTCCTGCCCAAGCATCCTAGCTGGAATTAGGTTATCTTCCTTCAAAAACCACAACTTCATCCATTAGATCTAATTTAGCTACATAAAAAGTTTTTTAAGATACACCAAAGACAACACTGTTCTTTTCAGGAGATGGCAGTGCGCAGCATCTTTGAGCAGTGAGGAGAAAAAAATAATTTCATAATTGATTTTCCAAGTTTATTTAATTTCAGTTGTTAAGTAGAATTGCAAAACTCAAAGAAGCATCTGAATTGTTTTGAAATTATTCCTATTCTTATTTATATAGATTTGTAGATCCAAATGTTTTATTTCAATTTTCTACACATCAATCAATATTAAACAATTTATTTTTTATTAGTTCTCCAAAAGAAAACAAATTTCAATGAAAAGACAAAAGGCATTTTTTGGTTTGCACTAACATTACTGGAATAATTTCCATTTCCTCTGGTTTCAGGAGTTGTCTTCTGGTTGACAGAATTGAATTTTCTGATGTGAAACACGCCTATTAAAGTTTTTACAGCTAGCTCTAGATACAGCCCTAAACTACTTTTCACAGAATCACAGATTCATCTAGGTTGGAAGAGACCAAGATCACCGAGTTCAACCTCTGACCTAACACTAACAAGTCCTCCACTAAACCATATCTCTAAGCTCTACATCTAAATGTCTTTTAAAGACCTTCAGGGATGGTGACTCCACCACTTCCCTGGGCAGCCCGTTCCAATCCCTAACAACCCTTTCAGTAAAGAAGTTCTTCCTAACATCCAACCTAAACCTCCCTAGTTGTACCTAAGGTGCAACTTTAGCCCATTCCCCCTCGACCTGTCACCAGGCATGTGGTCTCCCATATGACCACCCCCCACCTCACTACAGCCTCCTTTAAGGTACCTGTATAGAGTGCAATATGGTCACCCCTGAGCCTTCTGTTTTCCAGGCTGAACAATCCCAGCTCCCTCAGCTGCTCCTCATAAGACTTGTTCTCCAGACCCCTCACCAGCTTCATTGCTCTTCTCTGGACTCACTTGAGCACCTCCATGTCCTTCTTGTAGACAGGGGCCCAAAACTGAACACAGTACTTGAGGTGCGGCCTCCCCAGAGCCGAGTACAGGGGGACAATCACTTCCCTGGACCTGCTGGCCACACTGTTTCTTATGCAAGCCAGGATGCTGTTCACCTTCTTGGCCACCTGAGCACACTGCTGGCTCATATTCAGCTATCAACCAATACTCCCAGGTCCTTCTCTGCCAGGCAGATGAGGGTACTGGGTATCCAGATAACAACTGGTCTTGCTGCTAAAGACTGAGGCAAAGAAGGCATTAAGCACCTCAGTCTTTTCTTCATCTCTCATCACTAAGGTTCCCCCCACATCCAGTAAAGGATGGAGATTCTCCTTAGTCTTCCTTTTCGTGTTAATGTATTTATAAAAACATTTTCTGTTATCTTTAACAGCAGTAGCCAGACTGAGATCCAGATGAGCTTTGGCCTTTTTAATTTTGTCCCTACTCATTCTTACAACATCCTTATAATCCTTCCGAGTGGCCTGCCCTCTTTTCCAAAGATCATAAGCCCTCTTTTTTTTTTTTTTTTCTAAACTCTAGCCACAGCTCTCCGTTCAACCAGACTATTCTTCTTCTGTGCCAGCTCATATTTGGGCCTGTGGGGGCAGACCGCTCCTGAGCCATTAAGATTTCCTTCTTTAGGAGTGCCCAGCCGTCCTGGACTCCTCTGCCCTTCAGGACTGTCTCCCAAGGGACTCTGCCAACCAGTGACCTGAACAGCTCAAAGTCTGCCCTGCGGAAGTCCGAGACAGCAGTTTTACTGGTCCCCCTCCTGACTTCGCCAAGAATTGAGAGCTCTACTACTTCATGGTCACTCTGCCCATGACAATTCCCAACCACCACATCTTACACCAGTCTTTGTTTGTGAACAGAAGGTCCAGCAGGGCCTGGTAGGCTCACTAAACAGCAGCATCAGGAAGCTATCTTTCATGCCCTCCAGAAACCTCCTAGACTGCTTCCTCTGAGCTGTACTGCATGTCCAGGATACGTCTGGGAAGTTGAAATCCCCCATGAGGACAAGAGCCAACAATATCACAACTTTTGCCAGCTGCCTGTAGAATTCCTCATCGCGGTTTGGTGGTCTGTAACAGACCCCCACCAGGATGCCTGCCTTGTTGGCCTTCCCACTGATCCTAACCCATAGGGACTCAACCTTATCATTCCCAGTCTCAGTCTCGAGTTCTACTACATCAAAACACTCTCTAATATAGAGAGCCACACCACCAACCCTTCTGTGCTCCCTGTCCCTTCTGAAGAGCCTATAGCCAGTCATTGCAGCACTCCAGTCATGGGAGTGGTCCCACCACGTTTCAGTGATGGCAACCAAGTCATAGCTACCCTGCTGCACAATTATCTTTTTCACTTGCTGAGGCTTGGTATCACGCTGAAGCTCTGAAGCTTATTTTTCCAAACATTTAACCTAGTCAAACAAACAAAGAAAACTAAATAATAACTGAAGTGTATCACACTGACTTCTACATACTTTCTCCTTTCCTCACAAGAAGATGCAAAATGAGAGAACTGGAATGACCTCAAACTTGTCTGGACTATGTTTCCAAAATCAACCCTTTTGGCTATGGGGAATAATTGTTACAGAAAGTAATGGAAAGCTGAAGAGATGCAGCAAAATTATTCCTCCAGATACTGCGTGACAATCACTCTTTAGAAAATGATGCAACAGTACTATTTGGAAGGGGGAAAAGTCTTCAAAATGATATAAAATTAGCTGCTGTTCATTTTTCTTCCACCCCCACTGCTCACCTCAGCTGAAACAGTCCTCATACTAAACATGTCATTTCTAACTATACTCAAGGAGCATTCCCATGCTTGCATCAGGAGCCAACATGCTGACACAGCAATTACTTGGGACAAGTTCTCTTCCCCCCCCACCCCCCTGTTTTATTAGCATGTCATTACTTTCAGCTTTATTTCAGAATCTGGATGAGGACAGCACAAATGCAATTCTCCACTGGCTTTTTAAAAACCTTCAGCACATCAATAATGTCCTGTAGCTTAGCAGAAAATTCTTGGTGTTTAACTATCTCATTCACACTCAACAAGGTCACGAGAAATCTCAATTTGAATAAACCTAGAACAAATCAGAGAAAGGGTTGATAATTTCACCAAGCACCGATGACATTATTAGAAAGGCTTTCCAAAGATCACCTGTCCTACTGACCTCAACATATAAAAATATAATCCAACTTATATATCATTGGCTATTTCTAGAGAAATTTCCCCAGTCTACTGGAAACAGCCCAGAAAACATAAAAAATGGGACAAAAATGCCTCACGACTGGAAGGATGAAATGTGAAGAGGTTTAACCAATGTTAATGTTTTCACTGGCTAAGAAAGGAGAAAGCCCACTGCTTGCAGTGTTTTCAAGCATCACAATCTTATTATCTATGAAAGCATGACATTTTTGCACTTCTATGCCTCACAAAATTAACTATTTCCTTTCAAAAGGGATGGGGAGTATATGGATTATGTGCTATTGTAAGTTGAAGTCAGAGTTCAATTTTAGCACATAAGCTTGACCTTCACATATTCCATTCCTCATGCATACCTCATCAACAAAAGCAGCATACACTTTGCCTAATAAATTAACTAGTTCAAAAGTCAAGGAGTGTTTGGAGAGGAAAAATATATATATATTCTATTCTAAAAGAGAAACTTAATGCAGCTTCTGGGAGAAGGAAATCCATGCTCTGAAGACTCAGGAGTGGTAGCTACTAGTTTTGAGTCCTCACACCAAAAATCAAACAGAAGTCCTCCATCAGGACTGCCCTGTAGCACAACTGAGTTTCCAGCAGATGTGTCCTCAACTCCCTCACACGTCACACTGCAGATACCAAGCATGGCACAGGTTTTGGCTGTTGAGCCTCCTGGCCCTTGGCGACCATGGTTGGCTCACACCCTGCCAATGTGGGGCTCTAGCTCAGGGCAGTGCCAATCCCTTGATGTTGAAGTCAGCAGCCTGGTTCATTTGTTCCCCAGAGATTCCTACTGATGCACCATAGGAACCTCAGCATCAGAGAATCTAGGCCAAGCTGAAATTTCTGAAAACGCTCCTTGTTTGTTCATTTTGTCAAGACTTTCACAGCTCCCATGATGATGGTGAGCAGTAGGGTAGGCCCAGGAGCACCAGCGTCAGTTCCTCCTGGGTGGAAAAAGCCTAAGGTAGTGGTGTGCCTGTGGAGGATGAAAACTGGCTGCTAGAGTAGCTCTGGCAAACATACAGAGCAACCGCAACATGGAAACAAAGAGAAAGTAATGCCAAACCCTCCCCTCACCAAACTGTAAAGGTAGGGTTTCCTCTTTCCACTTTATATATCTCTTATTTGTATGAGCAAAGCTCAAGAAACTGAGTGATACATCAGCACATGTTTTTCATTATAACTTTCATTATCATTTCTTACACAAATGCAAGAAGCATCAGACTCACCATCCTTTTCATTTTTATTTTTTTTTTTCCCAATGGAATCTTTAAACTGAATTACTCCCTGTTCTCAGTGCAGCTATGTGGCTGAAACATCATGCAAATGATGCAGGAGTTCCTTCCATTTGTTGCTTTTTTCCTTTGTGATTTAAATATTTAAAACATAGAAGAATGAGGAATTTCTCAGTTTTTTTTTTACATCCACCAAACTGCTAGAGGAAAAATCTATTTCAAAAACAACGAAAGTAAGAAAAATGTGGTTATTGTCTAAATACAGAGAATGCTCTGCATCCTTCTGCTGACACAGTGTTGTTTTTTAACATTCCAGTCTCACAGTAAAACAACCATATAGCTCTGCTTTTTCTTTCTGTAGTGTTATTTGTTTGAAATGATTTGACTACAGGAAGGTACTTGACATGTATTAAATGATATCCCACCCCCCCATACCTGTCCCGAGTCTACTACCCAACTATGGAAGCATGACAGGTTAACAAAAAAAAATAAAGACTCAGCTTTTTATGTTACAAGTTTTTTCTGAATGGATTTACATATAGTGAGAGCCAGTGGTTCAGGTATTGTATGTCACACCTATCAATTACAAAGAAATAAAGAATTTCTAGAGAAGCAGAAACAAAAGCCTGAAAGTAGAGGACCCATTGTCTTTGCGTTGCCTTTTACAATATTTAGTTTCACTAACACATTTAGTGATGGTCTTGGGTCAATTCATTTGGCCACAACAGGTGCTGGAGGAGGTAGCGCGCTCAGGAAATATTAAGAATTACTGTTCTCACAATCTGCAGTGCTATTAAGCACATTGCATTTTTTTTATTATTATTTTCCTGCTGTTTAATTCTATTGCTATGTTGTGGATACACATCAGTGTCACTGGGAATTATGTTCACAATCGGAAATAACAGACTCTAAGATCTTATCCTCCTTATTTACACTGTCTGTCCGGCACATATGCACAAGCACGAACACTTTCCAATCACTGTTGATTTATTTTGAGCTCATCCTGACAGACATTTCTAATTGTTCTCAAGTTCTAAGCCACCATTTAACACTTATGTTTAATACAACAAATGATACAATTTGTCAAATTCTTCTGCTGAATCTCGTTAATCTCATAAAAAACAGCTGTCTTTTGCTAGCCCCTTTCTGGGACATATTATTGCTGGCTACAGAGCACAACAAGGAGGGTAAAAAACTGGGTGCATAAAAAATGCATTTATTCAGGTGCAGTTTTTTATCTACACAATATCTAATAAAGAGTATTTTTAAAAGGTAATTGTGGAAAATCTACTGGTAAATAATAAAGTAACTTTTTGATCAATCTACCTTCTACTTAATTTAAGTGATCCTTCAGTAGAACATGAATGTAATAACTGCTATATCAAGAGGAATAACAATTGGAATACGCCTCGTATTTGTTTACAGTTATCTAATTGATAGCACATGTTGCAGAACCACAATGATTTTGTTCCTGAAAACCCCAAAATACTGCACAAATGCCAGTAATGGTGTTGGAGACTTCTATAGATGATACAGGTCACAACATTACCATCACAAAAACAATACAGTTTTTACACAATATACTTTTCGCAGAATAAGAATGAAAGTATTTTCTCTGCACTGTTCTACTAAACACTCCAGGTGGTGATTAACTACAGCAATAGAATCTTCGCTTTCATTATGCAACAAATGAGCTGATAATAATGTGAAGCTTTTCATATTTTCTATTATATCCATAACTATCAAGTTTAGGTCTAGCTGTGAAAAGCATCTGGTTTGGTAGATATTATTGCCACATTATTAATGTCCCATACAGAAAGTTGATGTGATGACAATAAATTTTCTGAATACTGTCTGCATTTTTCAAAGTGCTATTTAAAAGATGCTATATAACGTACATTAAGAACTTGCTTATATTTCATTTTAGAACCAGAGCAAACAATGATTCAATTTACTATATAGTCATCTTTATTAGCTCTTACTTGTGAATGCAAGAACACTCACAAAGCAATGCCAGTACAGATGAATCCATCCTCAAAACCCTAAACAGCTGCTAAGCAATGTCATTGCTTACTATCTTCTGCTCTCATACTCCTTGTTCTGCCTCTATGTGGAACTTTCCTTTGTAATTTCTGAAAGAAACTGATGTTTAATTAAGAAAATGATGCAGACTACTGTGTAGAGATGAAGAAACCACTGCCAAACTATTTTTTATGGCGTGGAGCAACCACAGAAACTTACTCCACTAGCAGCTGAACCTTGAGGAGAATAAGATTACCACCATGCTAGAGATGTTTATATATACACATATGCCTACATATACACATAAAAGTGACAAGAAGACTACAGTAAGAGATTTTTTGAGCACATCTTCTGCTTTCCTTTCCTATTTCTCTTTAAAATTTACTCAAGCCTTTTGCCTCAAATAGCTTAGTCATTTCATGCAGTGGAGCACTCTGGCTTACAATACCGGAATACAGGTGTTGACACTAAAGATTGTCACTTGGAGGGTACTACAGGAATAAAAGGTTATTTATTGAGTACCACGCTATATAAACCCAGCCCTTTTGTTGTAGATTACATTATTAAGAAATAAGTGCTGAGGGAGCATATCATTGAGAAGTACAGATAACTGAAATATATTGCTGTTAAAAATCTATCTGATCCTATGTGAAGTGTCATGAACACCATGGTCAAGACTGAGATAACAGCGGGAAGAAAGCAGCAGTGAATAACTGTTTTATGTGCTCCTCTAAAAATGCAAAGGCTGACTGAAATTAATCCCTTCCTTAAATAGCTTTTCTTTTCTGTAGAGCAGGTTTTTATTCTGCTGCATATAGAAGCATTCAGCAAATCTGCACACAAATGCCCTCTTTAAATTGGAATGGGAGAAACCAAACAAATTAGTCTTGTAGTCATCTGGCCCATCCTGCAATACCAACACAGGATTTTTCTGTGCAATGTCATTTACATTCCAGTTGAAAATTAACATATATAACCTCCTTCACTGTTATGTCACACCGAGAGTAACAAATATGGAAGCAATCGGTTTCCAGTTTCAACACAAATAATGCACACACAAACATCCTAAGAAATAGCTGCTTTCCAAAAAGAGTACAAATGATCCTGTTGCTAAAAACATGTTTCCTATTTGCTTCTCAGAATAAGTTTTCTGAAATAGTGTCACTCCCCTTAACTGTAAGCTTCGTGTTCTACCATTTTGTTAACCCATCCTCCTCTAAAATTTGTTCTCCAAACATTCAGGGCTCAAAGTGACCTCATAATCATAGAGGTTGAATACTTGAACTGCTTGCCATTTCTTATAAAAGAGAGTGCCGTATCTTCTTTATTGTTCTTACTCAGAGTATAGTTAGAGATGAATTTCTAGTTCTGCAATTCATGATTTACATGTTTCTAAAAAAATACAGACAGAATATAACTCAGATAATCTGAGTTGGACTTATTTCAAAAGTTTCATCCAATAAATCCTGGTAATTCTGCTTATAATTTTGGAAAGAATAAGTATGAAAATGGAGAAAAAAGAAAGTTTGATTCTATGAGTTCCCCCTCGAAAATGACTGAAAAGTTCTGCTTTAAATTCAGTTCTCTGCTGCGGTTTGCCTTCATGCTTTGTTTTTAATAACACTACAGTTCCTCAGTGATATAAAACTCTTTGAAAATTATAACACTGTCATATGAAATGTCTATGAATTTACATTTCCCAAAGCTTCACTGCAAGTCAATTAAACGCAGTCAAGTTCTGTTGAAGAGCAGTTTCCAAGGAGCAACACATAAGAAATCCATAAAAAAAAGTCATAATTTGTGATTTTAAGACAAATTCAGCTGTTTCTTATGTGACAAATTTACAAAGCAAGACTGAGAGCAGTTAAGCTATTTCCGTATGCTGTGGATGTGTCAGGCACCTCTTTCAATCCAAATATTCCCTTCCTCCTTCCCACATTTTTGGAAGACTTCTAAGATGGTGCTATACAACAGGGTATTTGCAAACGTGAGGCTGAAAATGACATAAGCAGGAATATATTTTCTTCAGGAATATATATTCTGAAGTGAAATTTAAAAAAATTACCATCTCTGGGACTGCAATAATTTTGCCCTATGCTCTGATGAACAAGCACTGTAACTAAAGATTGGGGCTTAAAATGAACTTAGTTCTCTATCATTTAAAGAAATAATCATGGAAGAAATAACTGAAGCATACTTTCTACTTCAATCTCCAAGACCATAGCAGGCTCTGTACTCAAATCACTCCACTGACAACCTAGAACCAAATATTTTGTTTCAGATATCCCCTCTCAAGAATTACTAACAAAGAGCCATATGCAAGTGAATAATAATATTCCAATTTTACAGAGTAAGTAATATTAAACAGACTCAATGATTTATATGTTCACTGAAAAAATCTTCTGTAAAAGGGTTCTATCTGGAGGCTGCCTGGTTCTAGAGGGTTTGGATGGGATTCAAGAATTACAAATAAAACTACACATATTTAGTTGGACTTGATGATCTTGAAGGTAATGTGCAATATAAAGACTGAACAGGAATAAAATGAAAATGAATACAAGAGATACAAAGAAATCCAAAAGTAATATTAACGAAGGGACAAAATCATTGTTACCGTTGCATGATCTCTGCTGATCCAATCCAAGGTTATCACCCAAAATGAAGTGAAAATGAGAAAGTTGTACTTTGGCAGCAGCTCATTGCAGCCAGCAGAACATTTTGAAATTTTTTCTTCTTAATTTACAAAAGGGATAAAAAACCTGTGCAAGCCCCTCCCTGCTTCTTCCATCCCCCTCCATCATAAAAATAGACTTTCTTTTTAGTAAAGCACTAATATAACTTAAAACATTTTGTGTTACCAGACTGGGAGGAGATCAAGGTTTTGTTTTGAGTCAGCAGAACAGTGCCTGTAAACAACATGCACTTTTTCTTTTCTGTCACATTTGATTACTACCCAAGTGATGAAAGCACAGGAAACTGGTGCAAGAAGCATAACCTTCATACTATTACTCTTGTAGTCACTTTTAGTATTAGTCATTCTCCCAGCTCACTAGTTTAAGAAAATATGTTTCTTATATACTACTTCTGAAATTTTGCGAAAGCAATTCCAACATATATAGGAAAGATGGACACCAAAACAAATTGGGAAATGATTTTACAAAGCCCAAGGACACGTTATGTTCAACCCTAGAATCCAAATTCTGCCCTTTGCACTGAAATGATTTCTGCACATACATTTAGCTGAGCTGTCCTGACACCTTTGTGTTAATCAAGCCTTTCTATGGTTTGGGAAAAGATGAGCAAATCTTGCTCACACTGACTTTGCCTGTAAGCCTTTCACATGACTAGGCCATAAATCTTTAAAATTTGTCTACAGTATTTGAATCTCATCATTACTGTATTAATTATTATATCATTTTTGTAGTCATTATTACTGTATTATTACCAATAAATACAGAATACTTTCACCATATTGTTACACATTTTATCTGTGAAAATGTTGAATTAATTTGCCAAATGTCTGCACAAGACCATGTCAGAAATCTACCTAATATGTGTGTCTTGTGCCTATACTCATGGTATTTGAGTTCCTTAATGAAGGTTAAGGCAATCAAACAAAAAACTAAGCCCTGCTACAGGGCTTCCCCAGCACTGCTCCAAACAACTGGTTTCCTAGTGGATTTTTATGTCTCTTTTAGATCTGCTTCCATGCCTAAAGAGAATATCTAAGGTATCCTTGTCCCACATTTAGTAGTAACAGAAAAGGCATTTTTAAAAAGGAGTATTTCTTTCCTGGAGTCTTGGTTTCCCACAATAGGTCATTACTGTACAATCACTTACTGTTAACAAAATAAAGTTTACTATAAGATAAAATTCTTCAGGAGGAGGAAAACTATACTGCCTAGGACTTGAGAGCTATGTACTTGATGGGCTGCATAACATAGTATGTATACTAAACTGGCCCTCACATTCAGATCTCCTCTCTCCATCTATATCCTGTGGTCCTGACATGCTGTGGTGTATGCCTGTACCCAGATATGCTCTAAAGTCAAATTGTAGGTTACAATCCACAGTGCAACACTCGAAATTCAACTTCCTGCCTGGGAAAGGGAACCAACACCAATAACAACTAAGTTTCTAGCTTCCTCTTCCATATGACTCCAGAAAAGTCTCTTTACCACATGTATTGCATTTACACGTCAAGGTTTTTGTAGTGGGGAGCTACAGGGGTGTCCTTCATGAGAAGAATCCAGAAGCTGCTCCATGTTAAATAAGTGCTGGTTTCAGCAGGCTCCAAATGGACCCACTGCTGCCCAGAGCCAAGCCAATAACCAGTGTTGTTTATGCCTCTGCTACTGCCTTAAGTAGAGCTTTAGCTGGGAAGTATTTAATATTAAGAGAGAGTTCTAGCACAAATATGAAAACAGACTTCTCAGTCTAGCAAGAACATAACAGAAGAGCAGTATAAACTCATGACTTAACAACAGAAGTCTATTAAAAAAAGAAGTACAGGCCTTTGATTATTCTTAGTACATTTCCTCTATTTAGACATTTTGTCATGTATTCAAAGCTAACTGCTCATCTATTCAAGTGCTTACTAAACAAGGTTTTGCCATTTTGTTGTCAAATGGATGCAAAAATCTCTCCTGTACTGAGAACAGTTCAGGCTTTATTTTGAAGTCAATTGAATTTTGTTTCTGTGGTTCAATATTTATTTACAACATGAAGAGAAATGCCCAATAGGAACAGAAATGTATTTGGTGTCATTACTGAATGAGTCTATAGGATTTGCCACAGTCTCCCAAGTATCATTTCTTGTCCTGGTGGGAACACTTCAGTCTGGATATTTCTGCACACTCTCCAGGTTCCTAGCCAACTAATACATGACTATCATATCACACAAGCTGACTCAAGTTTTGACACAACTCAGGTCTGTTATGTAGTTCATTACAAATTAAATTGGTGTAGCTATGTCTTGGAAAGCTTTATCTTGCCTTTGATTATTATTATTATTTAAAGAACAAGGAAAAGAGGAGGAAAAATTAAAAAACTAAAAATAAAACAACAAAACTCCAGCATATTAGTTTGAATCTTATTTTCTTCTAATAAATAAATCTGTTTGTGAAAATATCTCCTATTTTGGCGTTTTTATTGCTGTTGAATGTTATTTTCATTGCTAAACAACCCTATCAAAATCTTGGTATCTGCTCACAAAGGTAAAAGTGTGCAGAAGTTTCAATGAATGTCTGATGGCTCTACTGCAAAGCACATACCAAGTTACCCTAAGATACTGGAAATAAGGTCTGTGTTAAAAAATATTTATTGCAATTTTAATTAAAAGGGGGGTTTAAAAGAGTTTTTTGATGCAGCAAGAAGGAAAGCAATCATGATAATTAGTGCAGAGAGACTAACCCCATCTTTTACCTGCTTATAGTATTTACAGACTGAAACAATCTTGGTAGGAATATAATTAAGCGTGTGTTTGAGAAACCAGAACTAATTTTCAGAAAGATTATTTGTGACGTATTTCTCAAGAAGCCTGAAAAACTTGGTGGGTTTCAGGAAAAGCTTGACACTTGGTACACATTCTTTAATAGATTATTAAAGCACTGAGGACTGCTTGATAGCTCATCATGGCTCAAGCCCATAACATCATCTCCAAAACAAAACCATTCAAAACCAGATTCTCAAACACTGGAGACTGAATTCTGCTAGGGTAAGGAGTCTGGCTTATATCAACCACAGGAAACTAATAGCTTAGCTTTTACTACACAGAGCAACAAATCAACAGAAGATTATAGACTGAAACCCTTCACCAGGAAACCTTATATGTTCATCAGTTTAAATTATACCATAAATGCTTCTCTCGAATCTTTTTACTTCAGTGCAAATCCTACAAATGGAAGTCAGGATGATAGCGGAGCTCTGGAAGCTGCAGATGAGATTTAAAGAAAAGAGAGAAGAAAAGAATAAAAGAAGAGGCAGAAATGGCAAGCAAGTTAGTAAAAAAGAGTTTCTACATTTGCATTATTTGTGGTTGATTTGCAGTGGGATTGGAGGCATTATCCAGGCAACCTGAAGTGGACATGATTGTTTTGCATCAGAATGTGACGGCATAAAGAAAGTACTGGAGTACTACAAATATAGAGTAATTGGAGGTTCGCTTTTTACATGTCATTCTCAAGCATCTCTCCTGTCAAATTAATGGACTTGGCGGGTGATTAAATAGCGTCCTGAGGTTGTACTTAAAGGAAAATGTGACATGGGCTGCATGCTGCATGTCAGCTGCAAGGTAAACATTCTTGAAGAGCATTGATCATGTGCTGCCCCATTCTAGGAAGTTGAAGGGATCTGAACCAAGAAAAACAGCATTTATAGGGTGCAGACAGCTGTTTTCCTGCACATTTTAACAGGCTGAAATACTCAGTCTGTGCAGCATAAGAGAAAAGCTCACTCGGTCAACAATCACTGACTGATTTATGTAACAGGCCTTTCCCATGTATACATATTAGTCTTTATCATCATCATCATCAATTTACCAGATCTTTTAAAGCTACTCGCTAATCAAAAACCCACCAAGAACATAAATCTGTGAATACTAAAGAATATAGTGTAAAGGAAATTTCTCTCTATTTTTTGCAAGGAAGAGATGCTTCCTGCAGCTTTGCTGCCTTTGAGAGGCATGCATGCCAAGTGGTGACAGGAGAATGAATAGAGCCAGTCATGCTAAACATGCATCCTATTGTTTTGGGCTCTGTCGGTCAGATACACTGTCAACACATTTTCTGTTTCTTCCCCTGCCTCCCCCACCACCATCTTTTGTTGCTGTTGTTGGCAACTTACACTCATCCCGTTGAATTCAATTAGAATATGCTGCAAACCACGCTGCATCTGCCGGAGCCACTCTTTTAAAGAAACACATGGACGCTTCTGAACAGCGGGGATTTAATTTTTTCCAAAAGGGCTGCAGAAGTAACCCCTTGGGAAACAGGAAGTGTTTTTCCCCTTTTGAAATTAAAACAACTTACTGGTGGAAATTCACTATGTTCTCTCCTCACTACAAGGAGTCTCAATTGAAGGAGTTGACTGGGGGAAGACCTCTCTCCAATGTATACCTGGCTGGTTGCTGCTGTACATGCATATTGAAGGTGTGCACCTATTATTATTTTTATTTGAAATAAGTAGGCTCAAAAGCAAAGAGTCTTCCAAACCCAAACATGTGCTTTTTAAAAATATCTTCAGTGACAAAAATGGATCCAACGGCTGATCAACCAGCCATTAGATCAATAATAATACAGTCTAAACCACTAAATGCCCGAAGCATCTGTGGGCAGAAGGAGCACATATCAAATCAGAAACCTTTACAGATGGTGGGGCATACAAGCTGGGATTCAAATGCAGGCAAAGACTACATGCAGTACAGGTATTTGAGATAATTCTGGTTCTACCACTTTTATTGCAAAACTGCCTTTTTTAATATATATATTTCTTTACATGGATGTGAAAAGCTGTAAGTCAAAATAAAATGTTAAAAAAATGGAAATTCAGTCAATGCTAATGAAAATTTTATCTTGTAGAGAGATTTTAAATGATGAGATTAAAGCAACAAAAAAAGGTGTTACCTTCTAGGAAAATGTTTTACCTGCTGTGTCACAAACCGTCACAACCATTTCCTGAAAAAAACAGTTCAGGATTTCAGCAGCTTTAGCTCCAGTGAAGTTTAGGCCTTGTTAAAATTAGTTTGTCTACAGTGAACGGTGGGCAAACCGCCCCTTAAAAAATCATACCCGTGAGGACTAGCAGAGATTCAAGCTCAGAACTTCTGGAGCAAGGACAGTGACTCACAAGACCTTAAAAGTCAATGACAAGCCAGAAGGCAGTTTTGATTTTGCTTCATTTTCAAAACAGATTAAACAGGCAACTAGCCTTCAGCTTCAAGAACAAGAACAAAATTTATGCACACTGCAAACTGGTTCCTTGCACGTTTCCCCTTTAGGGAAAGCAGTATGTGCATCAGCTGAAGGAATGCTATCTCTTGCCTTTCCTGTGGCCAAGTAAAGGAACTGCCTCAAGAGATATTTATACCTCAGCCACTGTGAATGAAATCAAAAGATGATAAAAAGATATGTTGCCAGGGTTCTGGACTACATGCATTTGAAGGAAGGCTGAAATTACAACCTACAGGGAGAGGCTGTCAAAGCGATGGATAGCATAAAGTAACTCTGCTAGACAAAATAGGAAAGACGGCAATATCTATTCTTGATCAATCACACAGACTGCATCACATTACTCTTTTTAACCCTCGAGCTTCAGGAAGGAAGACAGGCTTCTAAATATCCTCAGGTGATTGCAGTGACAGGGAATAAAATAATAAAAAAAAAGACGCTGGGATGCTGGGCAGAATGGGATAAAAAAAAAAAAAAAAAAAAAAAGTCTATCAATCTGTGTCAGGAAAGTTTGGGTACCCACAAGAAAAGAAGAACACTTGCTACCTAAACTGCAAGACATCCTAAGATTGATAGCCAGAAGTTCAATAAACATCGTATCTCCTCCGGGGGTGACTAGAAAGAGGGTGACGCTTCACTTACAGACTTAACAGGCTACCCCTCATCAGCAAGTTACTCACTAAGACTCCAAAACTTTACTTCTGCTTCCCAAGCTTAAGTTGCTTCTGATGGTACTACTGAAGTATGAAAGATTTGCTAGATTTTTGAATAGTCCCATGTTGCTTCCAACTCTACACATTTATGGAAGAATGGGGAACAAATGAAATGCCTTGTCAGTGTTGAATTCTTTGACAAGTATTTTGAGTAGTATAGAAGCATTTAAAAAAAAACAGATGGTGTGTTAGGCATTCATCTACTATCAATGATTTTTTAAAAAATCCCAATTCTCTCTTTTTAAGGGGTTAATGAACAAAATCGCAAATTTGGGGATGTACTGTCTGTGGAGTCTGAAGACAAAACAACACATTTCCCTCAGCAATTTTTCACATCTACATTTTTTAACTTGCTAACTGAGTAATAGGATTGATTACCAAATAATGCAATTTTCATCCTTCAGGAAATGTCCCTGAATTAAACCTCTGTGATCTCAGGCTAAAACACAATCAAGTGTAGGTCCTCTTAAAAAGCCTAATTATTTTCTTCCTTAATCTTGGTTCTCAGAGCTCTATTCACTAACATGTGGCTTCTCCTTTCCACATTCTCTTCTCACCTCTTTTCTTTCCATTCTCAGCCTTAGCTCCATTTTTTTTTCTCTGCTTCATTTACTAAATGATCTTCCATCCACTCCAAACTTCAGCTTCTTGCATTTCCTTACAATCTTTCTCAGGAACATATGTTTCATTCATACCTGTAAGTCCTACTCTGCCTCTAGAATACAAATACAATGCTTAAAAATGAAACAGGAACAGGTAACAAAGTAAGTTGAATCACTTACATATGGTTTCTATATTCCACCCCAAACTTTTACTCTCATTCACACATTTAGAGTAAATTCTTCAGGAAAAGAATGCTATTTAAAAGAAATTATTTCCTCAGTTTCTCTGGTTTCCAGCTGTACTGTTGCCTTAGAATGGCATATCTATTTATTTTCCACAACAAACCTTAATTGCTGTGCTCCTTCTAAATTCACTTTCTTGCAAGCTAAATATAAATAAGTAGGTGGAGAAGCAAATGGAGGTTGCAAGAAAGAAGTGCAAACCTTAAGAGAAATCTCTCTAATATATTTGCAAAGTAATTCAGAAGCCTACATCAGATCTAAAACAACAATTAAAATAGCACTGTCTGCTTGCAAATAGAGGTAAGAGCAGAACAGTCCATCATTTACATTTTGGCACTATTTTTTGAAAGAAAAAATAACATTTTTCAAGGGCTTCTGATAATAGTAACTTCCCAGTCTCACAGAAATTGTATGAAGTAAAGTACACTAAAAATTGTGCAGTCTCTTGATGCTGCACTGCTTTGGACTAAAGATCATCCGTTACCATTGGAGAACTAAGGTGGAATTTGTCTTGACCTCAGATTTGATTAATGATTTAGTAACTCAAAAAAAAAAATTAAAAGTCCATTCTGATACAATGCAAATAAATTTATCAAAGCAAGAATCCAGGAAGTCAGGAAATATTTGTTTGAATTGCTCTGTGTAGCATTTGGAAATGCTTGCTATTATCACTCAATAGCTAACAACAGAAAAGCATTAGTATAGATATCAGTTTTCTTTCTTTAGAAGTGCACTAGGCCAGGCTTTCCAATATAATATGAACTTCTTATGACTGCATACTTGACATTTTATTGGGAGAAGATTTTTAGCTGTAACAATAAGTGATATAACATTCTGCAAGCATTGCTAATTGATTTTAAAGGTTAGCTATATGATTCTGATATTAGGTATTAATTACTTTTTTCCACAAATTTTATATAAAGACTTAGTAATGTGGAGTAATATATTTTTATTTATTCTAAAAGGAATTCAAAATTACATTTTATATCATTAGACTTAGGCTTTATTTAATTTAAATAGAAATACCATGTTAAGACTGAAATCAATCAGTCCTAGTACAACAGCAAAAACCTCTATCATTTTGCAGATATGCAGCTTCCAATTTCAGAGATGTCGTTCCTCTTTTCTGAGAACAATGGTGCTAATTACACTATGCAACGAAGAGCATCTGGAATCTAAAAATCAACTTATGCCTGTGTAAAGACATCCATTAGCTTCACTGGGCACTGAATTGGGCTGTTACTGCAGATCAGTCAACTTAATTCTCCTCAATGTGTCAGACATTAATGAAGTTAACGTGGGAAAGAACAGCACACAGCAAACAGCTGATGACAAAATTGCCCAAAGCGCTCAGCTACCACTGAAGCCTGCCCATCAGGCACTATTTCATAACCTCCTGAAAAGCTTTCAGACTCCAGAAAATATTCCGTTGCTGTCATTAGAAATGCACTCAGTGACTTAATCCATTAAAGGTTAGTACTCACTGTTATTTCTGGTTAGCAAGAGGCAGCATTCTGGCATTGCTTTACAAATTACTCTTAGTGAGGAATTTTTGACCCAAGTTTATGAAAAGTTTCATTCTCTGCTGTCTAAAAAATTAAAGTAACAATGGGACAGATTTTCACCACCTCCAGCAGACAGCACAGGTTCAGAATTCACATCTTTCTTTCCTCCTGTAGGCATGCTGCTCTGACAGAATTTAATCACCTTGGACACCCTGCACTGAATGACTTTCATCTCCATTCATTTAGGAATAGATATATGAAAACAGAAAGGGTATTATTAACTTTACACTAGTGGACATACCTTTGAAGACAACCTTTTAGATTTCTCTCCAGATTAATAGCTAGCAAGATTATTGAAAGCCTAGTAATATTAGCCTTCGCAACCAAGAACCTGGAGTCTTCTCGTCTACTGATAACTCAGATGGAAATGAACTGCAGCTCAGTCAGGCTCAGTACATGGTACTAAATGATAGCATATACTTTCCCACTCAAATTATCTCAAATGAAATATTAAAAGACATGTAAGTCTTCTAGTACTCAAGTTACCACATTTAGATACCAAATAATCTCTGGAGTACTGCAACATAGTGTGTGGATGCTCTCTGCATTTGTTCCTTATACAGTGTCTTAAGCAGCAATATTATTTGTTCTTTGAAACACGTCATAACAAAAACCTGAAATGCTTTCTTTGCTCTGCCCCATATCTGACAGGTGTAAACACAAACTAAGCATTTTATTTCTTAAGAAAGGATAGCATGTACTTAACTTCATGTAATGGTCTCAGCAAAATCAGTGGTATTGCTCTGACTTCTAAAGGGAGACACGCTTGTGTGCAGGCATTTTTTTTTTTTTTTTTTTTTTTTTCAGAAATCATTTGAAAATGTGCTCCAGTCACCTTTTCTGTGTGAGATTCTGGGTACTCAGCACCTCTAACCATCAGATCAATACTGCATGCTAAACAGTTTCTTTGTCAGAAGTTCCTCTATGCTGGTACATTCAAAGTTTAGCGAAATCAACATAAGTAATTCTAGCGTGAACAATTTCTTGTATACTTTTCAGAAGCATTATTCCTCTACATGAATATTTTCTATGAAGGACTGAATTACAGAAATGACTTAACCTCTGAATGCAGATGCCTTGTTGGGGATTTCAGACACCTTATTGGGGATTTAACATCTTTCTTTTGATTTAGGCTTATTTTTCACTCACCTCTTTGATTACTCACTTTAAAGCTGTTTCCAGCCAAAACCAACTTCGTATGAGAGATGTATTTCTATTCCAGCACAGAGCTATCTCTCTACTGCTTTGATTCCCCTAAATCAATTCTTCAAAGACAGATTTGGGGTAATATTTCCACAGGGCTGTATCTTCATTTTTCTCCTCCTTTCATCATTGTCTACAGCACACCTCATGCACTTTTTACTTAAAAATTTACTTGTTCTGAGTTTCCTCTGGAAGACAATCTGCAACATGTAGTGGAAGGTCTTCAGGCGAGAAAATCTTGGACAAAAACATCAGCGAACGTAATGCCTACAGAGCTCTGTGAGCTTTTTGAGAAACACAGCCTAATGATGGCCAGATCTATGCTCTGCATCAGTAGGGCACAGAGGGTTTCAAGAAGCTGAAAGCAAGATTTCCCTACAGAGCAACCAGGGATCGAGGCAGTGAAAAGCAGACACCTACTACTTCCAGAAAAGTGCTCATAGATAAAAGAACATATAGGTGAAGGAGATTGGCCAGGAGAAGATCTGGATGATGACAAAGAATGCAATCATTCAGAGCAGTTGCCAAGTATGCAGAAAATGAATTGGCAAGAAGGTAGGAAGGTAGGCAAGTTTCTGATGGGTATCTCTCAAAAAGGAGGGCTTCTGTTGAACTCTGCTCAGCTTTTAAGTGGTTTTCATCACAATCAGTTTCTTATCAAAACTAAAACATCTCACAAATGGCAGGTTTCTGTAGAAAATACTGTTTGGTGTTTTGTTGTTGGTGGTTTTTTTCCTGTACTTTAAGTGGAAGTCAACCTCATGATGTCTGTTGTTTACAGAGACTCAAATGTCTCAGTGACTGAATCCTGGCCACCATGTGAATTACTATGGGCTAGGAATATCTTTCAGTCTTCAGCACAAAATCATTTTCCCTTTCTACTGAAGCCAATCAAGAGACACAAGGCTTTGCAAGGATTCTGCATTGAGAAAAATAACTATACCATCCACTATTCAGTAAACCCCAAAGACATTTTATGATTCTGAAAGTGCATCAGGCTTGCCTTCTAGCTCAAGAAGTAAATGCTTATGGTTCCAGACAATGGGACCCACAGTTCTCTATTTTCTGATGACCAATCCAAGGAACATCATTACACTTTGAAGATGTATCAACCTTCAGTCACAATTACTCATTTGCAAACATGCTCCATTGAATTTGATTTTCTTTTTTTTTTTATATTAAAAAGTTGATGTCAATCTTGAGGCTTTATTGGTGAACATTGACAAATACACTCTAAACTAACTGTATCTAAAAAAAGACATTAAAACAAACAAGCAAACAGGTATACTTATATGTACTAAAGTGAATGTATTCCTTTTAGTGAATGTATTCACTAAAGTGAATGTATTTGTTACATTCACTTTATGAACTACAAAGTTCCTTACACAGTTAATAATACATCTGTTCACACCTGTTTTTATAGTTAAGAAGTCAGCTTGTGTTTCCACTTGTGTATTATTATTTTAAACAACAAAGGAAGGGAAATAAATGACATGAAATTGCATTTATAAGAACAAAGCAAAATTGGCAATGTGAGCCAGAATCAGATGCAGTTTCTGTAACCACTATGAAATCCCCCCTTTTTTTCCCCTGAAAATGATAAGATTTTGAATTGTCAACATCCCTTTAAAGTACTACTTTTCCCATTTATAAGCAGCAGTTATAAAGGCACAAAGAGAAAAGTTAGGTTGTAAATTAATGTCAAAGTAAGGCTAAAAGGGGAACCCAAATGAAAGGAAAGGGAAAAGGAAAGCACAAGTAATCAGTTTCCATTTTGACCAGCCTCCATGAAGAAAAATGAAAAATGCTTCCATATTGCAACTTTAATAAGACCAGAAGACTGTATAATTTATGTCTAAGACAGTAGAGGCTTTGCCTCATAGTAGAATGTGATTTTTACAAGTTTCAGAGAAGGTAGTTATACCGGATAATATAATCCTCCACTGTGATTTTAATAGTACAAAAAAAAAAAAAAAAAAAAAAAAAAGAGACAGCTTTAAATGTACTGTTGAGCTATCTACATGTCTGTAGGCCCTAGGAGCTTAAATTATTACTCATGCAATTATCTGGGATATACTGTTGCAGGTTTATTTTAATCCGACAAAAATGAAATACACAAATTGTTGCCAATTATTCAGACCCGACTGTGATCAAATTTTAAGGAATTTAACAAGATCTATGAAGGCCTGGTGGCATTTTTATATTATCACAGACAGGGAAGAGTATCAAAAGATCTGTCTTTGAATTCAGTTGTTTTTACTGCTTCTGTAATAAACAGAACAAAATACACAATCTGATTTTGCTGCTCCTCAACCACACAACTTATTGCTACCTTCTCCTGCAGAACATTCCTAAAATAACAAGTTATCTTCATTCAATAAATTGAGCACCCTATTTGCAGTGTCTGGCCATACAGTATTTCAGTATCTATCTGAAAGAACAAAATACCCTGAAATAGGAAAAGGTATAGTTTGGTCATGTGATTGAATGCTGCAGCCAGAAGCCTTGCACTTCTTGTTCTGATGTTAACTAACCCACAGCATTGCAGGGCAACTCACCCACTGATAAAGAAGAGGTTTAGATAGGTTTGCAATAGATAAGAGCATGAAAAATGCATAGCACTTCATTTTTCTCTTCTCTCATACACTTTATTAACGAAAGAGAAAGGCCTATATTTTCCAGTTAACTGTGCTATTGCAGCTTGTATCTTTCCCATTAAAATGTAATTCAGATAAAAGTAAAGCAAACACCTGCTACCTGCCAAACCCAAACCAAACAGCATAAAACTCAGCAAATTCCCCTGAACAGAATGCGTGCAGCAAACCTTAGGAGGTGACAACTGCAACACACATTCAGCTATAATTAGCTCTTCAAAGGTAGCACTGTGTATGTTCATAAAAAAAGACAAAGAAAAAACTTTGATAATGAAAGGTTTCTAGGATTCAGTTCAAAATGTTACGTGGGAATATTTTCTCTCACTCTACAGGATAGATAGCTGTGTAAATCCTCATGTTAGCATACAAAAAGTTGAAGAACAGCTATGGTTGGGCTATCCAGACTACGGATAGCCCTCTACCTTAAAATACACCTATATGTGCTTTGACAGCAAGCCCAAGTCAGAGATTTAGTCTCTTTCATATTAAAAAAGAAAGCTGTCAGTCATAAACCAAAACAAACCTGGGGTACCCATTTTGCCTGAGCTCTATCATGACTGCTAATAGTCTGAGAAAATGTTTTGATTTTTGTTGTTGTTTTTGTTTTTTTCCTCAGTTTTATGCTTCTTAAATGCTTTTGACACTCAATTCATTCATAAGGTACAGAATCAAGAGTGTGACTCTGCATAGGTACAGCTGATGGCCAATAACACTGACCTCCAGAGAGGCCTGGAGGGCAGAAGTGCCTTTTTATAGAAGAAAACAAGTTATTTCATTGCATGCGCAAGCAGTCCTGCTGTCAGTTTTCTCTTCAAATCGCCAGCCACAGGGTGTTAGAACTGGAAGCCCTTATAACTGTATTGAATACCAAAGTGCTTAAGTCTGGGGCATACACAGCTTCAGGTAAGAATTAGATAGAGCTGATTATTTAATAACACCCATGGTCAGCTTGACCCTAGGCCACCTCTCTCTCTCTGGCTCTTTTTCTCTAAATCTTTGTCAACTAACAAACTAGATGTGGCATCCAGAGAAGACAGTTGTATAGTAAGCGTAATTTGATACATACCTTTTTAAAGTTAATAATATTTGTCTCTCAAAACTGTCTTCGTGTGGGAACAGACATCTCATTTTAGGAAAGCCAGTCACTCTAAATCTTCAACTGGCTCCACCGGCTTGCAACTGAGTCCCAGCACTATCACTGGTACCAAGTAATATGCTCTGAACAAACAATTCAAAAGGTAGAAAATTCCAAGTACAAAGATCGTCTTAAAGGTCAACCTAGCAAACAGCAGACAGATCCTGTTTTCCACTTTTTCTCTTCTTCAACAAAAATGGCTCATCATTAACACCAGTAAGTGATTCAGGATGATAGCTGTCTGCTACAATAGGTAACATTTTGGACATCTGTTAAGGTTAATAATCAAGAGGGTTGGATGGGTCACAAGAAAATTTAATGAAAGGCTGGTTTGCATGCATCAATTAGAGTAGGAAATTGGACCAACTTAGTTTTTGAGTTAGCTAATGATTTTTGTCTAAGAAACCTGAAATGTATATAAAGCAAGAAAAGGAAAAACAAAAAGCAGAGACCTTAAATTATACAATATTCTATTACATCAAACACAAGTAGTTAACAATATAGAAACACTAGTCAGCATTTTAAAAAATTATTTTCTTATTAACTGTATTAACAAACATCAAAGAAAAAACATTTGGTGTAAGAATATGCATCATAAAGCAGGGCTGCCTGTATCCTATGTAAATGCATATTTGTTTTTTCTAATTTTCATCATGTCTAACTCATAGTAAATACTATTACAGTGAATTCTCACCTTCAGAGCTTAAAACTACAGCTTGCAGCATTAGTCAGCAAAACAACCAACTGAGGACCAAGGAATTTTGCTGAGCAAAATTTGGTCTTGATTGCTGAACTTCTAAATGAAGAAATAAGTGACCCTAAATAATAGTAAAATTAAAACCAACAGCAACATACTTTAGAACTAGATGCTTTCCTGCATAGAAATTCTTCTTAGATCTGCATTAATTCTGCATGAATATTGTAAAATCTTTCCCTGTGACCATTTTCTATTGGATGACCTTGTGCAAAACAAGAGGGTAAAAAAATAGATTATCTGGAACTGTGTAAGAGGATGCTAAAAGACCAAAGCTGTCCATGAGGAATAGGAATAGAAAAGTGTTTTTCTCTAGTATCCAACAGTAAACTTGCTTCCCAGTCCAACAATAAGATGTTACTTGCCCCTGTCAGTATTTGAACTGTAAAGGTAGAAGCTTGTTTCCTATTTAGCTGGCTTTACTGATGTCAATAATGGTAATGGGGATAAGGAAGAATATTGGGAAAAACAAAAAATCATAATGTACTGCACTGGACTTTGCACATGAGGTGAACTTGCTTATTTCTGAAGAGTATAATACAGTATCTGTATATTTCAGAATGAGTATATTTCAACCCCCCTTTCCCCCCACCCCCAAAAAAAAAAAAAAAAAAAAAAAGAAATCACACAAAAGGCTCAGGCAAGAAGAAAGGTGCTGTTGGTGGGGACTGAAAATCTGAATACCAGAGACCTTAACGATACTGCTTGTAGTACCACAGAAGGAAATAAAAATTACAGAGATAAAACAGATCTATTTTCTTAGCTCCTCCAGCAAAATGTCAGCCATCTACTCAAATGGCAGTGACAGTTGCTAAACCATTCTTCAAGGAGTAGTTCAAAGCGTCAGTGTGAAGCAAACAGGACACTTGTGTTTTCTATACTGATGCTCATTGCTTTTCTACTGTACGTTTTTGTTCTTATATTTTGTCTTTCTGTTTTGGTTTTGTTTTTCACCATTTTCAGTACAGCCACAGTGAAAAGTCTAAACCTTATGATGAGAAAAACAGTGAGAATATTTCTGAAAGCTTTTGAAAAATAGCAACAGAATAAATGAGTGTATTCACAGAGCTTTGTCTGAAGCTCATTTCCTTGTGATCCAAGGACAGATGGGAGATGATCTGCTATTCACTTATAAGAATGGACAGGAAACACACAATTTTGTTGAAGACCACAGAGCACATTTGAAAACTTCACTACGGTTCAGGTAACTCTTGAGCAAACTCCTAGGGCTGACATGAAGCTCGTGCAGCTGGCCAAGCACTGCAGAAGGCAGGCATACAGGGCAGCTGGCACCTGCAGCAGCCACATTCAGAACACCAACTTTAGTCCATCTGGATTCAAACCTAAACTGCATTAACACTTAATCCAGCAGTACCACAGACACCACTCAAAGCAGCCAGACTCCCAGCAAATTATTATGCCAGCAGCATGTGCACCCCAACACCCAAGATACTCTTTTTTACAGCAGAAAGCCAGGAGGGAGCTGGCATAACATCCAGGGCCTGGCAGCAGGACATCCTGCCTACCCACGAGCCAAGATACAAGTGGCTCAATGGTTTTTAATGATCCAGGATGCACTCTACTCCGACAATCCAACCTATGCTATAGAACACCAAACAGATGTAATCATCTAAGTGCACCTGAAAGCAACAGTTCTCTGGATTTAATACTAGATGTGAGAAGTAATGATATCCAAATATGAAATCCGAAAGATGATAATCTATAAGCTTAGTTGTATCTCTCCTGCCGTGTCTCAAAGTTTTACAAGAACATGTTTTCCCCAAACAGTACCAGTTCTTCAGAATCAATATCTTCCTTTGGACAATGATCAGTCAAGAAAGCTTCTGAAACCCGGGGTGAAAACTCCAGTTAAGACAGAATTAGGGACCCAGTTCTGATTTGGAGATGGACCTTCAACGTTTTACTTGAACATCACGTTCTCTACGGGTTACCTCAGAATGCTTATCCCTTTCACTTACTATTAATTTCCAATATAGACTGAAGATAAATGCTGAAGTAATAATGTTCTTCATGAATTAAAATGCCTGATTCTCAACCAATCTATCATCAAGAACTCTGGGGGCTAAATCTGCTTACTGCAGGTTTAACTCTGAAGGGACTTGCAAACTGCGAAAATCCCTTGGCAAATAGCTCCTTGTTTCTTTTCATGTATATCTGAGTGATATGCAGAAACGGGTATTAGTAAATGATTTATATCTTTGTGTTTTTAGAAGAGAGGGAATAAACAAGTCTCTCTAGAAGGACATAGACTTCAAAATAGTAATAATAAAAATGTCAGTAGGACCTTTTCTCCCTCAGATGAATATCCACTGGAAACTTGTAAGACCTATGACTTCGAAAACCATAATAAAGTGTAATTTTACTTAATACACAAAAAATAATAATGTTAAGTATTCTGTATTTGGCAAACATGTTTAACTCATATCTGGAGAAGGATTTGGATAGCCCTTAATCACAAGGATTTCTTATGAAGATAGCAACCCTGAGAAGATCAGAGATCTCCAGCAAAAGAACATATTAAACAGGAAAAAAAAAAAAAAAGTAATAGAATTGAAACCTTCTGTGCTTACATTATAAAGAAGCAGAATCAAAAAAAAAAAAAAAAAAAAAAAAACAGAACCAATTACTTTACTTTCCCTTCCTTTTTTTTTCTTTTTCCTCAAGTTATTTTCAGCTCTGACCACCTCTAATTTTTATTTCATTTTTTATTGCCAGTCAGTTTTTGGATTTAGATCAGGTTTAATGCCATCAAAGAACAGTGCAGCCCTAAGGGCACAGTGGTACATGGTAACACACTTTCCTTTTGCCTTCAGAGGAATGGCATGAAACAAAACTGGCTCAGCCTTTGAGAGTTTTTCTACATGCATTACTCAAGGGTTGTGTGCCTCATAGGATGAGCTGTTAAAAGCAAGCAGTCTCTCTGCTGTTATGTCTGTGTTCCATTCAGGCATTTACGGCTGTCAGAAATTAAATTCAGAGTCAACAGTCAAACACTGTATGTAAATGGGAACATGAACTCTTCAACCCAGCTGTATTTCAGACCACAAAGAGGATGCTGAAGGAACTTGTAATACACTTGCAAAAAGCTCATGGCTATCTCTTGTTCAATTTAATTCTTACTTGTATTTATAAAAAGTAATCAAACCCAAAGCCAAATATCTGTAAGAAGACAGCAGCAAACTGTTTTTAATGGACCACTCACACAGTTGTATTTCATCTTCCAGAGATTTGTGTAAAACTTTCAGAGCTGATTTCTAGACTTTATAGGCTTTCTATAGAACTCGCCAAGGTGACTGGCTCTGGGGCAAATGCAATCAGCTCTGGTGCACACCAGAGCTGGATTTGTGACATCACAGAGAGGCTACCGAGCTTGGTCAAGCTGGAGGACTATCACCCATTCCTGCTCTTTCACGTAGGGACAACTGAGGCTGCAACAAGGAGACTCAGAAACATCAAAAGGGACTTTATGTCCCTTGGAAGGATGCTGGAGGGATCAGGAGCACAAGTAGTGCTCCTAGAAGTGATTGTCCCCTTCTACTCTGCCCTTGTGAGGCCCCAGCTGGAGTGTTGTGTCCAGATTTGGAGCCTCCAGCACAAGAAAGATGTGGACCTGTTAGAATGAGTAGAGAGGAAGGCTACAAAGATGATCAGAGAGCTGGAGCACCTCTCCTATGAAGAAAGGCCAAGAGAGCTGGTGATGTTCAGCCTGGAGAAGAAAAGTCTCCAGGGACACCTTATTGTGGCCTTTCAATACTTAAAGGGGTCTCATAAAAAAGATGGAGAAGGACTCTACTTGGGTAGACAATGATAGGACAAGGAGGAATGGTCTTAAACTAAGAGGGTAGACTTAGATTAGACGTTAAGAGGAAATTCTTCACTGTAAGTGTAGTGAGGCACTGGCACATTTTGCCCAGAGAAGCTGTGGATGCCCCATCCTTGGAGGTGTTCAAGACCAAGCTGGATGGGGCCTTGGCGCACCTGATCTAGTAGAAGGTATCCCTGTCAATGGCGGGGGGGGGGGGGGGATGGAGTTAGATGATCTTTAAGGACCCTTCCAAGCCAAGCCATTCTATGATTATAAGAGCTAATTGTTCAACTCATGCCCAGAATTTCAAACTGCTTATTAAAAGAGAATGGTTATAGGCAACAATGAAACTAACTGACAGCTCTACATTCTGGTTGCTTTAGGGAAGCCAAGATATCTTAGAAAAGCTCAAGTCCATTAATACTTGAGAAAGAACACAACAATCTCAGTCTATAACAGTTTCTCCAGCAAGAGCTATTTTTCATTCTCAACTCTCTTTTCTTTTTTTTGTTATTAATTATTTCCTTCATCCCATGCTTATTACTGGATACACTCACTATAATTTCTTCCTTCTTTAATTTAAATTAGGAGGGAAAGACCTAAGAGCAGTAGCTACTTCCAGGTAGGAGAAACTGTGAGCAGTGCATATTTCAAGTGTGTGTGTGGACTCACAAATCTTTTCCAGATATTTCCCATTTTACCATGTTAAAAAGCTAATCTTTGACTCAGTTATTCTTCTTCTGAAAAGATAATGGTACAGGATGGAAACAGATAGGCAACATTTTACTTGTCTGTCTTTATTTTGAAATTTTAAATTACTGGATTAATGCTCCATATATCCTAGAGTAGCCCTTGTGTTATTTTCTAAATGTGCAGAACTTATAATCACTGTAACAGCCATAATGTTAAGTAAAATTTGTATCTGAAGTGCAGAGACCAAGTCTGGTTATATGAGAAGGGAAGCAGACAGCTAAGCAACGTATCACTCACTATTTCCACAGACTTCAACCAATAGATTGGGCTTGACTTGAATGTTTTTTCCCACAATGTAATATACATAATCAATCAAAGGATCAAAAAGACACAGCAGTTGCATTCAGGTGTCAGGTCTGGATATGCCTGAAGGCCCTGAAACAAGAAGGCCTTCCTTCGTGCTTTTAGTTCAGGCATATTTGAGACAACATCTCAAAAACTCAGGCCAAAGCAGCTATGAACGGAAATGACAGTAAACTGAGCACCTGTCAACTAATTTGCACCAGATTATGTAATGACATGTAATCCATCTGAGATGCTTGAGCTCCTGGAGAGTGGGAAATAGATAAATTACAAATTACTTCAATTCCTGGATATTTGAAGTTACAGCAGCAACTGCAGAGAACAAGGCTGATTGTGGAGCTATGTTTAAATGAGAAGGGGCATGATTTAATTAAAGTGCGCAACTCAGGCCTTGAAGTACTGTGAAGATAGTGTAGGCCCAGGGCTGATAACCTTGAGTGATGTTATAGCTAAAATATGCGGAACTATGTTGGGGAGGAGCGACGGCACTGTTTTACCAATTATATTAGTGCTAGAGATGTGTGCATAGAAGTTAGACCAATTATAAGTTGTTGTCTGCGCATGCTGTAATGGTAGCATATATATACCTTGCTAGAACACTCATTAAACGGAGAACGATTATACTCGCATCGAGGTTGCATCGTTACTCTGGGTCACTCCCATTCCGACAGCTGAAGGCAGACAAACGGAGGAGATAGTAAAACTTTTGAACTAACAAGTCTTCCATACTACAAAGGAGAACCCAGTCATCCTTAATGCCTGGTCAACAAGCAGTGAAAGGAGAAGACAGGTGATTTTGATAGGTTGAAGGGAAAAAAATCTGACTGAATAAATGGATGTAACTGTCTGGGAAACAAGAAGGATCTGTGACCTGATTACTCTACTTTAGACAGCAGGTTCTTGATAATTCCTTGTATTTACACAAACTTATACATACTTCTTCCCTTAAAAATATATTAGAATGCTAGATACACTCATAGAAAACCTCTCAGAAAATTGTTTGAGAAGGCTGTCAGCAAAATTTAATTTGACTGAATTTATCATTAATAAACAGTGTATCAACACACACTTGCATTAACCATTATCTCATCTACAATTATTTCCTCTAGAGATTTTTAATAAATACAGTCTATTCCATATTAAAAATAACAACAACACACTAGAACATTTACTGTTAACTACACTAGATATAAATCATATAAATACTGATCTTTGCTTCAGTATGGTCTGCCCAAATGGAACTTGCTCCTTACCCACACCTCCTCAAGAGCAGCACATGACTGCACAGTAGGATCTGCAAGGCACCCCCTAATACTCAATATATTTAAACTGGTACCTTTCTCAAGGACTGGACATCTACTTTTACATGCAACTTATGAATTCCTACAAGTATCACAACAAGGTACATTTTGCAAATGATACAAAGGGCCTTTTCTTATTTCTCATTTCTTTCTCCAGATGAACTAAAACATCCATCCATACTTATTAATTTCTCTTACTTTTATACTTCAATTATAGCCTCTATCAATGCAAGGAGTTTAGCTCATAATTTTTCTATAGTTAACTTAGTCTTAACTAAAAACAGAAACAAATAATTCACGAACAGCATGTGTGACAGCTCATAAGAAAACCCTTCACAAAATCTTTACCAAATTTTAGTTGTACGGAAGCTTAATGCTATGCAAATGGATCATGAAGAGCATGAGAACATGTAAGAGGAGCAGCTGAAGTCCCTTAGTTTCTTCAGGCCCAGGGGAGGCCTCATGGCGGCCTGCAGATCCTTCATGAGGGGAGTGGAGGAGCAGGCGCTGAGCTCTGCTCTCTGGGGACAGCGACAGGACCCGAGGGAACGGCATGGAGCTGGGACAGAGGAGGGTCAAGCTGGTTGACAGCAAAAGGTTCTGCACCCAGACGGTGGCTGGGCACTGCGACAGGCTGCCCAGGGCAGTGGTCATGGCACCCAGCCTGCTGGAGTTCAAGAAGCATTTGGACAACGCTCTGACACATGGTTTGACTTTCGGATGGTTCTGTGATATTCTAGGTGATATTCAACATATTCTGTGATGATAAGAACAAGTAAAACTCAGAGCATGTAAACAGTAAAGACCTAATGAAAAACAGTAATATCTTCCAATACATAAGGCTAAGTACTATGACTAATTTGATAGACATTATCATACCAGTTGATAAACTGTTCCTGTGAATGTTACAATGACTGTTAAGCCATCACTTCACTGTTTCTAACAGTTTCTAAAGCCCTAACAAGCTCAAATTTAACCACAAGTATTAAATACTTGGATGATGCACAAACATTGGTTACTTAGCTAGACCTCCTGATTCATGTCAAAATTGAAACCTCTTTTTCTGCCAGCAGAATTTTGATTGAACTATAGGTTGGTTCCCCTGCCTTAAAACCTTTTTTTTTTTCACTTAGTACTAAGTGAATACACAAAGCTTAGTGCAATATCAAAATGGCCTCCATGTGTGAAGTCTCCTCTAAGCAATATGGATTTTACCCGAGGAAAAAAATAAAAATAAAAACAAGAGCATGGCTAGAAACTCAGTGATAGACATGACTAGACATCTACAGAGATTGTGTATCAATATCTGAACGTGTCAGAATGTGTTTAAATGTCATGTTACCACATTAGCTGCATCCAACAGATTGATAGATTCAGTGGAGAGGGGTTCTCATTAGACCTGGAAGTTGACCTGCATGGTGAATTGTGCATACTAAGCACAGAAAGCTTTTTTTTCCTCATGTAAAGGTCACACAAGTATTCAAATCAGTATGAAAATTTAAAACACTGTATCAGTGAATTCCATTTTCACAATTTCTAATCTTCAAGGCTGATTTAATACAATCTAAGAGTTGCAAAGAATATATTCATGAGACTGAAAATATCCATTAGGTTTGGATGACAAACCATAGATCAGAAGTCATTATTTGATTTTTTTCCCCCCTCTTTCATTTTGGTCTCATCTCAGACTTTCTTAATTTGGAATCTAAAAAATGGAGACTTAGCCCTAAGCATGACAGCATAGGGCACACCATCCATAATGTATTAAAATTGCAAATCTGTTAGTTTTGTGTGTGTGTAAGGCAGTTATGGTGTAAAGAGTCACTAGAAAACAAGAAGAATTTAATTAGTTATGATATATCAGCTTGAGAAAAACCAGATGGCACAATCCTAAGGTTAAAATACATTACACTTTCCTGGGCATCCCTCTCACACATCCCTCTCTTTTCATCACAGGAGACAAAAAAGTGGTTCAGTAAGAAATAGATTTATGGAACTCCTATGACATTCCAAAACCATGAGTCAACAGTACCTCGTGGGTACATGTTCACAAGTGAGTCTGCTGCACAAAAGAAGTACATAAATGGAGTTCTTGATTCAAAAGCCAATACAGATTCTCTCTAATCTAAATAATATTGAGTACATTACAGTTAGATGTAGTTCACTTTGTCAACTAAAAAAAAAAAAAAAAAGAAAAAAAAAGAATATCATTAGCTGCAATTTGATTCCTTAAAGCATTTAAGTTACGTAAGAACAAAGTTTTCTGGTACAGATTTTTCTGTGACAGAAACATCAGGATGTTGCAGCCCTGACCAACCATCTAAGAATGCAGAATTGCACTGGCACAAGATGGTATGGAAAGGTGCCATAGAACTTTAAGCCGGAAGCATTCTATTATCAAGGAAAGTTAAAATGCAGAGAATATGAACTCTCTGAAGGAGAACAAAAGTAAATTAAGTAAAGTCTAGCATGCTTCATTAAGATAGAAGCTGCCAAATTTATACAGTAGATCGAGACACTTCTTCCATTGAGGGCAGCAGAACTCAAGTAGCAGAGCTGGATTCATCAGTGTCACTTTGAATTCAAGAGCCAAGGTAACCAAAGGCTACAAAAAAGGAAGTAGTAGTTCTAATTCAGGCTGTGAGTTACTTTACTTCAGTGTTAGTTTGTTTAATATTTTATTGCTCTTGATACCTTCTTGGTCTTTTTCAAGTTATCAGTTTCTATTTTTGAATCCTTCAAGGTAGCTCAGTGAGAGTGTCAGGCTCAGTAAATAAATTATGAACCTCTGTATTTCTTTACTTTCTGGAGATTCCTTTGTTTTAAAAAGCTACAGTGCCATAAACCAAGAAATAATGGTATAATTAATTTCAAGGAAAAGTGATGGAAATTAGAAAAATCACCATCTAATATTCAAAATAGACTTGAGAAAATTAACTGTAAGCCCTAAAGAATACAGAATATTATGTTATTTTCCATGAAAAAAAAATAAAAGGTGGGATAAACATAAATAGATCTATTTTATTTCAGGCTGATTGATTAGACGGTACTACAGGCTATCCCAGATCACCACCTGCAATTCAAAATGCAGAACGACATACAAGTGACAATGTCAATGTCATTCTACAACTAGCCCAACCCTTCAACAGTGAGGCAAAAATAATCTGTCTGTACAGATATGCCCTCCCTCTGGAATGAAAAGATAGCTGAAGGAGTCATTCTTTTTTAAAAGTTGAGCATAAAAAAATAATAAAAATATTTTTAAGGTTGAGCATACAAAACCAAAAATCTGAAGAATGCTCAATAGTAATCAAAGGTGACCAATTGAGAGGTATCTAGAGGCAAAAGTTATAACCATGGCACTAAATGCTGAACAGAATGCTGAAACAAAATGTTAAAGTGTGCTTGCAATGTACCTATCACTAAAAACCCAGAAAGGGTTATCCAGAAGTATGGTTTCTAAGCCACTCAGCATTCTATGTACCTTCAATGTTAAACATTGATAGAATATAACAAAACCAAGAAGTTTGGCTATGAAAGCAACTAAGAACTCATGCTTGTTTGAATATATGTGGGCCTCATGAAACACCTAGGATTATAATTTTTACTGAGCTAAAACTCTAGGCTTTTGAGTGCAGCTACAGAACCAAGAGAAATTACCTGTGATAAGCTCAGAAAAAAATTGTCCAACACTTCCAGCACCTAAAAGACAGTCATTTGGAGCCCAGACAAGATTCTATTCTGCATTTTATTTTACCTGCTCAAGTTCACACCAACCTATCATCTATGCTACCTTTCTGAAGGCTAACGTTATGTTTTAGAAGGTAAATAATAATTTGTTCCTCTTCACAAATGAAATTTTGTCCCATCCTAATCCTTGGCAACACTTGCACTGCTGTGAATGGAGTCAGAATTTTAAATCACACCTTTCTTGTTAATCCTGTCATGACTGTGTTATTGATGCTACAGGTATTGGCTATGGGAGAGGAGCAGGAGTATGTTTATTTTTTTATTATTATTATTCAGATATGCCAGATCAGTGTCTCCTATGGGCTATCGGACTTCGTAAGCCTTGCCAACTTTTTCTTTCTTTCCCCTTCCACAAAGCACAAATATAATTCCCATACAACAGGTGTGAGATCAAAGACAGAAAAGACAGAAACAGGTGGAAGAAAAATGCTAAGAAATTTCTATCATGTATATCAGCCCAAGAGTGCCCAGCACCAAGACAGTGCTGGGGTTTGTTTTTCTTGATATATATTTCTTATGTTGGTTGAGTTACTTAGCAATAGGTCCTAAAGTTTTTTTTTTTTTTAAATAAATAAATAAATAAATAAATAAATAATTAAAAATTTATTAGTCTTACATGTGAGCTGACTAATACTCCAGATCTCCTACTCATTTACACAATAGTTCTTCTGGATCCTATCTTGGCTGAGAGCAAAAGCTTAGGAAATTCTCTATGGTCATTTAAGTTGTAAGAGTTTTCTTTTGACTTTTCAAATGAAAAATCCTAATCTTCAAAATGGTTTTGGCAGCAAAAGCTATCTTGAATTATGTCTTCCAAAGGAGAAAGCCCTCGCAGTCATTCAAAAGCTTTAAAGGTTTATTCCTACTGGAAAATCCATTTAAACAAACACTTAGGCAGACTTTTCTTAGTGCAAAAGGAGCTTTTGAAAACTTTTAAAATAGCTATAGGGTTTTCAGCCTCCTGAGGTCAGTCTTCTTGCACAGTGACTGTCAATCTCAGTACCTATCTTCTATGTAACTGTCAAACCTATAGCGTTGCTTGAAAAATGCTCTGCCAAGTGGAAAATATTTCTCTTGCAAACTGATAAACATAAGCACAAAATAAAAATCAGTGATCTTCACTGCAACAATTTTAGTATAAACAACTACGCAAAGAAGGAACTATAACAAAGCCATTCACTGTATGAATGATATCATGACTATCCAGCATTATTCTATGGCTCCCTATAACAAAAGGTTAGCACAGCCTTAAACACAGCCTAAACTTATTTCAAAAAGTGAAGCATGCAAAAGGTGAAGTTCAACTTAAGGACAAAACGTAAGTCCTTGCCAGAGAACAGAAGAGGGGTACTTGGACGACCAGATGGAGTTCTTTAAAATGAAGAACATTTGCTGTGCTTCAGGTATCCCCTTTAGACACAGATTATTGGGATAAATGCCAAGATAAAACAAAGTAATTCATCGAATTCTCATGTACACGTTTATCATACTTAAATGCCACCAGAACGTGAAACAAGTTCTTGGTCTTCATAATGCTTCCAAAAAGTTTTGAGCAGCTTTGTTTAATTTATAGAGGTGGATCCCTGCAAACCACTGAACTGACATTAACAGCAAGAACTATAAAAATAAATCTATAATGTAAATCTAGAATTATTCTAAAACTAGAATCATAGAATGCTTTGGGGTGGAAGGAACCTTTAAGATCATCTAGCTGTGACCACTGTCATGGGCAAGGGCAATTTTCTCCTATTTAGTTATAAGGAATGCTTTGTCCCTTTTAAAAAGGTTCTTGTAAAGCTATCCAAGTGCATTGCAACAATATTATCTTCCACTATTAGGTACTTGTCTCAAGTCAATTTGAAGTAGGCAAAAGGAGCAAGCACTTTATTCTCACTTTTCCACAATATTAATTTGATTTGTCTCTAAATGCAATGAGTAAGACTTGGTGTTTTTTTCAGTACTGTCATAGTATTTACTATGCCCCTTGGCCCTTATACAAATAATTATTTTTATTTACCTAATGTGCCAGATATGCAGATGAGCAAATTTGTAAGGAATTATTTCAACTTCTTTAACACTTCTGCCTAAATGATCCTTGCTTAGGATAGTCATAAATCAATCTTTTTCAAATTTATTCAAAAATGATATAATGATTCTGCAATCTTGCTGTTTTGGAGGACTAGATTCTGTGCTGTAATTTTCATTATTCTAACCTAGTTGCTTCCTGAATTCTGCTTTCCAGCACCGAGTAGAGTTCAGAAAACGACAGAACAAATGTTACCCATATAGTCCATAAATACTTCTATTACAGTTCATTCATTAAAAGATGTAAACACCTTATTGATATTTCTTTGTAATCATTGTCTTTTTTTTTTTAATATATTTTAGTATAAAGTTTTCTACTGTTCTGATCCAGTTCTTTAGTGAAGCCTTAAACTCTTTTTGGATGCTCTGTTTTTATCCACTGGAAGCTGCTGTTGAAGTACCATTAATGTGTATTTTCTATTTTTCTCTCTCCCTCTTTGTGTGTGTGTGTATTTATATATACACATATATACCTATAAATGCGTATAAAATTGTAGTAAACAAATTTCTGAAGTAGCGTGGAAAAAAATGTCTAAATTTCCATGTTCTGTTTCCAAATTTTCCTCTTTAGACCAGATGCACTTGACAGTTTATGAAGATATGCTGGCAGGTTCCCATTACACCTACCAAAAGCTTCTTTTACTGAAGCATCCTAACCACAATGCCTTCTTTAGCATACTAATCTTTACATGCCTCGTGAAAGATGAGATAAATGCTATTATAAAAACAAAACAGAGGTTGCATCTAAAGTAGAGTAGCAGCAAAGACCTATCTGCCTGGCCGCCCAGGTTCAGGTCCTGACCTAACCTTATCTTTCTGGTTTGTAGAAAATCATCTCCATTGCAGACCCGACCTCCTTCACCCCTCCTTCTTTTTCCTCGTTATCAATTCCCACATTCAGTATATCTAGCTTTTCCCCTACTCTGAATCTGAGATCAATTATATGTATCTTTGGGGATTAAAAAAAAAAAAAAAGTTACGCAGGTCCTCAGACACCAGCAAAATGTTGCTTTCTAACTTCATAAACAATGATCCTTGCTAATTCCCACTCCGTGAAGAGAAAGAAATTGAAGTACAGAATCAAAAAAAGAAGGAAGTGAGCATTAAAATACGAGCTGCAGTTAGAAAAATGACCCATTCCATGATTTAGTAGCAAAGTGGAGGGTTTTCCTCCTTGGAAAGGTGCTCAAATTCTGCCTACCTGGTGGTTGCAGGGGTCAATATAATTGTCTGAACCAAAGGCACACTGCTTATTGTTTTCTTGTGCTGTCTTCAATGCAATCATTCCAACAAACAACACAGTTTAAAACTATGGAGATACCTTTACAGAAGAGCTCAGGCCAAAGCTGAGATCTCTAAACTCTGTCCACATGAACTTCCCACATGCTATTAAAGTAGGGAGTGCTGACCATCAGCTGTCTATATATGTATTTACTCACACATTTATATAGTATATGTATATATATAAACATATATATGTGTATATATAAACATATATACCCATATATATCTCCACCTGGAGAGCAATGGCCCTCTGCAGCAGCGTGTTCCTGCCCCTGTGAAAATTCCAGATACAACAACATCCACTTAAGGATCAACTCATATCATCAATGACTAGAAATGAAAATTCAGAAAAATGCATTACCCTTAGAATGGGATATTTCTAGATTGCATTGTTTGCCTTGTTAGAAATGAAAGAGAGAAACATACTGCTGGGAAGTACTTTGCAAGCTCACCTCATATACGTCTATCACTAAAATGTCAGACAATCCTATGTTTGTTTTACCTGTTTTAATATCTGCTAAGATCTGCTCCTACTGCAAAGAGGAGCCTCATCTAGTACTAGAGTACACTCAAATGTCCTCTTTACATCCAGTTTCTCTAAATAAGTTTTTCTCCATACGCTTACACTGAAACTGTCTGCCTTACAGCTGATTCCACAAACACAAATTTGAAAACTTCATTTGTAAAGGTTGTTTACACAGAAGACAAGCACATCTTACCCCAACATTTTTTATGCAAAATTACTCAAATGTAGATATTGTAAAAAATCTTTTAAAAAATATATATGATTTTAGCATTCTTACTTTTGTCAAATTATAATTGTTGTCCTTTTTATTTATAAGGAGTCCAAAGACCAGAACAAAAGAAATAAACTCTGCATGACATTTTCTACTGCTGATGAATAAAGTAACAGTTCACAGCCTTGCATCTGACTTTACGCTCCTTAATTAAATCCGTAATATGCTTAAGCTTTCCCCACCCCTCTTCATTATTCTGTTAATTTATAATGCAGTTTTCGGCCCATTATTACCTTTTCATCACCAAGTTCTAGATGATTTTTTTTATCATACCATTTTCTACTCAACTATTCCTAATTTTCAAGCCTTGAATCTGATTGATTCATTCCTATAAAAAACCTTTTGTTATTTTCTCTTATTCATCTCATTGATCTTATTACTAAAACATAAGAATACAATTTTGCATCCTTGGGGACTGTGATCCCTGTCATAATCAAATGACAAAACTACTGATGATTACTGTATCTTGTATTGCATCTTGTATTTGCATTGTTTCCCATTTCCTTTTCCAAAAATCATGTGTTGGATTACCAAAGAACTCACCCTATCACTTCGGTAAGCAAACTTTCCTACATGGAAGGAAGTCACCCTAGTTTGATGTTAGTTTCTCTCTGTAAAAATCTATCTGCTTACTTCCATTCTCTAAATTCTTAAGATCCAGTTGTCTGTTAATTTGTTCTAGCCTCTTTTCAACTCCTGAAGTTAGGAACGAAAGGATGTTAGATCAGTCATGCTCACTTTTATTCTTTTGAAAGATTAATTACTATGTTTGCCCTCTTTCAGCCCTCTGGGGCCAACCTGTCCTCCATGAGCTCTCCAAGATAAACAGTGCTGGTTTCTGAGCAATTGATTCGGTTACCTCCTTAGGGATTGCAGGTAAACCTCATCAGACCTAAATGACTTAAATACAGCAAGCTGGGATAAATATTCTTTGACTTGTTCTTTTCCCATTCTGTCCTATATTCTCATCCTATTTTAATTGTGTTTAATTGTTGTAATTTTTTTAAGGCCTGAAACACAGAAGAAAACTGTGCAATCCATTATTTTCTCTTCCTCCTCATTAAGTAATGGATTTAAGGTTTTCCTTTGTTTCCTAATGTGGCAAATAACACTTTATGGCCCTTTAGTCACTGGCATTTTTAACATCTTTTTAATTTTGTCCCTATGTTTGTGTTATCCTTTCACATATTCCATTAGTAAGATGGTGTTATTACCACTTACAGTATAGTTCTGAGTTTAGAAAGTTCTGATCAAAGTATATTTTTTCTCTTAATATATTTCCTATCTGTGCTTTACACCATCTTTTTTTTGTGTGTGTTGTGCTTTTGAATATGCCTTTTTAAGGATATTTATGCAAGACCTTTATCCCTTAAATGACTTTTAGTTATAAGTTGGCCAAAGACTCAAAGCTCATTTACACTGAATTTCTACATCTATTCCTTCTTTTTTATATGGTCAGAGAGATGGTGCTCAGTGGTCCAAGTGATTCTTTGAAGCATTATGTTTCTAAGGCATTTTCTGAATACTTTTATCCTAATGGCCTTCTGCTTTCAGACTGAGAGCTATATTCTGTATTTGTTAAAATCAAGTCAGAAATAGTTGTTCTTTTAGTTATTTTCTCCACCTTAGCAGGTCACCTTTGCTGGAAATAAGGAGAAAATGAAATTTATTTCAAGGTGTTTTAGCAAATTCTGATTGTTTTAGTATATCTGGTACTTTGATCTCAGCTGTCCATGTCAACTACCCTCCAATATAAAAATATATTAAGTTTCCGCTTATTATTACAATATATTTTCATTTTTAAAATCAACCCATAAAACCGTTTGATGTGGAGACAGCTTTAGAGTGAAAGCACCTTCACAGAAATGGTATTTATAATATACTTCTACAAATATAGTAGCTCAAGGGAGGTGATTGTCCCGCTCTACTCTGCGCTGGTGCGGCCTCACCTCGAGTACTGTGTGCAGTTCTGGGCACCACAGTATAAAAAGGACGTGAAACTGTTGGAGAGTGTCCAGAGGAGGGCTACGAAGATGGTGAAAGGCCTGGAGGGGAAGACGTACGAAGAACGGCTGAGGGCACTGGGCCTGTTCAGCCTGGAGAAGAGGAGGCTGAGGGGAGACCTCATCGCAGTCTACAACTTCCTCGTAAGGGGGTGTCGAGAGGCAGGAGACCTTTTCTCCATTAACACCAGCGACAGGACCCGCGGGAACGGGGTTAAGCTGAGGCAGGGGAAGTTTAGGCTTGACATCAGGAGGGGGTTCTTCACTGAGAGAGTGGTTGCACACTGGAACAGGCTCCCCAGGGAAGTGGTCACTGCACCGAGCCTGACTGAGTTTAAGAAGCGATTGGACTGTGCACTTAGTCACATGGTCTGAACTTTTGGGTAGACCTGTGCGGTGTCAAGAGTTGGACTTGATGATCCTTAAGGGTCCCTTCCAACTCAGGATATTCTATGATTCTATGAAATATGTTTACACAGTGAAGTCCTTTTTTCTGCCCCTGCCTTCCAGGTGATAATTGATGTAATAAATTCCATGTATTTTAGGAAATCATGGATAAAATGTTGGGAGAAGTTGTATAACTTTCTAGTAAAAATAGTATAAAACCTCCCAACACATAATACTGTGTAAAGTTCCCAAATACATCAGTTCAATAAATTATTAGGACAGGAAGAGGCAATAAAACAAATTATTTTCCTATCATTCTGCAAATCCTTGGTGTAGCTACTTAATGAATATTGCATGCAGCTATGATCACAGTATCTCAACAAGCTTATTCTAGAACTGAAAAAAAAAAAAGTGATTCTGTTATAATGGGAAGTTCATTGCTGGAGAGGAGCTAAAAGCAAGTGGCTGTAACAGGTTAGGTGATATATTCATTGACATTAAAATGCAAAAGTAAAGCATTTGATTACTACCATATACAACTACATGAAATCACTCAGTTTTTCTTTGATTTGGAATGATGAACTTGTGGATAAGTCTAAAGAATCTGTAATGAAGTTTCTGATCTAATTTGCCTTTAATATTTTCTTTTTTGTAAGTCACAAACTTCTGTATTACTTAGAGTAAACATTCATATTTTTAAGAAATAAAGCATTAAAAAAGTATTTCAGAATATGGTAAAATAAGCAGTGTTCCACCAGGAATTATCTCTTTATAATTCTGAAGAAGAAGGGTGATCTTTTCATCTAACATACAAAAATGTTAGTACTGCTATTTCATGTTCTTAGTATTAGCTCTGCCGTAAGGCCCAATTGCAAGTGCACAAAGATAACCACCTTACTATACATCCTTTCAATGCTTGCGTTCGAAGCCAATAAAATGAAGTGTCTCCACAAATTTTGGAAACTCTTAGCAAGTTTCCAAAGAATTCTTGAGGAAAAAAAAAAAATTACTGGGTTTTTGTGATTTAACAATGGCTTCTTGTTTGAATAATTTTGTCACAGCATATAGCATATGAAAAAAGCAATTATCTAGAAAAAAGGTTTCCTCTATTACACTTTAGACAGGGTCGTATCTTTCAGAGTTAATCTTTGAATTATCAGCTGAAAATGATAACACATTGTCAAAGTTCAAATGTACATTATTTACATTTTCAAATATTTCTAAGGGTCTCACTGCTCAACTGATAATGTTTGAGCAAACAATAGTTTAGTGCCCTTGCAACTGGATAATAATGAGCAAGTATGAGAAATATTTTATTGTACTCAGACTGAGGAACCAGAGAACAATGCATTCTTTTCAGCTAAATCTTGCATATATTGTCTGAATTTGTCTAGATTGTGAACAGTGAAGAGCAGCACCCTCCCTAGCTGCTTGAAGTGTGTCTAGTGTAATGAAGATCCAGCCTACATGTAGGATTCATGGCATAAAATAACAATAGTTAAAATAAATAATAGACATTAGCAAATATTAAAGCATGAATTAAACATTACATATGGAAAACCAAGAGAGTTAAAATGTACCTCATGGGAAAACTTGATTAGATGTAAGTACATGCAGTCTGAATAGGCCTGTTTTTGCTATCACTTATATTTTGCTCGATTTATATTAACAGAACTTGCATTCTGAATGTTTAAAATTACAGTCTTTCAATATCAGTCCCACAGCTTTCTAAACTAAAGTAAAGACTAGGATCAAAGTGCCATACTTCACTGAGCAAGAAACATCTCTGGCACATTCTGGGTCAAGTATTATTAATCTATTGTTTCAATTCAACATTTCTTTCACTGTGTGAAGTCCTACTATATTCATAAGAAAACCCATTTGAAGAAACGTAGTGATGGCTCCCAAGACTGCATCTAGAATATTTCACCCTCAATACCAAAGATAATGTTCTCAACTGGCCATTGAAGAACTCACAGCTAAGTCTCTACAATATGCCAAGTACTTTGGATATTCTTTGGACAGAAGCAATGCATGATGCAAAATAAGTAGAACAATTCAGGTTCAGTATTTATTACGTTTTGCACTACTCCATCACTAAGAAGTCCTGTCATCAGCAAGGAAAGTCTGATGACAAACACAAGTAAAGATATCATATATGAACTATATATTCCAAGACATTTTGGGGGTAAAGGGTATTCTCTTAAATAAAGATGGAAATTTACCTCTCTCTAACAAAATAACATTTTGGTTTTCCCTTAATGACAACTAGTCCATGCCAGTTATTTTGCACATCAGCTCTGACAATATGGTGGTTTCATACATTGAAACTAAAAGATCCTAGGGAAAAACAAAAACCATCACCAACACCAAAATTCCCTCCATTGTTCTCATTTTTTATTTTTTTATTTTTAAAAAGTGGTTTTTAGAAGGTTATCTTTTCATTAAGATCATATTTTCTTAGTTAATCCAAGATGTTCAGAAGGTGGTTTCTGAAAATCAGACATTTCCAATGATTGTCATCAACAGCACTGAGGTAATAATCACGCAGGCATTTACAGATGATTTCAACTATCTGCTAGGCAAACCCTTACAGAGGTATGATCCTTTTTGCTAGGAAAAAAATGTTTTCTGTGCCTTATCTTGTTAGGTTCTGTGGGAATAAAACCAATGTTATACTTTATAGATCGCTGACTAATGCTAGACAACACACAGGAAATTGTTTGACCTATTTGCACTCAAAATAAAGATAACATATTCCCTGAGAATATGGAATTTTTATGGGGGAGGAAGGGAGAGAAAGAAGTCAGTGCTAAGGATTCCTAGCTATTGCTAGTAAAATGTGTTGAAGTCTGGGATGGGAGCCACTAGAGAAACACCACATAGTTTATGATATAAAAAGAAGGAAAACCACAAAAAGTGATCCTCTAATCTTGAAAGCATAAGCATGATATGAGCTCTTAATTGTTTAGCATAATTATAGACATATGAATTCTTAAAAGACTATTGCCCCATTGGGTGCAGCATATTTCCTATAAATACAAGATGAAAAATAGCAAGTTAAGTAACACAATATCATTTACATATGATAATGGATCACAAACTTAACATAAGTAAACACTTATGTTTTTACAGGGAAAGATAAACATCATACTGAGATGTACAAATTGGTGCTTAGCCTATAAAAGACAGCAGTTAGTCCTTTCACTCTCCATACTGCTCTCAAGAAAGCTACAGGAATATGTTCCACTTCGTACACATCACTTAAAAAGAAACAGTCCCATAAAGTCCCATAATTGACCATAAAGTCCCATATGATAGCCTGGCTGGGTGAGGGGTTGGGGGTGTCGCAAAACAAAACCAACAAAAAAAGGTGAGAACATAAACCTGATCAGTGATGGAACACTGAAGGAAAGAGAAGAAGGAAAAATAAACATTGGGAAAAAAAATTGCCTTCAGAAGTCAGTGAAGGCAGAACAAAAGCGTGTTTTGATTGTTTTCAGGAAAATCCATATTGAATTCCTCTCCACTATTTATTTATTTACCTGACATAAAAATGTAAGGGATTTTGTGTTAGGATTCAAGAGGGGTGACTGCCTGAACACTTCATGTCCTTTCTAGTCCTATTAATCATGACTTTACAAAATAAAGCTACCTTTGGGGGAGGACTCAGAGTGATCAAGAGACACTCATTTTCTAGGCATTGACAGAACAGCCCAGGACCCTAAGACTGACAACAAACACATTGTACTCAAGAAACAGAATGCGTTTGCCTGTCTTGCTCACACTGAGATCACCCCTAGGGAAAAACCATCAGAGATTAATTTATTCACACAATCCAAATACTGACAGCATACTTCCAAAAGCTTTAGAGGTCTATTAAAACATCTAAGACTAACACTTGATCTGATTAAACATGAAAAGCGCCCACAGTAGTCATATGATAATGGCCTCGATATCATCAAAACTATCAAAGCAAGAGAATAACTAATCTAAATTTTCATATTAACACTAAAAGAGTGCAATTACCACATCTAGAATTTACATTGGAAAAATCAAATACATTGAATTAGTAATACATCTGGTTCAAGTGACAAATAGTTATTTCATGTCTCTATTAAAAAACAGTAGAAAAAACTACGTAGACTATTTCTTATATTTGTATTTTTATTTGGGTAATGACTGAAATACATTTTTTTCAGCCTTAACAAAAATATTGCAGAAGGAGGAAAATCCTCAGAAAATTTTATTTTAAGAAGGAAATGTTAAGGAAAAACTATAGATGTGTGAAAAGTGGGAGTCACAAGGACAGTATTTTACAGCAGTTGCTACTAGCAACTGATATAATGCACTGTTTCACACACTTGGTAAAATGATTCTGTTTTAGCTTTACATATCTTTCCATGAATATTAATTTCTGCAGTAGTATCTTTACTACCTTTACTACTTCTATGAGAAAGCGAAGAAGGCAAAACACCTTGTATTTTTAACTATTCAGTTTCATACTCTGTCCTTGGAACATATTTCTTCCTTCTCCCCCTCAACTATTTTGAGCAGAGCTCAACACAATGAGTAAATGATTCCTACAAGAATTGACAACATCTTCACTAACCAACATCAGCATCTCTTACTTTGGAGTTCATTATCAATCTTGAGCAGTTGAGCAAAGACATCATTTAGCACTGGACGAAAGATGACCATTTCTGAGCTATTTTTACAGCTCAAAAGTAATTGTTTTCTGTTAAACTAGTTTGCTTTGCTTTCAGAAATTGTAAAAAAGATTTGTTAAGTAAAACAGAAATAAATGATTTCAACATTCTATTATCATAAATAAACAATATAAAAATGGAACAAAGTGTTTGGGATGAACAACTTACTGTATTCATTTAATAGAAATTAATTTTCTGTTTTGCTAAAGAGAAATCTGCATTTCTGCAATGCAAGTAATATTGCACTTGTAGATTTCCCCAGTCCCATTAGTACATTCTGAGCAATTTGGCCACAGATCAAAATAAAATAAAAATAAAAATATCCACTCCGTTTTGTCTAAAACATCACGCAATCCTCAAAATTCCTTTTCTATTGCTTTAATTAGAAGGACAGAAACAAGGGGTTCAGATTTCTGAAGGACAGGTGAAATTCATCATTCTTGCTCTATGCGAGCCAACATCCATTAGACCTCATTTTTCAGAGCCCTCTATAACACTGCAGATAACATCAATTACTTATCTCATTTCTGGTTACTGGCTTTCTGACCCAACAGCCGACACGTAGGATTTTGTAATTACACAAAACTTGAGATTTCAGGGATTTTGTTTCATTTAGAGATAGAAGTAGCATTAAAAAAAAAAAAAAAAAAAAAAGAGGTTATGATAAAAGCTGAAGTTCCACACACACACAACATAGGTATGGACTTTTTATAGAGCAAGGCTGATTGTTCAGAATTGTTAGTTCTGAAATGCTTATTCTTTACAAATTTTAAGTCATATTTGTCTTCTATGGAAGCAAAAACAGTCTTCTAGGCAAGGATCCCAGTGTGAGACATAAAAAATGAGGTCCCAGAAACAGACAACTGAAAGAACTTGGCTTTCTTGCTTGCTTTTTCTTTGTGGTCTGGCACCTGGGTCTCACACTCAGATGCTACACTGGTATCCAGATTTTGTGGCTACTGAATAACAAGTGAAAGTACATGCTCCCAAAGGGTACATGACTAGATACGAGTCTAAGATCTAAAACAGCTGAAAAAAAATATATGTAGTTTGAATATGATTTTTAGCATCTGTTTCTCTCCACTATCTTCCCCCCTTTTCCACCTCCATTGTTCATTACCAAGTCTGAACTCTCAGCCCTTTATGTGGTATAGTAGTCTATAGCATGCATCTCAGGACTGTCAGACAAGAAGCCTTCCACAGAGAGGAAAATTTAAAATATGAAGAAAAAGTAGTAAGGAATAAACAAACAAAACAAAAACCCATTTCATAAAACAACAACCACCAAAACCAACACCACAACACACTCCACATCATTCCGAAGGCTTATATAGGAAGTTCGTTAGAGGAAGTGGTATAAGCTCGTCATAAAACTGAATTTAAAACATACAACAGTGAAATTTCTGTATCTCAAGGAAGTTCCAAATCAAAAGAGAAAGCAGATCACTTACCTTTCTACTACCCATGATACCCCATGACTGTAAATATTCACATTAAAGTAATTCACACTTCAAATAGATTGTTCTGCTGTAGTTGCCATAGTTCTTCTGATTATTGCCATAGTCAATAAACCATTAAAACAAAAATGTCAAACAAAACAAAACAACAGTAACCACCACCATAAACACTGGTGATTATGAAGATTCCTAACCCCTCAAGATTCCTAACCCCGCACTTAGTTTTAAAACGTGGCCCAGTGAATCCAAAACCAATAGAGCCTTGCCTCTGATTTTCATGACATTTGGCTGAACTATTGGAATCTTAGCCACTTATTTTTTTTTTTTTTTCCCTTTGGGAGTTAACCTGTTTCTGCTAACCAGTGGTGTAGGCTTTCTACTTTCTGAGCCAAGTTTCATTTCTGGATGTGTCATATACAGAGTTCTACTTCTTTAACTTCATTGAACAAATCACACAGGAGTAGTGTGCTAATTAGTGAAGAGACAACTTATATTGACAGGCAAATATCATTCTAATTATCAATGATGAATAAAAAACTACAGAAAATACCCTTGTGGTTTAACTGCAACACCACCACTGATGGATAATATAAATCCTATTTAACTATATGAAAGGGTTGTGCATGGAGTATCCTGCAGTTCCTCTTTTAATCAAGGCAATCACTACAATCTCTTCTACAGACAAGGCTCTTCTGTAGTTTCCTCTTCTGTCTTCAAAACTACAGAAAAGCCTGAGTCATCCCCTTTCAGTAACTGGGTGCCTTAATCTCTCCTCTGATGTTTCAGTGGCACCTACGCACCAGATTTTATTCACCTACTGTGCTTTTTCTAAATGGATCTGAGGTCTGAATTCACCCATTCACCTCTCCCAGAATAGCTTTCCCCATGCAGGAGGCTAGATGGATCCAGCTTCAGGGAAATGAGATTAGCTGCAATTGAGTAAGTTCTTAGGAAGGAGGTAAGGACAGTGCCTAACCTATGGGTAAGACTTCATACTATTTTACAAACCTGTATTTGACCCCAACCTAAAGCCCGAACGTATTTCCAGATGAATCTACACATACACCGACACCTTCCCATTTGACTAGAAATGATTCAATACATAGATAAATATTCATAGATCTTAGAAAACAGTAAATTAGATCAATTCAGATTTTCAATGTTCTTCTTTACCTTGTGATGTTCATGAATGATAAAAATAGAATGATTAATTTATCCATTAATTGTATTTTCAGGTTCTCAAGCAGCTGCACACTCCTGTCTTGTCTGAATGTCAAACACTGTAGGGAAATGTTCAAGGGAAGGTGTTTTTTGTTTGTATGGTTGGTTGTTTCTCACTGCTCTAGCTTGTTAGCAATGGGTAATAAATTTCTTTAATCTCCTTATGGTCAGTCTGTTTTCCCGGTGATGGTAATTGTTGAACGATCTCCCTGTCCTTATCTCAACCCTTGAACTCATTTCATCATATTTTCTCCCCCATTTCCTTTGAGGAGGAGGTGTGAGAGCACTGCTGTGGTGGAGCTCAGCTGCCCAGCTGGGTAAAATCACCACAGTGTTGTTATCTGATCATTCTTTCCATTTATTTCAGGTTGGTCACTTAGGTTGCCGTCAGAGTTGAGGTAAATCCAATATATGATGGTATCAAAAAAAAAGAGGGGGGGTTATTTGCATTGCTGCTGAGAAACTTAAAAGAAAGGAAATAAGCACTATTTTGGAATGAATGATTTTTGCCCCACCACAAAAAAATAAGATATAGTTAAGCATCTTCTTTCCTCTGCAGATCTATTTGTTTGATTAGCAACTTCCACTCAAAGTGCCTTTCACTATCTAATTGATACATATTGGACAACCATCCAACCACCACCAAACAACCTAGAAAGCAAATTCATACCAATGATTTTCTGTCTTCAATATAGCAAAAATTGCCCCCTGCTGCTATTATTGTTCCTTATGCATACCATGAGACTTGTTCATTTGAGAGTGTTCAGCACTTGTGCATGAATAAAAATTATCTTGTTAACAATTTGGTATTGTGTCAAAAATACAGCTCAGGAGATGGTCATGACACTAAGGTGAGTAGTTAAAACAGTATGGAAACAAGGCAGGAAACCTAAATGATAATAAGGAGTCCTTAAGAGAAGTGGCTACACTTAATGACCACTTACTGCATTAAATGAATGTAAACTTAGTCTTGCATTTAGTTTAGTGTAATTCTAAGTTAAAATTAAAAAGCTAGCTAACAGTTTTGGTACATGGCAATATCAAGAAAATAACAAAGAATATGCTTTGAACAAAACAATACAAAACAAGAAAGGGAAGGCATCAGCATGAGACACTACCCCAGTGGTAATTTTCTAAAACTTTCAGCACTCCAGTAAATGTAAATCAAAAATTGAATTGACAGGTGCTGAAAGAACATTTGGTGTTAAAAGTAACTATCAAGATACTGCTAAAACTGGCACGTATCTCACCTCTTACAACCTTAACCTCCCTCTGTTAAATATATGCTAAGCTGATCTTTTGCCTCTAACTTTGTGATGCATAATTTGGTGGGTTTTAATAACTGAAGATGTAGGTGAGATTATTTGGGAAAGTAGGGGAAGCCGGTAATATTCTACATTTATTTTGATTCCTTCAGGGAAAAACCCAAACATCAAGACAACAATCAAAGAATTAATCTGATAACTGGCACTGTTAGTCCCTTCTTTGGAATAATAATAATAATAATGATTGTTATAAAGAATTAGGAATGTTACCCTGACAGAAAATCATTCTGGAGAAGTTTGTTTTTGAAGACTTGGTTCATTCTAACTCTTCCATGGATAAGGTAGTAAAACTCTTGCCTTCTCTTGGACAACTAACTCATAGCATCTGAAATTCACAGTTTGAGTCAAGTCTTTGAGGTGGCTACTTCATTTTGAGCTCTGCTGTCATGCATACCTACGTATGCATCAGTATGATATATTTCCCTCCCTTAAACCTAAACTATTTCTTGGTCTCAGGAACCCTAACTAAACAATACTTCTGTTCACCTAAGCTGAAGCAACTTTTCTTGGAACCATTATTTCCTATTCACAGTACAAAAGAATCACTGAAATAATAATAATAAAAAAGAAGGCAAAAGGCAACCATTTGAACTATGGATAAGCCGTTTTCTAAATGTAGGTAGCATGAGCTGGTTAATGACATATTTCATTCATTTTAATGGTTTATATGCACATACATTTGATTTATATAGGCATGCATACACACGTGTGCTCTTACTCACACACGTTCTCTTTGCCATGAAGTAGAAAATAAGCCCTTAGAAAATTACAACTAAATACGCAATTTTATTAAGTCCTCTTTTTGTTTGTTCTTTTTGGTATTTTTGTTTGGTTTGTTTTGATTTGTTTTACTTCATTCTTAGGAAAAAAGGTCCCATCAGTTTCATTTTTTCATAGATAGGATACCCTAGTGCTACAGAAAAAATGAAGTCTGAGGAAAAAAAAAATATATATATATATATATTACATATATATATATATAATTAATATATAATTAATAATTATAAATTATATAAATAATAATTATATATATATTTCAGGCTATTAAGCAGAGAAATAACACCTAAGCAAAGTTCTTACAGAAGAAGTAAGCTTTAGAACTTATTTAACTAAGAACATGCAAATGTCATGGACATGAAGGGCAGCATAACAAAGAGATAATTGGAGTAAGTCAGATTTACCCCAAGTGTTTTGCAAATCCATGAGCGAATACCATTTCCATTCATGCTTAATCTAATCTATTCCTATCACAGGATATAGGAGGTATTTTCACAGTATAGGAAATCATCCTTCAAGCAGAGACAAGAAAAAAATAAATTTAAACAGATGCCTAGAGTCACCTCTAAGACAACTGAAATTGAGAGTCTGCAGCATGCATTATTGAACTGCAGACCTACACTGCAACAAGCGTAGTATATATATTTGAGGATATTGTCCCTAGTTTTTGATTTTCACTACACTACTACAAGCAGCATATGAAATGTACTTCTGTATCTGGAGTCTCAGACTCAGTAAAATTTGATATGCTGACAGGTCTTCAGAACTCATTCAGGGAACTATTTCCTACCAATTTATCATCTAACTTCCCTTTTTTAACAATAAGGAGGAAATAACAGGCTGAGGACATAAACCATTCTTGGCAATTTCAAGAACATTGCCACTGCAAACTAATGAGATCTAAGCAAGGTGTAACACTTATGTTTCATACAATAGGAAAAGAAAAACCCACCAAAAAAAAAAAAAAAAATGAACCTAGCTGTATAAAAGCTTTGGTGACAGGTACAAACATTGCACCAAAACATCCCATTTGAAGTTTGAGATTTTTTTTTTTTTTATCTTATTCCTTTTAGGGAATTTGAGAATTAGTTTAGTATGCAAACTAAAAATCAGCCACTAAAGTAAAGTTACGGCTGTGCAATGAGGCTTAGCAATCCATACATCCTATCTGGAATGAGCATATATTCTTTTAATGCGTAGCAACTACTTAGTCACTTTCCAATTTCTATAGGCAGGCAATTGTCTTTAACTCCCCTACTTGACTTTCTCAAACTGGTATGATCTTGGTTGCTGGAAATAAACTGACAAGCGTGACATAGTTTACTGTTTTTTGCCCCGCCCCCCCCCGCTTTTTTTCCCCCCCTCAATTGCTTAACAAAGCAGTTCAGTCTTCTTCCCTGTGCTAACAGTAAAGTAACAAAACTTAATTTTAAGGTTCTTTAATCAGAACAGAACTGTAGAAATTTTGGTCATCATCATTTTTACAGTTTTCTGACTGTGTTCTTGACAAGGCTAAGTGCAGTGCTAAGAAACGCTGACACTTCTCATACTGGAAGTGTGATGAGAAGCAAGTTGTAGTGGATAGCTAATAAAAAAGAAATCTTCATCACTTTCTCACATTGTTTTCCCAGCTTTAGGAGGTCTCGAAATCATCAGTATAACTGGGAGGATTCAGCAGTTCTCCAGTATTGATGCTTGCCCATCTACGGTACAAAACTTTACTTTCTTAATAACAAGGGCCTCTGAAGCCAGTTTTCCCTTCACTTGGTTTTCCTTCCCTTCTTGCTTCTTCCAGACTGTCTGATGTCAGAGACAACCCTCCTCTAATGCATGCTATGTTGGAATACGCCTGTTAGAAATACATACTTCCATAGCTCCTTCACCTTAGATATCTGAAGGGACAAGGCACGGGATGAGAGTCAATGGCTATTTACCTGCATGCTCAGATAGACAACTTCCGTTTAAAATCCCAACATAGCTTTATAGTGTGGCCTGCTGTCTGAAAGCAATTACAACACCTTCATTCATTTCCAGTAGAAGACCTTTGACACAATAGGCTATTTACAGCTAGCTTAAAAGAATCTTCTAGGAAATGGTTTCAACAGATGTATCGCTGAAACCACAGTTTTGGACACATGTTCAATAATCTACACTAAAACTGAAGGAAAAGCAGCTTTCTTCCTCTAATTCTGAGCACTGAGCTAACTATTGACATCCACACTAGGAATACTTCACGTGCAAATAAGTTGCAAAAAAAAAAATTAAAAAAACTTTCAAGAAAATTAAAAGAATGATTCTAAAATATTGATGTCTAAGAACCTTTAAACTGTTTGCAGGTGACACCAAGTTAGGTGCGTGTGTCAATCTGCTCAAGGGCAGGAAGGCTCTGCTGGAAGATCTGGATAGGCTAGACCAATGGGCCAAGGCCAACTGCATGAAGTTCAACAAGGCCAAGTGCCAGGTCCTGCACCTGGGGCACAACAGCCCCAAGCAGAGCTACAGGCTGGGAGTGAGTGGTTAGAAAGCTACCTGGCAGAGAAGGACCTGGGAGTATTGGTTGATAGTCAGCTGAATATGAGCCAGCAGTGTGCTCAGGTGGCCAAGAAGGCCAACAGCATCCTGGCTTGCATAAGAAACAGTGTGGCCAGCAGCTCCAGGGAAGTGATTGTCCCCCTGTACTCGGCTCTGGGGAGGCCGCACCTCGAGTATTGTGTTCAGTTTTGGGCCCCTCGCTACAAGAAGGACATCGAGGTGCTTGAGCGGGTGCAGAGAAGGGCGACGAAGCTGGTGAGGGGCCTGGAGAACAAGTCCTACGAGGAGCGGCTGAAGGAGCTGGGCTTGTTCGGCCTGGAGAAGAGAAGGCTCAGGGGTGACCTTATCACACCCTACAGGTACCTTAAAGGAGGCTGTAGCGAGGTGGGGGTTGGTCTATTCCCCCACATGCCTGGTGACAGGCCAAGGAGGAATGGGCTAAAGTTGCACCGGGGAGTTTTAGGTTGGATGTTAGGAAGAACTTCTTTACCGAAAGCGTTGTTAGGGATTGGAATGGGCTGCCCAGGGAAGTGGTGGAGTCACCATCCCTGGAGGTCTTTAAAAGACTTTTAGATGTAGAGCTTAGGGATACAGTTTAGTGGAGGACTTGTTAGTGTTAGGTCAGAGGTTGGACGCGGTGATCTTGGAGGTCTCTTCCAACCTAGATGACTCTGTGATTCTGTATTTCCTACAGTACAAGCTTTTCAGTTCATGTGTCTCATTCTCTCATTGCCAATATTGCAAGCTGTTTTGCTACTGCTGTTCTTCTAGACCGTCAACAGATGACTGAGTTTTAAGTTCCCTTAGGCTTAAACACACAAGTTGCTCTTTCAGCTGGCTGCCAGAACTCTCCTGCTGAACCATTTTTATAATGAATATTCCTCTTTGAGACAGGTGACATGCAAAGGAAAGCCAGTCAGAGCTTCCTACTTGGAATTATTATTACAATACATAACCATTATACAGTCAATGTTGCACCAATACCTTTGAGATTCCCAATAACTTCAAGTAGAGCTGAATATACACAATCTAATTTGCCACTACTTGTGAGGTCCTCTGTTCTCACATGTAGTGACCTGCAGTTAGTTCCTTTGCACACATATGACACAGAGAATCAGTCCCTGTGTCTTAAATGAATCATTGCTTCTTCATTAGCTGTGTCTCCAATACGGGGCTGCTTTTAGGTTTTTCTTAAAAATAGCTTTCCTACTTCTTTTCTTAGGACCTCAGGTTTCACTGCTGCATATTTCTATTAGCCCTCCACAGCACCCATAAGTAACTCAGCTTACCAATAACAACATTGGATATAGGAAATTTTCTGCCCCCAGCATTTCCAGCACAGGGTTCCATGAAAGGAAAATCGTCAACATAAAATGGTAGGGATCTATCCTTTCCATTTGTTACTCTTAAGCAACAGTGTGTTACTTTTAAATCATAGCTGTGAAGCCAGAACCAAAAATTAAGCTTCTTAACCCACACTTTTGCATGTCATTTATGCTACAGAGCTACTATTGATAAAAAGCCCAGTAGCACAGAAAAAAATAAAAGGACATAAATCCAGTAAACCTGCCTTGCTGGCTGCATTATTTATAATAATTACCAGCAGATGGGATACTAGCAGGATTTTTCCCAGTTTGATCATGGGCCTGCCAGTGGGTGACACTCAATAGGTCGAATGACTTTACAACTGCTTTGAGATCTTTGTGCATTGATGAAAGACATCCAGGAGGAGCCAGCAGTTACATAAGGCAGAGATTTGAAAAAAAATATGTTCACTGTTTTTACCCTTGGCTTTAAAAGGTGTCTGGATCTATAAGCAATGGTACAAAGGTTTTAGAATAATTCAACCCCCTCCAAAAATGTTTTCAAAGTAGTATATTAAGACCAAATTCAGGAGCAGAAAGACAGAAACACACTACTGCAATGTACATTCTTTATCAAAGCAAAGTGATCCTAGGCTTACAGCACACAAATTAATAGTAATAATAATTAAAAACAAGCTATTTCAGAAGCTTCATGTGACAGAATCTCAGCAGGCTTCAGAAATTGTAGTCTATAATTCACAACAAAATAATTCTAACCAGCTTTGGATGGAAAAAGCCAGTTTTCTACCAGAAAACAAATATTCTTATTTACCTTTTCCCCCCTTTTTCTTCACTCAAAAAATATTTTCTATTATTATTTTCAGTCAATTCAGCCAAGTTTACTATCACACCTATAGTACCTGACAACAACAGAACCTCACAAGAAGTGCTCATAGAACCACTTCATTCTTTAAATGTGGTTCCTCTGCTGGATAATTGACATGGCCCACATCATGAAACAGGCAAAAAATAAAGTAATGAAGAAGAGCAAGGGATGCAGTTCAACCTGCTATTGTAACAAATGCGTTCTACTTCCACATGAAAGTGCTTATCATCATATGTTCTCAGAATCTAATACACATACTGCTGTGTATTTTGTAATAAGGACACTTCAGTATATCAGGATCCCTTCCCATAGGACTGTTCTGTAGCTATCATAATACAAAAATATTGATACGTGTGGATTCTTAAATGGATAAACTGATGATGCTCCAGCAAATAGGGATAAAAAAAGAACAGAATTTGCACCTTCACTTTTGCAAGAGAAATAGCTAATGTCAGGGAAAAAAAAAATAATCACAAGCATGACTTGACAATTATTTTCTGATGGGACCAAGTTAGTATCAAGGGTGAATTGTACTGCTATAAGTTGTAGCAGTTTTGATTTCACCACAGATTTAAGGTTGAAAAACAGATTAACCAAACTTTTATCAGGTCTCTGCTAAGCTTTTCTTAAAAAAAAAAAAAAAAAAAAAAAAAAAAAAAAAAAGTTATAGGCTACATCCTTTCCGGAACAAAACCAACTTGAAGAATAGGAACAGCCAGGTGAGGAGGAGGAAGACAATTATTCACATGCTGTTTAAATTTATTCCTGAGAAAGCCCTGCAGCTGCAGGGAATCCTGAGTAGTTGTTAACTTCCAGAATTAAGCTGTTATGTAGAAAGCACAAACACAAAACTCCTCACTATCCATTTTGGTTCTTTAGCTGCTAACATGCATCCTCTAAATACCTCGCTGCATGCAGCCATCATTCTTTAAAGTATCTGACAATCCACCAAGTGCAATATCCTTATCCCTCACTGAAAACAGCTCAATAAAAAACTGACAACAGTTGGTTTGTAAGTATAGTCATCAAAATAACAAAATTGTTCAGGAAATCCATCATTTAAGGGGAGGCAGGCAAGCATAGCCATACACAGCAATCTAATTGGGACAATTATGTATTTCTTTGAGTAATTCATTTCTATGCATTCTGAAGTGTACGTTGTACAGATGGAGATATTGATATTCGAGCTTTGCGCATTAACTTTATGCATCCTTTTCAACTATATTAGAATTTAAGTCAGCGAATCATAAGTGATACAAGTAACTGGCAAAGGAGGCAGACTACTCATGTAGCTGGCTGTGACAACTCTGTCCTTCACAGGATTTCTACCAACAGTTAATTTTAATGATAAACATTATCTCGTCCCTCAACAAAACAAATCTCTAATAATGCAAGACAAAGTATTGTTGAGCATGTGAGAATAAAACTTTTATATTCTTTCCAGGTCTCACTATCACGACATCATCCATCTTTACAGTACAATTGCTCTCTACCTTTTTTTATTCCCCTCCTTTGAGATTTGAATTCTTCCTGTTGTCTTGTGTACGCAGATTTGAAGCCACTACTACTAGAAATAAATGGTGATATTTCCACAGAAGTTAAAAAATACCTTTGGTTTAAAGAGTTCTACCAGACAGTAATAGACACATAAAACATGTAGTATGTGGGGGGAGTCTCAGAAGAGAAGGAAAAAAAAATAAGAAAGAAAAAAGGTCTAGGAGAAAGCCTAGGAGGAGCCTGGTAGGATATTTTGGGACAAATACTTCCTGAAAAATTCTGACTGATGCAAAGAAGCTTCCTCTTACTTGAAGTTAGTAATACTCAGAGAGGTTGGACTTAATATACCCTTTGTACTTTACTAGGATAGCAGAGATACCTGCTTTTATCAACAATTTTTCTTCACCAAAACAATCCACAGATAACGTGAGTAAACTTTTTAATGGATGTAGGAAAAAAAAATGTGTGAGGAGACATGGTCTTCCTATGCACTGCCTGAGGCCCTTCATTTCTTGTTTCTATACTAGCAACATGTAATCAGAAATAGAGGAAATAGTCTTATACCCTAGGATGTAGCATTTTTATCCAAGAAAAAATAGCATCTTGAAGGTATGCGCTTTAACACGGTGACAGCATTTATACTCTAACACTGTTTCAGGCACCCCAGAAGTTTAGTGTCAGAATGTAAGGTGGTAAAATCACGAATGCTCCAATTTGTATAGCCATGAGATCTGGTACTGGAATCAGAATTTTCCAAGATATGTTCAGTTATATTTCCAGTTGTAGAAGAATTCAGTATCAGTTATCTACTGAAAAGGCTTATTCTTCCAGAACAATATTGTGAAGAGCTTTTGACAGATGGTATGGCAATGCGTTTTAGGATTTACTGGGTAATATAAGAGATATACCTGATACATTTTTTGAAATGATTTTTGCTGGATAGCTTTTACCCAAAAAACAGCTTAATGTTACCTCAGGAAACTCAGCTGGTAGGAACTGTCCTATCAGCTTGTCATCTAAATCCACTTCCATAATTGTCCCCTAAGGACTGTTATCAGGAATGATGCAGTCTTACACACTAAGACATAATGATCCCATGCATAATCAAACATCCTTTTTTTTTTTTTTTCTCCTTACAGTGGGGTGGGATACAATTTTAGTTAAGATGTCAATAATCTTTTAAGCATAGTTGTCTGAGGCCAGACTGCAATAACTGACCCTAAATTGGGAAGAAGAAGTTTGGGCAGAAGTAACTAAAGTTCTGATGCAATAGATACTTCATGCAGTGCTGTATGAACTTCTAGGTACACTCGGCCCATCACCATCTCTGATATCAGAGCTATAAGGAGAGCGTTTAGAAGTGGCTAGTTTCCACTGAGGTTCTCATATTTGAAACAAATATGTGCAATCCTCCTCAAATGGATGGAGCACATGAGAAAAAAATAAAAAAGACCAATCCACATACCCACCCATGTATTTTCATAGAATTGTTTGGGTAGGGAACTTAAAAATTAGCTCATTCCAACCCCCCTGCCATGGACAGGGACACCTCCCACCAGAACACATTACCCAAAGACCCATCCAACCTGGCCGTGAATGCTTCCAGGGACAGGGCATCTACAGCTTCTCTGGGCAACCACTTCCTATGCCTCACTAACCTCACAGTAAAGAATTTCTTCCCAATAGCTACTCTGAATCTACCCTCTTTTAGTTTGAAGTCATTCCACTGTGTTGTATTCCTCCCTGACAGAGTACCTCCCCAGCTTCCCTGTAGACCCCCTTATGTACTGAAAGACCACTTTAAGGTCTCGCCAGAGCCTTCTCTTCTCCAGGCTGAAGAACCCCAACTCCCTCAGCCTGCTTTCACAGGAGAGGTGCTCCAGCCCTCTGGTCATCTTCGTGGCCCTCCTCTTGACTCACTCGAATAGGTCCATGTCCTGCTTGTGCTAGAGGCCCCAGAGCTGAATGCAGGATTCCAGGTGGGGTCTCCCAAGAGCACCTCCCTTACCCTACTGGCCACGCTTCTGTTGATGCGGCCCAGGATACAGATGGCCTTCTGAGCATCAAGCACACATCAGTGTCTCACATTGAGCTTCTTATCCACTAACACCCCCACATCATTCTCCTCAGGGCTGCTCTCAATCCATTCCCTGCCCTGCCTGTATTTGTGCTTAGGAGTCCCCCAGCCCAGTTGCAGGACCTTGCACTTGGTGTTGTTGATCCTCATGGTCCCTCTAAGGATCTGTTGATCCTGTCCAGGGCCCTCTAGATGGCATCCCTTCCCTTCAGCATGTTGACATCACCACACATCTTGGTATCATCAGCAAACTTGCTGAGGGTACATTCAATGCCACTAACAAGGATGCTGAAAAGCATTGGTCCCAATACTGATTTTAGAATCACATGTAATACAGTATCAATACTGTATTTAGAATTGATGTATCACCAGACACAGAGTATTTTCAGGTGTGCATTATCCCTGTGTGAATTCCACCTAGGTGAGTTTAGACTAAGTAATTTTCAGAAAATGAAGGATAGAAAATACAGGCACATTTGAGAGTAGTGAGAAAAAGTTTCCTCACTTCTACAAACAAACATTTCATAGGTCTCCTTCTGTGCTCTTCTTTCTGGGATTATCCCAAAGTTCAAAGTTCCAGAAGAAAATATAAGATTTCTTGTTGCCTCAAAATGTTTGTCCCCTGGTTTCAGCTATAGTAGTAGTGTATTTTACAATTAATCTTAATACATAAATACCATAATACATAAGATATTTAATACCTTGTAATTAAAATAATGAATCCTGATTTTTCATAAACATCTTGCTCATGAGAGAATCTTACGTATTTTTCAGTAAGTAATACTGGTACTATTTCCTCGAGGAAAAGACAGACATTGTGATCGACCAGACCCTTGACACTTTAGGAAGAAAAAAATGCCTTCATATACTTACTGGCTCCCTCAACGTATCAGAGGCATGACTTCCATGATACACTTTTCATCAAATAGATATAGATGTTCCTTTTTAGATGTCCTTTGGTAGCTTGCTGATTTTTTTATTTACAATGACAAAAACAATTTTGTAATCCTTACAACAGGGTAATTCACTTTGTATTTTGCAAGAACATTTCTTCTGATTTCCTTCTAGATTATTTTGCTTTAAGTCACCATAATATCTTCAGAACTGCAAACTACTAGCATGCTTTTCAAATTTCAAATTCTGTCCGAACTCTACTGAAATTATCATGTTATTTCAGATCTTGGCATCTGTTGTGGTTTAACCTGATGTGCATCATGCAACCATTCACTTGCTCCCTCCCCCCACCCCATTTGGATGGGGTATAGAATGGCAAAAGGTAAGACTCATGGATTGAGATAAAGACTATTTAATAGGACAGAAAAAGAATAGAAAATACAGTTAGAATATACAAAATAAGTGGTTTACAATGCAATTGCTCACCACACACCAACCAACATCCAGACAGTCCCCAGGTGACGGCAGCCCTCCAGCCAACTCTCTCCGGTTTTATTGTTCTGAACAACACATTCCATATGGTATGGAATCTCCTTTGGCCAGTTTGGGCCAGCTGTCCTTGTTCCCTCCCCTCCCAGCTTCTTGTGCACACCCAGCCTCCTTGCAGAGCAGGATGAGAAGCAGAGAAGTCCTTGCCTTAGTGTAAGCCCTGCTCAGCCACAACTAAAACAGTGTATTATCAACATTATTTTTCTCCTAAATCCAAAACAATGAAGAAAGGTATCTCAGCTAAAAACAGGAAAAAAATCATATTTTGATACTCTACCACATTAGATAATCTGCCACATTTTGATTCTTTATCAAAAGAATTCATCTTCTATTCATCTTCTTAGCATAAGAATATCCCTCGCCACAAGGCTTTCCCACAGATCCCTGTATGTTTTTGTTGTGCAACTAAATTAATTCAAAAAGTAAATTCTATTTAATTTCACATGGATTACATTTCATTATTTCAGCAATTATTTTTAAAGTGATCTCAAATTAAAAATGCAAATAACAATATACAAAGGAAGAAGCCCAGTCTTCAAAAGTTTATATTTAAATTCCTGTTTAAAAGAAGAAACCTAGTGTATCCTCCATGGAGGAGCTGTTCCCAGAGTCCCCAAAGTTTCATCGCTATTAATTTTGGGTCATGAAAGAGGCAAGTATTGCAGACTAAGAGGTGCAATATGGTTTGCATGCAAATTGTTCTCCTGCAAGGTTAAACCAAGACAATTTTGGATGTCTTTCCAAGTAATGTATTTATGCAGATATTACTGACCTAAGTTAAAATATAAACAAGGAAGAATATATATATCTCTTTGATATCTGCATGCAATGCAAGTTCAAAAACACTTTTCCATCCTGAACTGGCATTTTGACAAGCCAGCAGATTTCTATCACACTGCTGCTGTTGTCTTCCAAACTGTTATTTCTGCTTAGAAAAAGCACCTGTGTCTGAACCTTACTATATATATTTTCCTGGAACATCTCAGGTGATTACAAAAATCATACCGCTTCTTGGTGGTACAATTCTAAAAAAGTTTTTAGACATCTATGAGGTACTAGAAGTGTAATGACAAACATCATTATTATCCTCAAATGAAAAGCTGTGCATGTTCATGAGCCAGTAATCCCTGAAATCACATCTGGAAATATTATTGACAAAATTGCTAAAATATTTTAGTGGTATGTATAATGTTACATTCATTCCTAGTTTCTTGGGTTCAAAAACCTATGACTTGAAAAGCCTGTTCTCTGCAGTCTCCACTGACTAGCAAAGATGACTAAGAAGCTCCACTTCATAGTAGGGGAACATGGTATTGCACTTCTCTTAGCAAAAGTGCCACAGAAACCAGCAGGCAGACCACAAGGATCTGCATGACAGTATGACACTGCCTACTGGTTCATGACATCACTCTTACTGTTACCTTATTATATGGCAAGGCAAACATCAGCATTCAAAGCCAGGTCTCTAGCATTCAAAGCTTTCACACAGTATTTCACAAGCTGTTTTTTCAATATGATTTTTTTAAGCAATAGTGGTTTAACAAACCAACACCTGTGGTCAACTGTTTTCTCCATGTTCAGGTTTTTGAGATAACTCAAGTTTTCACACACACAAAAGTAGCATGACAGAATTTTATTTCATTTAACTTTTTATAAAAAAATGATTTTTACTTCTCTGCATCACAAGTACTTCTGTTAATACAGTATCAAGGATTTTATTGTCAAAAGAAAGAAGCAGATACTTGTAGTTCTCAATGTGAGAATACTAAGACTTATTTCAAAAATAGCTGAGGAATTCATTAAGAAGCGCTCATAGCATTAAAATTATAGAATCACCTAGGCTGGAAGAGACCTCCAAGATCACCAAGTCCAACCTCTGACCTGACACTAATGAGTCCTCCACTAAACCGTATCGCTAAGCTCTACATCTAAACATCATTTAAAGACCTCCAGGGACTGTGACTCAACCACATCCCTGGGCAGCCCATTCCAATGCCTAACAACCCTTTCACTAAATGAATGATTTTTATAAGAAACAGAAAAAGCCTGTACTTTTCCTCTAAGGTATTGAGAAGTCCAGCATTAAAAGAATGGCCCTCATGAATTTATAAGCAAACACCACAGTGACATACCAGTTTTATACAACATTTTAATAACATTTTCTAATAAATCCACCTCAGTCATATCACACCAGACAGTTAGATGTCTCAAAACATAGCCACAGAATACTGAGAAATAGGTCAATAACTAACAAACATTACTAACACTGATTTTTAATTTATTTCTTAAACTTGTAAGCCTGGATTTTTCTTTCTTTTTGAAAGTATATTCCTAATAATTTTCTATTTCAATACTTCTATTTCAATGCTGCAACTTGTAGTCCAATGAAATAAAGGCTACAGCCAAGAATAACAACTTTCCACGTTGTGTTCATCCTTCGTTACTTACAAATGAGACACGCTCTTAGTTTCCATAGTATAGTTCTATGATATTAATAATATATAGAGAATGAAGAACAGTAAACTAGCCTCTGTCATGAATTTGCTCCAGTAAGCCAAAGTGTCATAGGGACTTACATAATTTGTAAGAACTTTTGATGGTTTAATCCTTCTATTTTAATCAAGCTTTACCCTTGAGATGTTACTTAAAATCTGATTTGGCATTGTTCCAAGAAGTACTCTCCTAATGCAGAAGAGGTTCTATATATTGTAGTAAAAATTTCCAAGATACATTTTCCTTACATAAACTTGATGTAGATTTATAGTGTTGACATTCTGCTGAGAATGAAAATAAATACATTTTTCATTTTCTTTGTCTTTTTCAACTGAATGCATCAGCCCATTTTCAGTAAGGGGGAAATGGGTAAAGAGGCCATGCCATTAAAAACTCATCAAAAAAGTTTCTTGAATGAGATATAACCTCTAATTTCAGATTATTTCATAAAGGAATAGAGTGTATATCTAGATTTTCTAAAAGGATCTGCATTCTTCAACTGTTGTGACACTATTTGAGTGAATGTGTATTCCCTCTTTGTCATGTCCCACCTGTGGGGAATTTGGGGGAACCAATTCGCAAATCCCCTTAGTGTGGACTAAGGTAAAATAACACCCAAGGCCCATGCATAATCATCAGCTTTAAAAGGAACACAGAACAAGTACCCTGTTAAAGCTGGCACTCTCACCACAGTTACAGCTACCTGAGATATGCAGTTTTAAGGGAAATCATTACTTGGCATGTGAGAGAGAGGTCACCCGTGCTGGATCTGGGGGAGGAACAGAGGGATAGTTGGTGTAGAGCAAGTCCCCCCCACAGATTTGTACATACTCCTACTTATTGGTTCTGGGAGCAGTTGGGACACCAGCACTTTTCCTGACCTTTAAGGCAAATTGAGAGGAGTGATACCAGGCCCATCCCCATGGCCTCCCCCATCTGTCTCTCAGGGCAAGAGCCACCCAGGCTCACAGCACAGTCACTCAGGGCTCATCCCCTACGCTTGGGCAGGCAGACATTGAATGTTACTGCTGTGTTCTCGGTTTACCATTATGAGCTAATTCTAACCTTTGTTGATGGTGCCTCCTTTCTTTAAGCCTGAGATTTGGGGGCTTTTTATATTATTTCCTTTCTGAAGATGAAGGTTAACGGAAGCCAGCTTCTCATTCTCAAAGTGATTTACACTTGAGAGAAACGTGGTTCATGTTTCTCAATTGATGGCTAAAATATCAAAATCAAATAATAAAAAAGCAATTATTCAGACTCCACATTTAACAAGGGAACATGCATTATTTTTGCAGACATACATGCATCCAGGGAATCATAAATGTTACCCTAAAATATCTGCAAAATCTTTAGTTTGGGAATAGATCAATAACCAAATTGACAGACTGGATTCTTATATTTATTTTAAGGGGGAACTCTTACTCCTACTACTCAACAGTGGAAAGGTTAAAGCAAGAATCCAGCAGAAGCTTTGTTAGAAAGCTGCTTTTCACATCAAATCCCAGCATTCAGGTTTTTCTTCTTTTTAATCCAACAAATGTAAAGATTTGCCATGAAATCCTATTATGAAAAGTATTTGCATTTTTGACCACTTAAATCTTTAAGCTTGGCATTGTTGAATTATTCAATTCAAATAAAATTGTTTTGCAGAAAGTAATACTGCTGTTCCTTCTGTATTTTTATGATTCATTTCATTCCAAAATTTTTATTTCATTTTAGTCCAGATATTCTCCATTTACAGACATTAACATATGAAGTGTTTTAATCAAAGGAAACACTATGCTTGTTTTTCTCTCAATATGACTCTCATTTCGATTTTTTTTTTATTTTTATCTTTTGCTATTGAAATTTGTCAAGATGATATGTAATTTTGATGGAGTATCACTATAAAGAAACAAATCTGTTTGAAAGTCTGAAGCAGTTCTAGGTGTCAGGCGCCTGCTATAACAACATGGAAAGTTTTACCCTGCTACTGCTGTAACCAGTGCCAAAGATTAGACCTGCACCAGCACCCTGCAGATTTACAAGCATGAAAACGGTCTTTGCTAAAGAGAAAAATCAACCTAGCAGCTGAAGAGTGCATAGGATCAAATGAAGAGCAAACAAGAGGGAAAAAATATAGATGGAAATAAATGTATGCCTTAAAAGTCTACATTGTGTATACCTAAAGATCCTTAAAGTTATTTGGCAAGTTTATTGAATACTTGAATAATAGAAGCTTAAGGCATTTATTTGATGCATTTAATTTTAAGCAATGATTGGAAACATTGAATTCAAGAGTCTATGCATCTCTTCACAAGTTTCTATTTTCTGTCAGAGGGAGGCATATATTCTAATGACCTTACAAGTTGGACTTCTAAAGTGAAACTTATCCTAAATGTATATCTCAGCAATACAACATCTTTTTGTGTTACTGGGAGAGAACATTTTTGCCTTCATACAGAATGCACTAATTTGTAGCTCCTAACTACAAAATAATTAGGTGTCAGACCAGAAGCAGAAGTGACTGGCAAATTAGACTGAATGCTTAGCTCCAGTTTCAGCCTATAACACAATAGGTGAAAAGAGACCTGCCCTGTTCCCTCTTTGATCAGTCAGTCAGCTTTCTTTATAGGTTAGTTTTATTATTTTTCACAGCTAGGAGTTCAAATATCCTAAAAAGCAGAAGAATGAGATTACTTGGAGGTTTTTAAAATGGAATTTTGGGATGAGTCATCCCCAGAAAAATTCACAGTACTCCCCACCAAAGGTGATCCACCAAAGCAAGAAAATAAATATTAGAGCAGCTAGCTAAAGAGAAACAAAAATTTCCAGTATACTCAGAACTTTCACAATTGGTCAAGCCTCTATTCAGCGCTGGTTAGCTTGAAGGGAAGAAAAAAGATTTGGGCTAAGTTCATCATCATCTTACCTTTCATTTACATATAGTTGTTTTATTTTAGTAAATTAAAAAAAAAAAAAAAAAAAAAAAGAATATCTGGAAATGCCTTTAGTGCAAAAAGAGGAAGAAATACTGAAATAGTCATTCAGTTGCAATTAGATTCACCCACCTTTGTGAAGTTGTTGACCAAACACATCAAATAATTTGTTTCCTCTGTTTCACCCCACTTCTTGCAGAATAAACCGTAAAATATAGCAAGCTATTATTTCCAGACACATTATCAGTAAAGTACTAGTTTTATACAAACCGGTAATACAGAGTTCTACTCCATGTAGAACTAACTTAGGTTCTCTGTTTAGTGAATCTATTATCTTTTTGATTTTCTACTACCAGAAAATGAAAAAGCACTCACTGACCAATATGCACATCATAAAGAGTTGCTCATACATAACCAGAATGCTCTTAAAAGCAACAAACAACACACAGCTGTGAACACTAAGACATTTCCTCCACAGTATCAACAACAGTATCTCAAGCTATTCAATAAGTTCCACAGAGGCTGAGGAGGTCAAAAAGAAAATTTGGGGATACTCACTGCTACAATATTCCCTCTTCAAAGGAAAGAATTTCCATCACTGCTTTTTATTTAGTGAATATTTCTTATTAAAAAAAAATGAAACCACCACAAACACACAATGAAAAGAAGCTGAGCTATGAAACCACCAAATGACTCCCATACAGTTTTCACAACTGACATGATTACTTACTTGCTGTTAAATATAAGCCTGCAAAAGCAAAGGCAAATGGACTTCAGTTCTGTTAACAAAACCTGGTATCATGCACCGCCTTTATTCACTCGTGGTATTTTCATAGAATCATAGAATGGTTTAGGATGGAAGAGACCCTAAAGATCATCTAGTTCCAACCCCCCTGATATGGGCAGGGACACCATCCACTAGAGCAGGTTGCTCTGAACCCCCTTCCAACCTGGCCTTGCACATTTGATGGAGCATCCACAACTTCTCTTGACAACCTGTTCCAGTGCCTCACCACCTTCACAGTAAAGAATTTCTTCTTGATAACTAATCTAAATCTACCCTCTTAGTTTAAAGCCATTACTCACTGTCCTATCACTGCACTCCCTGACAAAGAGTCCCTTCTCAGCTTTCCTGTACCCTTTAGGTACTGGAAGATAGCTATAAACAGCTCTCTCTTCTCTTGGATAAAGAAATCCAACTCCCTCAGAGTGTCTTCACAAGAGAAGCGTTCCAAACCTCTGACTCTGATCATCTTTGTGGCCCTCCTCTGGACTCACTCCAACAGGTCCTTGTCCTTCTCACATTGGGGTAGAGGGGGAGAATCACTTCCCTCAATCTGCTGGCCATGCCTTTTTTTTTGATGCAGCCCAGGAGGTAGTAGGCCTTCTGGACCTCAAGTATACATTGCTGGCTAATGTTGAGCTTCTTATCAACTAACCTTAAGTCCCTTAAGTCCTTCTCCTTAAGGTTGCTCTCATCTCATTCTCCACACAGCCTGTATTTGTGCTTGAGATTGCCCTGGCCTGCATGCAGGACCTTGCACTTGGCCTTGAACTTCATGAGGTTTGCACTTGCCTATCTCTTAAACCTGAGAAGGTTCCTCTGGATGGCATCTCTTTGCCTCCAGTGTGTTGACTGCACCACACAGCACAGTCTATTAGGACGTATCCATGTATTGCATGCCCTTGCACATACCGGTATAGTCACATTATTTTTTACATAAACTTTTTACATAAACAAGAGCTTGAGAACTGTCTATATTGATAAGCAGTATTAACACACTATGTTTAAAAAGTCAAAAGGTTAGCAAATTTCATATCAGGTGTAAGAGTCCCTCATACATGTAAACAGAAGTAGTTTTCACTCATAGCAATGTTTGGATTGCTCACCTCTGGAATAATGAAGTGCATCAAACCTGCCAGTCTAAAGCACCTCTTAGTCAGGGAAGCTTGGCCTTTTACTTCAGACTTGGGTCTCAAGATTGATACTTGCACTTCTGCAAATTTACACTAGAATACTGAATGTGCAAACAATAAATATTAGAGATCTATAATGAAATCTTAAACCTCATTTCACCCAAGGAAAATGCCTCATAGAATTTAGGTGAATGAGTTTGTCAGATTTTAAACTTCAACCCCACAGCTGCATTGGAAAATGCAGGAGGAACCAGTGTCATGTAATATTCACCTTTTTTTCTGATTGCCAATTTAGAAAAAAACAAGATTTTTCTCAGTATTTTTCCATCTGACATCAAATTTCTCACTGTCTTAAAACTCTCGGCATTTTAAAGTGATGCCATGGCCACAGTGATTTAAGAAAAAGCTATGGACAGTTAGTATATTCCCCGGGGAAAAAATGAAGTAAAATGTCTACTCATTAATGAATTATATCTGGAATTTATAGTTATTTTCAAACTGTAGAAAACTGACAGAATGTATATTCAAACAACCTACAATAATTTCAGTTGTAATTTACATTACAACTGATAATGCAGAACCCAAGAAAACATTTTAAAGTGTTAAATGGCTTCTAGGGTATCCTTAAGTTTGTTGTTGTTTACTTGTAAACTGTGACAAAAACATCATGGCAACATAGCTACAAACAAGCATTACATTAAGGACATCTGGGTACTAAAGACAATTTTTAAAATCAGTTTCATTTATGTGGACTTCAAGTTTGCTCCTTCTCAGTTATTTCATTTCTTCCCCCTTACAAAAGGTTTTATACATGCATAATCTATTTTTTCCAAGTTTAATATTATTCTCCACATACATAAGTTCCCTTAGTATGTTATTAACAGTGGTAATTCTTCATGCCTCTAACATGAGATGAAGACATCAAGTATCTTTGATGAGTTAAAAGACTTCATCTAAGAGTTAATTTTCTAACACATTACAGTTGACTTTTCAGTTAGTCACCATGTGCCATATTAAGCTCCTAAGATACAAAGGTTTCTTTTCTCTGTGCATAGATGTTCTCAACATTTGTTTTCCCACTTCCTTTCTAGTTCCTGCTGCATCCAACTTGCAGTGAAATATTTTGCACGAACACTAAGATTGCCCTGCCACGTTCAGGCCCTGCAACAGAAGAAGCACCACCCTTCACCAAGCACAACAAACAGTCAGATGTTGTCCTAGTTTCTCAAATACTTCTGGTATAATGCCCTCAAAAGGGCTCAGGATGAAGAGACCTGTTAAAGTTAGAGAAGTGACATAAATAGCAAAGTTAACAAAGTATTCTAAACTATACGAAGGGAGATGCACACAAAGACCTATTGGTACCTCCAGCCAGAAGCCCCACACAAATCCAATGAGTTTCTGTAGCTGCCTGTCAACTGTCACTCCACAGCACCAGGAAACAGACCTACTACTCTAGACCAGTTAAGTCAGAGACCTGATTTACGTTAAACTGGTAATTATCTGGTTTAATAGCCTCATGTCATTAAATACAGAGACAGTGTGATTAATATATTAAGGTCTTGAATAATCCTTGAAAATCAACATAAAACACCATATGCCTATACACAATCCAGCTGACTAGCTACTGCGCTAGGAAACAATACATCTGGTTTGGACTACTGCTAATCCTGTACACATAAAGTACCCAACTAGTATAAGGAATTGTTGGGAAATATGTTATTTTAATTCCAAAATGAGTAAGCGACAAAATTCTGCCTTCTGATCTAATAAAAATGTAGCACTTTGGAACACAAAATTATTTTTTCTTCTTTTTCTTTCCCTCAGGATCTTTTTCATTTTTTGAAAAGTTTCAGTAAACCATTTGAAAGGCATTTTCTTTTAAAATATCATTAGTTGCCAAATGATAATCATTTTATTGGGGAAGGCATCCAATGTTATAGGACACAAGCTAACAACAAATACACACCATGAAGTACAGGAAATTATAAAGAAAGGCACAAAATACCAACTTGCATTTTGTTGACACCAACCATCACTTTTCTTGATAAAAATGAAAACTATAAGTTTTCCAAGTGCCCCTGAGGAAACTTATTTCACAGTTACCATACTTTGCCATCTGTAGTTTCCTTCGTACAGGCTCTTTTAATTTTGAAATTTTCACATGTTAAAATGTAGGAGAATCCCTTCCTAAATGATATGTAACAGACATAATTTGTTAGGCTATCGTATCAGTTGCACTTGTAGATTTTATTACTGCCTACTGATAAATTCAAACAAACTGGTACAACTGAGTACCCAGAACTTCAGACAGGTATGCTGTAGTAGTTTACGCATAACATAGTTTAGGCTTTTTAGGCTTCATGTTCTCTACCATTCACGTTATTCAAATGAGATAAGTTTAAGCAAATATAGAAAAAGATTCTAACATACAACAATTATAGATTGTCTTCATATTTTGACAGATAGAATTTAAAACGTCACCTAACGCTTTCTTTACTGACTTACAGAAAAAGTATATATTGAAATAGCTCAAAGATCATTTGACAAGTAGCCTATATGATGAAAATGATTAATCTGCAATTATTTGCTATCTAAATAAGGCATCTACATCAACATGTGCAGATGATGTATGTTCATTGCTTTGTCACCTCAGCCTTTCATTCCCCATCTGTCCAATTCATCTCTTTCAGTCTCTCATGACCTATGCAAGTTCTTTGAAGAATATCTTGCAGAAAATGCAGCAGAATTAAAAGCATGATAATGTAGACAAGAAAAAATATGATTAGGCAATATTGATAAACATTAAAATACACTTTCATTTAAATGTAGAAGTCACTGTCATATCTGTATAAGCTCACAATTATAATAATTGGTACATTTACAATAGCCCTCATTTTGCACCTGTGTCTTTTTTATTTATTTATCTTATTTAAATCTATGGCATCTTTCTTAACTGCAGGCTCAGTCTTAAATCCATGGGCTATACAAAGTCATAAAACCGCATATAAATAGAAATCCTGCTTTGTACACAGAATAACTGATTTACTGTATGGTTAGAATGCCTCCGAGAATCCAATTAAAAGAAGGAAAGAGATACATATTTAAATCATTAAGTACTCCACTTTCTGCTCTTCAGTTCGTTATTTCAGTCTTTCCTACACCGTCTTCACTCCCCTACAATCTATGCATTTCCTCTAATCTATATATTTTAAGTCTGAATAACAAGCAGGCCTCCTGAAGTAATCATCATGCTTTATGAAATCTTAAATACAGCTGTGTATATTTGTCTATGGCCCAAGCTAAAGCCATATACTGGTGGCTTAGGAGGCAGTATACTAGCATAACAGATGATGAGAATAGAAACATGCACGATGAGTAATATAAGAAGTGGAAAATCACCACGTTGCACAATCTCATTGTAATGTATTCTGTCATAATCATAGAGGTAATTAAAATTTGAGAAGGAATACAAGGTATATTAGAAAAAGTACAGTTAACCCTAGTAGCTGTGTTAAAAGCACAACTGTTTTCTTCCTTTAATGAAAGTTGTACACTTATGCAAACATAAGATATCCTTCAACCATTTTATATTAAAACTGCTCTAATACAGTCTAGTAGTCAAATATAAACCATAAATTATTCAATAAGTGAGTAGTTCCATTTTAATTAAGTACTTACATTTAATAATACTATTTTCTTCATTTGATTGGACAAAGATATACTTTCAGTATCATCAGTACCATGTTAATTGAAACGTAATCTACCAAAACAATTTAGATGTATCATCCAGCTCCAGAGTATAGTCTTGCAAAGTATGTTAGAAGCAACCTTATATCTGTGCCATTTCTTTGGAAACACTACATATAATGAGATTGTTTATAGCTTCTAGCTTTACAGCCACTTTTCATACCAGTATTTTCATTTACGTTTGTAAGTAAACCTGAACTTTCAAGCAAGATGTTACCTTTTTGACACCATATGCTTGAATTTCAGTTAATGCTATGTGAATCAGATCATACTTATTTCCCTTTCTTTCCCCTTTTCCAGCTATAGAGGAACTGGAGAATGTAAAATAGCATAGCATGTGTATAGCTTTACCCAAATTTCATTTTCACAGTACTTATTTTGATCGTCTAATTACCAAATAATTCTCAACTTTCAGAAGTTGCAAACGCTATATTTCAATATAATCATACTGTCCTAAAAGCAGACAATTCAGATGAATGAACTCCATAGAAAATGCGAGTTAAATACTTGAAGCTGTTCTCCAGGGGAAATAAAAGTCAGCAAGAAAGTTTTATTCAGCAAGAGGCAGAAAAGGAGACTTCAGAGCTAATGAAGAATACAGCCCATAGTCTTGCCCATTTCCTCATATACTATCTTTTTCTTTACTGGACTTGGACACTGAACATTACTCCCAGGATTCCAGAAATAAAACAAACTTCTAAATGAAACATAGCGTGAATGTAAAAAAGTATTAGACTGTATAAATAGCATCAACTTAGCTTTCCACACAGAACCTAAAGCAGTCTCAGTCTCTACAGGCGGGAAGAGTGGGCACAACTGCACAACTTCTGTGATCATGAGACAGCAGTCATGATGTCAAGTGCTTAAGTAACACACAGAAAAACCAGCGTGACTGCAGAAGTTCTTACTACGCAATAGTAAAAACTACTGTAAATTTGTTTTACATTAAGTATATGCAAATCACAATGCTAATTTGATCAATAGCTGCATAAGACAGAGAAAAGGAGAAAGTGTAGAAGTCATTTGGGTTAATTCTTTCAAATATATAATAGTGAGAAAAACTGGATTTTGCAAAGTAGAAGGTGCACCAAACTTACTAGTATTTGAAAGTTTCACCATCATATTGTATGCATTTTCTGCAAAATTTTCATGTTAATATATTAAGGGCTTACTGTTAGTATTTGAATTTATAGCCATTTTATAGCCATAATATGTAGAAACATTTATGGAAGTTAAACATCATGTTGGAACAGGGGTTATGTGATTAAAGTACTTCAAAATCACCTATTAATGTTTTATAAAAGTTAGTTCAATTAAATAAGACTGGGGAAAAACAGAAGAAAGTTTTCTCCAGTGTTGTAACCATATTTCAGCACTTTAAAAAAATATGGTTTTTTTTCCTTATGCTTCTTTCTTATATTTTAATACATTTTTCCATAATGGAAGGAGCATACATTTTATATACTCAATAAAATAGAGGTACTTCTATGGTAAAATAAAGAACAGTTAAAAAAATATTTTGACTTGTATGACAGGAAGTTCTATAATTATTTCTTCATTTCAATGTTAATTGATTTTCTTGTTCTAGAGTACTTTGGATTCCCACAGAGTTTTGCTTCAGAAGCTCCCTCAATTCACAGTAAATGTCAAACAATGAAATCTGCTATTTTGTGTAGCAAATTGCAAGTAGACCTATAAATCAAGACTTATGCAAATAAAATTAGAGCTTTTTATATTAGTGCAAAATAGTAGCAAATTGAGCAAACCTTTATGTTAGCTCTTCCCAGGCTCATTATTTGTAATAACAATAGCCAGTTTAGAACCATGACAACAGTAGAAGTAGGTGTCAAATACAGGTACAATGCCTTGTGAACTGCACATACATACTTGAGTGGCATCTGTTTTGATGATTTAAAAAAAAAAAAAAAAAAAAAAAATTAACCAAAACCTGATTATTTTCTATTTAAAAAAAAAAAAAAAAAAAAAATCACAAAATGGTTTCACATTTGGGAAAGATAATTAAAAAGGACAACAGCTATATACATATTAACTGAAACATGCCAAGCTTTTATTTTATATATATAAGAATAGCGATGGCTTAAACACCCTTCCTGTTATCACTTCTCTGTTAAAGTCTGGTTAAAAACAATTAGCTTGTCCTTAACCTCTGTATTGCTATAAGGAGAACCTCAAGGATACCTTAGGCATAAAGTATCTACAGCTATGTTTGAAAATGAAAACGGGTAATTGCCAGCAGTAAGATACTCAGGCATTTTTGTTTGTTATCCCAGTCCTTTTCTAGGACCCAATCATGCTAATTGTCAAGCACCTCCTGCAGGATTGAGTACACCCAGTTCCTGAATGGATTTAGACCTCTTAACTGCATTGCTGCTCTCTGCCTGCTTTGAGAAATATGTGGACATGGAAGTACAGAGTACAAGCATAGCATATGAAACATGTAAGAATGCAAACATGTAAGAATGCAGACAAAAAAAAAACATGTGAGCCCTGGTGGACATGAGATGAACATAAGCCAGCAATGCATCACTGGAGTGAAAAGGGCAAACAGCCTCTTGGGCTTCATTAGGTATTACCAACAGATTGAGGGAGATGGGCCTTCTCCTCTGGCTCTACCCTGGTAAGACAAATCCAGAGTTCTGGGACGAGTGCAAGGGTAAGTGCCCTCCTCAGTACAGGAGACATTGGCACAGTCCAACAAAGGGCCTCGGGGTAGTCCAATGTGCATGATGTTAAGGAATTAAAAGAACAGATCCAAACTCCTCTCAAAGGTATCCAGAAGAAGAACAGGAGACTATGTATGTAAGTTAAGATACAGGAAACATTTAAACATAAGAATCACAAGAGGGACTCTTTAATGATCAGGAAGCACATATATATATACATATATATGTGCTTCCTGATATGTGCAAAATATATATATATATATATATATATATATATATATATTTTGTGAGGATGGTAGAACATTGGCTGCATAGAGGTTGTGGAGTCTCCACCCTGGTAGATATTCAAAACCCAACTGGACATGGCCCTGAGAAACCTGCTCTAGTTGACCCTGATCAGACCAGGAAGACTGGTTTGGAAGGACCTTTGGAGATAATTAATTATCCATTGTGTGAATCCATATGGTTCTGTGAAATCAAGGGAAAAAAAATCTATATACTTCAGATGCCATACTTTATAACCTTGTACTTTCACATTTCTGGACTAGGCTTTTTAAAATTACTTTTCAAAGCCAATGTCTACAGAATTAACAACCCACAAACCTTGCAGCAGATTTTTGTATACTCCTTTCCTAAGGGTACCTTGTTCACCTCCCCATACTTCCTCATGCATCTAAAGTACCAAACACCATCTTGATGTTACCAAAACTAAGATGGTGTCACATTAGGGAAATTATGTTTCTCTCTAGATGGGAAGAGATGTTACTGATCACCATAAATATGAGTGATAACAGAAGAGAATGCATCAGCTGTTTTACCTTTGACACTAAGTACTTTCTTGGACTTCAAAAGGCAGATGTGGTTTTCCGTAATTTGGCTGCTGTGAGGCTTTTCTACTGTTGACAGTGACATGGTTTGACAGTTTTGTCTCAAAAAGCAGCCAATTCTTCCACAAGCTGGAAATTGGTTCAAAGCACAAGGTTAAGCAAAAAAGTAAACAATCACTTAAGTGTCTCAAAATTGGGATAATTCCTGGAACATGGAAAAATAGCGTACTAAACACAAGTATGTTTAGCTTTACACCCCTAGATGTTGAATTCCCACCTACTGGAATGGAACAAAGAGACAACCTTTCTCCCTTTATGCACTCCATTTTAAGATAAAATATAATTGATTTCAGTAGAGATCAATTGCTGTAATGCATATTGATATCTGTGGTCTTGAAGAGGTTACAAAGAGAACTATATGCTTAAAAAACAATAATAACTCCAGAGTCAGAGGAGAAGGAGTGGGGGACAGAAGCACTAGTAAATTACACACATTCTGCAATCTGTCAAGAAACAGAACTTTGAATTTGTAAGTGTACAAAAATATCTAACTAGGAAGAAGAGCATGAATACAAGCTTGCTATGGTTACTGAACTGAAATTGCCCACTGAGTAAATAGGGCAACACTGCTGAGTCAATACAGTGCTCATAGAGTGAATAACACATCCTCCTCACTTATTCAACACTATAAAGCTCTCAGAAAAAGACTGCCCTATAAACCAAAGAAAGTTAATTTAGACATGCTGGCTTACACGTGATGGCTATTGTCAGCTCTGTCTAAGGCTTCTGAATTTACTCCTGACATCAAAATTGATTTAAAGCATAATACTGTATGAGCTCATTTGAAAGCACCTCCTGTCCTCCTGAATGGCTTTAAAACTGCATTATAAAATGATAAAAAATTGAGGTTAAATAGGAACAAATAATCAGAAACCAGAATACAGCAAGAAAACCAAACACTACAGCCATTACAGATGGGATTTTCTCTTTCAAAAAAGAATAGCACTAATTTTCTGAGTAAGTAACACTGTTTCATCTTCAGGGAGTCCTACATATTAGCAGTGAGTAGTTCTGTGAATATCAGTGCCTCCAGGTCAATGTAGCTGCTTATGAAGAAGGATTAGATCCTTCTACCTACCAAATATTAACTCAATTCACTTTTCCACACATATTCCCTCCTGTTCCTTTGATGGCAGGCATATCAAATCCAAAATCTTCCTTCTAAATTATCCTTCTCTCCATCAGAAGAGCTCCTGGCTGAGTGGGTCATGCCTGGAGTTAAAGCAAGGCTAGTATGCCAAGTAAGTTCTGCATGAACTAACCATTCCAGAAGGAGTATTCTCATAAGTTTCGCCACCACTACAAAGCTGTGACTCAACTATGACTCTTCTTTGCAAAAATAATCAGTGATGCCACAAGCACACTGTGCCAGGTTTATATTTATATAAAGAGGTGGAAAGCAAACAAGATTAGTTATACACAGTAACACAAACATTTCCAAGTGTGCAAGGAGAGTTGCATTGGGCTTGCTTTTACCTGAATATGGTCACATATTTCTTCAGGGAAACCAGTAGTATAAGGGACATTAATCACTACAGGGATAATATGATGACACCTTTGATATTTTTTGAAACAGTGAAGAAAAATAAGCCACCAAATAAAAACAGAATGGTTAGTTTAGTTAGTTTTCCTGATGACTGCTGAAGTCAACTGGAAATTGGAGAAAAACTGCATCGTTTATAGAACCTAGTTAGAAATGATACCTCAGTATGACTGACCAAAAAGCACAGGCGGCACAAGAAATCAAACTTTTATTCACATTGGCAAACACCTTTTCTAAATATGTTGCCTAAGAAACAGTGTCTCACCATGCAAACAAAAGGTAATTGCCAATATTCTGTTCATTTTCTAAATTTCAGTATAACTGTGTCCTGATTTATGATGCGTTCTTTCATCTCAGTTAAAGCCATTATTTACTCTTGATGGGGAAAAAAATAAATAAATAAAACAAGCAAATTTTTATTAAAGGCAGATAGCAGGTCCACAACAAGGACCAAGTCTTATAATTTGCACGTAAATATCCTATCTGCTAAGCCATAGTTTCTCTATCCATCACAGTGATAATACTTAATATGCTATACTGTAAATATATATATATGAATTCATATTTAATGCATACTATTTGACATTTTTAAAAAAAATGGATGTGATACATCTCAGCATCATCATACCATATCATAATCCTTCCTCAAGCAGAAGAAAGGAAGTGGATAACTTCCTGTATTTTTTCTTGATCTAGCTTTCTGAATTTTTGTTTTAACAAGTTGTAAGAAGGTATATAACAAAATACTATGTATTGATACAATACATGTTTGTTATATAAATATTGTATGAAGAACTTCAGGAAATACAAGGGCAAAAGCAAAGTCCTGTGCCTGGAATAGACTAACCCTTTCCACCCACACTGCTGGACCAAAATCTCTAGGTAGGAACTCTGCTGAGAAGAATCAAGGGCTCCTTGTGAATGTTTGGTTAAAGCAGTGGACCCTGGAAGGACCACCAAGATGGCTGGGGGCTGGAAAAAACACAGGACTTATTCAAACTTGAAGAGCGAAGGTTCCAGAGGGCTTAACCACACACCCCCAGTACTTACAAGATGACTACTAAAAAAAAATGAGCCAGGTTATTCATGGTGGTGCACAGTGGGAGAATGAGAGCCAACAACCACAGTCTGAAAACAGAGGTGGCTCCACCTGGATAACGGGGGATAAAAAAGGCTTTCATTTTGAGGATAATAAAGTATCAAAACAGGCTATCTGGAAAGGTTGTGGAAGGTCTGTCCTCAGAAACTTTCTGGGCTTTGGACAACATGGTCTGAATTCAATGTTGACTCTGCATTGAGCAGGAGCTTGGACTAGAGACCTCTTGAACTCCCTTTTGACCTGAGCAATTCACTGATTCTACATCAGGCAACCAAAGATATACACAGAAGCTCCTAGATATCACAGCAAGAAAATCTTGTGTGATTATGTATATAACCTTTGTCCTGCTAACAAAGCTGTCTTTTCATGTCTGAAAAACTGATTTTGTAGCTAATGTACGTGACTGTGCTACCACCAAAATAAGAGGACGAAGTTGCTCATTTCTCTAGCATTATTTAGTTTGAACAGACAATTTAGCAAAAAGCATCATTAATGTCATAAGAAGAATAAAAATATTCAGCCACCAGAAATTACAATGCAGTAGGTTAAATTCATGCTATGAAGCCCGGTTATTCTCAGAAAATAAACAGTCTAACACACAAATACATCTCCTTCCTTGAAAGGCTAATAAAACAGCAAATAAACTAAATAAGAAATAATTTCATTGCTACCCTCATTGAACTCAAACTGGCATCTGCATTATAGGATGCAGAAAGGACCAGACCATAGGATATCCTGAGTTCAAACAAACCCACAAAGGTCACAGACTCAAAATAAGTAAGATGCTTGAACTCCATCAGGCTTGGTGCCATGACCACTTCCCCAGGGAGCCTGTCCCAGTACCTAGCAGATAGGACTGAAAATACAAGAAGTAAATTTGAAATGTTTATTTTAACTAAAACTAGTTGTTACCTCTTTTTAAAATTTACAATTTATTGAGATGTAAAAAACAACAACAACAACAAAGTTCTCAAATTTTAGTAACAAACGTTAGTAACAAGCACTGACGTGAGCTATTCCTAGAGAGCACCAAATTCCCCATCCCCCCCATCCCCCCACACACAGTGTTTTAACATTCGTTATAGGACATACACATTCTGTCATTCCATTACAAGTTAAAAGAAGTTATTCTATATGCACTGTAACTTACCACTAAAAATAAAACAGATAGTTCATATAAGCACAAATGAATGCCTACTGACTTCTGATATCCTACTTATTGCACCTTTTCCCAGAAGTCCCACATATTCCAGACTCACCTAAAGGGATCTCCCCATGGTGGGCGTCCTGGTCTCAGGTAGGACAGAGTTAATTTTTCTCCTAGTAGCTGGCATGGTGCTGTGTTTGGGAGTTCAGATGAGAATAACGTTGATACCACGCTGATGTTTTAATTGTTGCAGAGCAGCGTTTACACCAAGCCAAGGACTTTTCAGCTTCTCACACTGCCCTGCCAGGGGGCAGGCTGGGTTGTAGCAGGAGCTGGGAGTGGAGAGACCCAGGACAGCTGACCCCAACTGGCCAAAGGGAGAATCCATACCGTAAGGTGTCATGCTAAACAATATATAGGGGTGGCTAGCTGGGGTGGGAGGACCAGCTGTCTGGGGGATAGGCTGGGCATAGGTCAGCGGGTGGTGAGCAACTGCATTGTGCATCACTTGTTTTGCACACTGTTATTAGTAGAACTATTATCAGTATTTTTTTCCTTTCATGTCCTAATAAACATCTCAATCCATAAGCTTTCATTTTATTTATTTTTGATTCTCTGCCCCATCCCACAGGGAGGGGAAGGAGGAGAATGGGAAAGGGAGTGAACAGCTGAGTTGTACTTAACTGACAGTCGGTTTAAACCACTGCAGCGAGGAATCTGGGGGACACAACTCTTCTCTGCCCCTTGATGAACGCTATTCCTATTAGAAATCAAAAATCAGCATTTACCTGGCAAAACCCTTACACTATAAAGGGATTGAAGACAGAATAAGAATAGCTGAAAGATGCCACAAGGACAGAGTATTTTCTTTTCCTCCATAAGTTACCATCATTTCTACTACAAGCTGAATGGCGCAGTTGATAACAATAGAAAGAAGGGATGCCATCCAAAGGGACCTGGACAGGCTCGAGAAGTGGGCCCACATGAGCCTAATGAGACTCACAAGTTAACAAGTCTAGGCACAAGGTGCTGCACGTGGGCTGGGGCAATCCCAGACAGGAGCACATACTGGGTGAAGAACTCTTTGAGAGCAGCCCTGCAGAGAAGGACTTAGGGGTTCTGGTGGACAAAAAGCTCGACATGAGCCAGCAGTGCGTGCTTGCAGCCCAGAAGGCCAATTGTATCCTGGGCTGCACCAAGAGAGGGGTGGGCTGCAGGTGGAGGGAGGGGATTGTGCTCCTCTGTTCTGCCCTTGTGAGGCCCCACCTGGAATGCTGCATCCAGGGCTGGGGCCCCCAGCACAAGAATGACGTAGAGGTGCTCCAGCCCTCTTATCATCTCCCTTATGAAGAAAGGCTGAGAGCTGGGTCTGTTCAGCCTAAAGAGAAGGCTCCAGGGTGACCTCATTGTGGCTTTTCAGTACTTAAAAGGAGACTTACTAAAAAAACTTGGAGTTCCAACTGGAACTCTGCTGGCAAGTTCCTGTATTTTTTTAAGTTATATATATATAAAGCAAAGGCTGAGGAGGTGGTTTGAGCAAAGTGCTTTCTGAGGACAGATTGTATCAGAGGATAATTAGATTTGTGGCAAAAAAAATTTCTAACCAAGAGGCATCATTAAGCAGAGGTCGTATGCTAACCAAAGAGTTCTAGGAAAAGGCATTTGATAGTAAATAGTGTCTGCTTGGTTTCTTTGATCCCCTTCAATAAAAAGGAAGTCTTATATTGCACTGTTTGAGAATACCATTGGAAGTGGGCTACATTTTCCTTTTCATGTCTTTAGGAAACTGTAATCACTACCTGATGAATCAGAAGAGCTAGGCTGAAAGGGTATTGGCTTGAACTCCAAAGCATGTTCTTAATATTGCACTACCTGGCTGTACAAGACATAAGACCACATCCAGACAGAAGTCTTTAACTCACAAACTTGCAACGCGGACAACCCAGCAGTAGAAAGCAGTAGCAAGCTGACTCATGTGGGTGACAGGGACTTATACAAAGAATAAAGATATTCTTGCCCTTGAATAAGAAATGCAGTTACGCTGCATTGACTCAATTTGAATAAGTAAACCAGAACAACAAAATTCCTTTCTGATAACAATTTAAAAAGCAAAATAAAACAAACAAAAAACACCTGAGCTAAAATAGCCATGACTAAGTGATTTAAACTCCTGTAGGAACTTAAACTTAATTCACCTGTAAGCTAGGTAGCAATGCTAAGTACACAGCTGATGCAAAGTGGTAATAGTGGGAGCTCAAATGGCAAATCTGGCATCTGAACAATGTTTCTGGCAGACAGGAAAGACAGATGAAAAAGCAAGTAAGCCTGGCTTTTATACCATTCCAACATGCCAAGGCCAAATACATCTTTAGTGAAAGTGGCTCCATACTCCTATTAATTTAAATACCAGTTGTGCCATTTACTGAAGTGCTCGAATTCAATCAATACACAGTATTTCAGTCAAACAGATTACAGAGTGATAGCTAGAGTTCTTCACATGCCCTCAGCATAAAGTCAAAAGCTACTGTCCCACTGAGTCTCAAATTGCCTTCACAAATAATGGTACAAGTAGAGTCAAAATTGAGTAATTAAGTTTACAATCAGCAGCAAATATATCAGAGCTAGATATTGGTATGTTCACTTCAAGAAGCAGTTTGAACTCAGGTCTGAGCATCTTTAAGTAGGTATAGAGTCAAGCATTTTTTCATACTTTTTCACACTTTTTTCACAGTAGACAAAAATACTACTTTCAGTAGGGTTAACTTCTGTTTTTACTTAAACTTATACATGGGTAACATAAGATCTTATACTGGATAAAAAGTCGGTTGCATGTACTAAACTGATGTGCAGAGATACCTGTATTATTTATTTTTCTCTCCAGGACTTGCCTCCCTCTACAGCCTTTACCAAGGAACTTATCTCTCAGATAGAAAAAAAACAGCATTTTCAAATGAAATTCACTTATAACCAAGTTGTGATAGTACTCACAAATGAGTTGACTCAGATGTATTCACATTACACCTTCCCCTCTTCCGTACCTGCAGCAAAAACATCCTTACAGAGAAATCACCACACAAGACCACTAAGCCTTGTTACCAAGCAGCCTTATCTGTTATTTCTGCAAAGTAGAAATCATTTTACAGGGAGCTAGTAAAAATCTGGTGCATACCCTTTGTGTTATTCCCATCACATTCCCTATTTACATCACAGCATCAGTTTTTTAGCTTTCAGATAGGAGCTACAAATAAGTTACAGCAGGGAGGTACCCTCAGAGAGACCTTTCAACCACATGGAAGCCATCAGGTAGAAGATGAAGCCCAGCTGCTGTGATTTTAACAATTATTGACAATTTGCCCATTATTATAAACACTATTCTGTTTTATTATGAGGCAGTCTTCCTTTCTCTTATCATAAAGCGGATGAACTCCTGCAGCAGTGATGCAGACAGGAGGAACGCAAAGTAATTTTACACTAAGTAACATTCATCATAAATCTGTTAACATAGATGATAGTATCTAAGCCTCTTGTTAATTACTTGACTGTAAAACTAAAAGCTTTAAGCTGACAAGTGCTCTCAATGGAACTGACATAATTAATTCCCTAGGAAGGAAATAATAAACGATATTGAAAAATATATATTACTCCTATGAAATGATGCAAATGATGTTTTACAAATTTCTATCTCTTCCTTCCCATCCCCTCAAAGTTCAGAAAATAATTTTCAAATTAAAACAATGCTTAAGCAATATAAATACATATAAAATTCAAGTTTTTAAGACTTCAATAGCCAATATGAGGCACGAAGCAATATTTAGAACTACAAGAAATGTTATTGTAAGGAAAGGATCTGTAACTATTTTTAAAAGATAGAGCATATTTCATTGAAGTGAGAACAATTTCTATTACTATCACCTAGTCTTTAAAAAGTACTAAAATACAGAACAAAGCAGAAAAACAAAGCAACAATGGTAAGCTACATATTCTCCTATGGCTTTTAGCTTTAGTGAGCAAGAGGTGAGGAAATCTTTAAAATCCATTCTTTTTTACTATTTTTTTTTTTTTCCTCAGAGTGACAAGATCCAACAACATACTTTCAAAAAGCTACTGAAAATGCATTTAATTAAAGCAGTAGTGTTTTTAGAGAGTTTGTAAGAAAAACAGAAGCTAATGCTTGTGGTTAGCAAAACACAGGATTTTCTTTTAAACAACAGGCTATCTGAATGTTTTAAGTAGGCTATTAAAGGCTAAGTTTCCCATAATAGAAACAAATGTCATTGCTTGCCACTTATCTTTTTCTGGACAAATCAGAAAAAAAAAAGGGGGGGGGGGGGGCCAGTTCTAACTTTTTATATAATACTGTGTGACACAGAAATATTCTTCGTGCTTTACATAGGAAGAAAACAATTTTATCAATTTATCAATTTCTCTTCTTCCCTATTTTTTCTCCTGCTTCATACTTCACCATATTGGCAAATGGAGTAAAGAAAAGCTCCTACTAATCCCTCTTCTCTAGCGTCACCTGGCAAGTACATTACTTTTATAAGCCTCATCACACTGTGTAGAGCAGGACATCTTTTCCCATGCCATGTGTTTACCTCATTTAAATTTTTAAGATATGTTCAACAGAGCTTGGAAAAAGGTTTTTTTTTTTTTTTTTTTTTTTTTTTTCCTCCCTCCCCTTCCAATCTACATTTACCAAGCTTACATTATCAATCATGACTTTGTTATCATGGTAGTGAGCTGCCAGGTCATGGTCTTCTAGTTCTTCTTGTTTCCCAATTGTCTTTACACGTAAGTCAACCAGCTCATTCTGAGACTTTTTTTTTCCCCCTCAGAGGAATATTCCCTGTATGCAGTATGAACAATATTGTACCACATCTGACCCCTCTCCACCTGGATTTTTTTTCCCAACACTTTCCCAGCAAGCTCTGTGCCTTCAAACACTCTCATAAATCCTTATAATAAGTTCCATAGCATGTGACACCTAACCTTCTTCTCTTGCTATAAAAATACAACTTTGGCAGACCGCAAGACAAGATTCACGTTATTTTAATTGGTCTATACCAGCTTCCTCCCTTCTCCCTTTCCCCTCCCCCCCCCAAAAAAAAAGGCAAATGAACAAAAAAAAAAAACACAACCAAACACCATAAAAAATCTTCATGATGAAGGGATGTAGGGGTGCAGAAAAGACCCTCCCTAGTACTCACTTCGCTGTAGGACTAATGATGACAAAGGCCACTCTGCATTTGGTTTGGGAATCATTCACTTAAGTAGTGTGGACTTGGTCAAAGTCAACAGCAATAGCTGAAATTGTATTTCATAAATTACTAGCAGACAAGAAAATCCCTATTCTATTTCCCACAGTAAACATTTATTATGAGTTTTTCAGACTCAAAGGGGCAAAAATTAAGGATGAACTGTGAGCAGTTATAAGGCAATATATAAGCTGTCTGAACCACTCAGCTGCTCCTAACAAGATATTCCAATACAAGGGTTATCTAAAATTCATAGCAATTTGCAGGAAGTGATAGTGCTTTGGGGTGACAGCTAGACTCATAAAAGCTTTGTTTCATCTTGATGCTATTTTAACCATAACTTTTGCTGATGAATAGAACAAGACAAAGATGGCGATGAATGCAAAGAGCAAACAGAGAAAGATCTTTCCTCCTTTGTATCTAATTCCTCAGGCTGTTCTTACAACACACCGTGTATTTTAAACATCAAAGGTTCTTTCTGGCTCTGCAATGACAATTTTGAGGCAGAAAATAGAAAACTAGTGCTAGCAGAATGTAAGGAATATATCTTTACCTTTTATCCTCCACTCCTCAGAGAAGGTAACGTTCCCGATACCCAATGCCGAATCTTCTTGCATCCCTCTAGGGGGAACTGTGCCTGCTGCTTCCCTAAAGTGCCTGCATGCCATTGCGCAAAGCATAAGAAACAAACAGGATGAGCTGGAGATCTGTGTACTGTCACAGGGCCACGATCTCATTGCAAACACAGAGACACAGTGGGACAGCCTGCATGACTAAAATTGAAGAGGAAGAGTTGCCCTTTATGTGATAGAGCAATTAGACTGTACCCAGCTTCACCTGGGGGAAGGTGAAAAATGAGTGGAGAGCTTGTGGGTGAGAATTATGGGGTGGGTTGGTATGGGTGACGCTGTTGTGGGGGTGCACTACAGGTCACCAGATCAGGTGGAGGTGGTTGATGAGGCCTTCTACAAGCAGCTGGAAGTAGCCTCATGATCCCAGATGCTGGTTCTCATGGGGGACTTTAATTATCCAGACATCTGTTGGGTAAGCAACTCAGCAAGGCATGCACAATCCAAATGGTTCCTTCAATGTATTCAAGATAATTTTCTGATGCAGGTGGTGGTACAAAAAAGACAAGGATCTCCTGGAGAGACTGCAGCAGAGGAGTCTCCACAAAGATGACACAGGGCCTGGAGCATTTCCCCTGCAAGGAAAGGCTAAGAGACCTGGGTCTGATCAGCCTTGAGAAGACAAGACTGAGAGGGGATCCTAACAAGTTTTATAAATACCTTAAGTGTGTGAGACAGAGGGATCTCGCCAGCCTCTTTTCAGTGGCCTGTGGGGACAGGACAAGGGGCAATGGCCACAAAATGGAGCACAGGAAGTTCTGCACCAACATGCAAAAGAACTTCTTCATGACAAAGCACTGGGACAGGTTGCCCAGGGAGGCTGTGGGGTCTCCTTCCCTGCAGATATTCAAGGCCTGTCTGGACACCCAGCTGGGCAACCTGCTCTAGAGAACCTGCTTTGGCAAGGGGTTTGGATTGATGATATCTTGAGGTCCCTTTCCAACCCCTACAATTCTGTGATTCTCCCAGAGCCTTATATGTACCAATGTTGCGTGACATGAAACACTGTACTGAACATCACAGCGCATGACAGAGTTATATATATATATATATATTTTATATGGAAAAGTTGTTATGCCTGTGGCATGAACTTTTTTTTTTTTAAATCAGTGTACATGTAATACAAATTTGGAATAAAGATGATTATTTACACAGAGTGCTGTGAGAAGTGTACATATCCTGATGCACAGCAATTCTGCATGATAGGTGGTGTTGAGAAACTGTAGTCAACTGATTATAGCTGGAAATTAAGGTTTAGGACTCCTGGATCTTTTTGCTAGATGTGTGACAGATTTTTTATGACCAGAATCTACAGTACTTTATAATATTGCAAAGAATGGTGAGGTGCAAATAATATTTATAACAATTTTAGATCTTGGGTGAAAGCATATATCAGGATATGACAATTAAAATTCACTAGTTAAACAAACAAACAAACAAACAAAAACTAATTAAAGATAAAAATTCAGGCTGTGTGAAGTGACCTGAGCTTATTGTTTCTAAAGGAAGTCTTCTGATTCATGACAGCTGCCATGGAATTTGGAAATGTATAGTAGTCACTTTTCATAGAGTAATGAGAGTTAAAGATCTCAGCAGGTCATTTGGTCCAGCCTCTTGCTCAAAGTAGAGCCAGTTTTTATCCTTCATAAAATATAATAATAATAAGAAGAAACTCTTCCTCAAAGTTAAGTTATCAAGACCATCATGAAACGTTTAGTAACCTGAATTACAGTCATGCCTGAATTTTGCTAATCCAATTACAGTATCATCAAAAAACTCAACATGTTTGGATGCACAGTGCAGTTACTAGTGATACAGAGCAATTGATAACATTTTGAAGATAAAGACAGCATGGTTTATTTAGCACTGACACTGCTAGGAATGTAGACATAGACATTCTCTGTTAAGGAGTCAAAGGGTTTAACACTGTGTGTTGAAGCATATATAATGGAAGAGAATGCTTACAATGGGTCTTCTATGGCTGGAGAGTGCAATCAGCCATCAGGAAGTGGGAGCACTACTACAGGTGTCACAGCAAGGGTGCACTTCTTTAGCAGCAGGGATACTTTAACAATAAGAATACTTTATACAGTGGGATACAGCAGTAGGGATTCTTTATACAGTGGGATACGTGAGTCACAAGCAGCACAAGTGGCCACATCTGCTTTTCAATCAAGAGCTGGTAGGCAGGTAGACAGAAGCCTTGCCCTGAGAAACAGAAAATCATTTAGACTATGTTCCTTCCATGAGCTTTAGGCAAGATGTAGAGCAGGTGACAGAGAAGCAAGCTGAAAATGAACTTGGTGCCTACAGATACAAGATACAGGTTTGTGCATGTTAGTAGGAAATAAAACATATTACCCAACTTGACGTATAACCAGAAAGGGACAAGCTACAAGAAGCAGTCTATAGCTGGTTTAGCCTCAGAATTCATCCAAAAAGCATACAGAATAACTCCAGCATCTCTCTTATAGCGACTACTTTTAAAACTGTTACCACAGACGTCTTGTATTTTCTTTTTTCCTCTATTGTTGGCTTTGTTTATTTGTCTCTCTTCCTTTCTCTTTCACACATACCTCTCATTTAACTCTACATTTACAAGTCTGTGCTTGCACTGAAAGTATCAACTCAGGGAATATTGATTTCAGTGACAGCACATCTCATATAATGTACCTTTATTTAAATACTGTTTTAAATTATATTGTAATGAGATGTAATATATTGTAATTAGATGTAGAGCTTAGGGATAGGGTTTAGTGGAGACTGTTAGTGTTAGGTCAGAGGTTGGACTCGATGATCTTGAGGTCTCTTCCAACCTAGAAATTCTGTGATTCTGTAATTAACAATAAAGCCACAGCAAGCTACTGTTTTGCTTCTACTTCTGAGACATTTACTATTAGCCAAAGTATAATGCTCTAGTGCCATTTCATTCCTAAACTCAAGGGTGTGTGAGAAGAGCAGACAGGAATACACACTGCCCTCCAATACATATATTATGCTGCCCCCACTCCAAGTTTAAGAAGGCTACTTTTAAAATCCTCTGTAATATTTATATGATTTAAAGGCTTTAAGTTCATAAGCGACACTCTCTTCCAAACACAAAACTTTTCACAGTTTACCAAGGTGTTTTGTTTTGTTTTGGTGTTGGTTGTTTTTGTTGTTGTTGTTTATTTGTTTTTCTTTATACAGAAGAAATGATCTTAGCAGCATAAGCTTAAAAGTGGGGAAAAGATAAATTTCAGTCAAAACATACCATTAACAATGTCTAACTTTCCTTAACCAGGGCTAAATCAAGGACTCACAAGTTGTTTCATACTACTAGAATGGAAAGGATTGCTCACTGTATTCTAGAATATACTACATGAGCTTTAGATATTACAGTCAGGCAAATACCAAAAAGGGAATAAGTGAAAACAAGTCTGCGCCAAATGCTAAACAATTACTACTTGGAAGAAACTAAATAGTCTTGACTTCAGAATGAACTGCCCAGATCTTCTTTCTCCCTATGTCAAAGTATTTTTTTAAATAAAAATGCACATAAATACTTCACATTTTTATTGTGTAAAAATAAGTCTGGTTGTATTAAATAAGGTTATATTTTGGCCATGAAACTCTATTGCTATTCTGCTGTATGTTAAATATACCTCTATGGATATAAAATTATTTTTCAGCATCTATACTACTGTTCTCCTGGGAGCTATAACAATTCATATTAGATGAAAATCTAACTCTCTTTCCTTAAACAAGGCCAACATTTAACATGAAATCCATTTTGGAGAATATCTGTTTACTCTTTATTATTAATGTATGATCATCACAGATTTCATTCTGCTATCTTCTGTCTAAGAAACAGCTTATTTATGAGGATTTCAACATCTTAAGTACGTTCCGTTCTTCCCAAGTTATGACATCTTTTCTGACTAGATGATCTGTTTCCTGAATCAAATTATTGTAATGATATTGAGGTAATTTTGCTTCTGAAAAGGGTGTTTAGGCTTTTTAAAGTATGATTAAACTCCTAGTGAGGGTCTATCTTGATCCAGATGAAAAAAAAAAAAAATCAAAGATTCAGGGACTGTTCTATCACCAACATTTATGCTAACAATGCCTTTTTAATATATTTGTAAACAAAAAAAACCCTATAAACAGAACCAATGAATGAAAGAGAATAAAAATAAGCTACTAAAACCACATGAAAACAGTTAAAATAAGTTGGGCCACCCTAAAAAGCATCAGGGATATCACAAGTATTTAGTGGCTGCATCTAAGTTGCTCAAAGAATAACTTATGGAAGAACAAAGCTAATGAAATATTGTGAAATATTGTCTGGGAAACTTTTTTTTTTTTTTTTTTTTTTTTTCTGATACAGCAGATCTTGCAGTCAAATTCCAGAACCTCAGTTATTTAAGCAGACATGTTATTTATCACTCACCACCACTTGGTGATAGTCGCAAAAGTACTAGAAATTCTGGCTTCAACAGATGTAAAACCTTTCAAAAGTTTTTTGTTTGTTTGTTATAGCTACATTTTTGCTCTATACAGTGCAGTTTCACTTCCAATTCAAAAAAAAAAAAAAATAGAGAAACAGTGGAAAGCCATAAGTAGTGGAAAGAATTAAAAGTTGTTTAGAAATCACTTATGCTAAAATATTTTCTTCTTAATAAAGAATACAGAAATGGCAATGCTTTACATTATGTGTACTGATAACAATAAGTAAATAAATATACTTCCCCAGATGTGTTTTCTCTCATAGTCACTTCCCCTACTGAAGTTATAAAAAAAACTATACATAAATACATCTAGAAATGTGTAACAGAATTATATTTAATGTATATATTAGCTTGAAACACAATGGAGATGAATTCTGATCAGCATAAAGACTAAGAATTTACATATAAAATATGCATATAAAATTTATGTTGTTTATACTTTGCATCACAGAGAAAGTGATCACTGAAACCTTGGTTTATTGTATAAGATTACTTTTCCATAGAAATAACAACATTTTCATATCCCAGTATGAGAAATGGAGGCATTAATCTATTGCATGATTTCACCAAAAAACAACAACAAAAAAGTTGGGTCTCATTTCTTCGCCTTCAGTCATAAAATGGAAGTATCAAGACTAAAACAGAAGCATTTTGTCTTTTGTCTAGAAATAAACATGCTAGAGCTTAGTGATGTTCATAGGAGAATATTAACACCTTTACACACATTTTGGAATGCCGACACATTTTGCACATGCATCTTCTATTTAACCCACATTATTGCATCTGGCCAAAAGCATCTTCTTGTTTTCCATTATCTTTCAGCTCTTCTGACATAAGTCTGAGATATCCACCAGTGCCCTGACCCATACCCTGCTGTACTCTGAGCACAGAAACTGTACTTCTGTCCTCTCCCCAAAGTTGGGGAAAGAAAATTCACCACCTCCCTTCCACCTTACATACCATTCAAAGAAAAGACAGGCTCTAACTCTTAATTTTGTAGAGCACTTGGGATGTTAAATAGAATTTTATGATTTTGGTAACTATAGTAATTTTAAGGTAAAAGTTTTTGAATCTTACTATGTTTCAGTCCGTACACTCAGTACTTTGAGTAGAGAAAAAAAAAAAAAAAAAAAAAAAAAAAAAAAACATTTCTAGAGCTAACAATAACCCACTTATTGCTGATTACTTAGGAATTAGGTTAGTTCAGGAAATAATAATTTTGTTGAATTCATACCTGTAGGTAGTTAATGTTTGCAAAATATAATCTGTTGTTGTTTTGGTTTGGTTTCATACATACATTAAAAAATATATATCCCTTTCTTCTGGAGAAATAGCCAATATTGCTACAGCCAGGCTGAAACCCTGAAGGGCCCAGAAGCAGTGTTGTCTATGGCAAATAAGTATTCAGCTTCAAAATTTGACTGACTTCTGTCTACTATACCTATCTACACCTATTAACCAGATAGTGATAAATCAGTTGTGGTAGTGGTAGGGCTGATTTATTTTTTATATAAATACAGATTAATATATTGCGATATCACATCTCAGTCCATGCTAGGTGGAGCACCAAACCGGCAGGAAGGTTTGGAGGAAGTCTTCAAAATTCTTTTGCATTGTTGTGTAGCTTCACAACAGTACTTCTGTTGAAATTTTTCTGTTTGAAATTTCTGTTTGAAAATGTTATCCAATAGCACACTTATGGCAAATTTCTTCATACTTACATGACAGACAGACATAATGGATATGAACTTTGTCTATGAACTTTTATTATATAGTCAGAAGACTTCAGTGTTCTTGCAAATTAAAATCATTCCATTACAAGGTACATAAAAGTATGATTCATTTTAAGCACATAATCCCACTTACCTCAAAAGAAGAACTCAATAATTCAAGTTAGCTAGTTGAAATTTAAACTAAGGCATGTGACTGTGATTTGATTCTTCATTTCATACACAAATACCCAGGGAATGTTTGGGTAGTGAGGGAGTGGTTTATCCAAAAGTAAAAATAAAATTCAGAACTTAACCTTCTTTAAACAGGTTAAATATGTACTTTAAGGCACATATTTTGTTTCAATTTTAGGTCTATTTTCTTAGCTGACTATAGAAAGTAAATTTATTCCACCAAAATATAATACATGTATCTTATTAATTGCCATTGGATTTTAGTTTTCTTATAAGCAGTACTAACCAGCCCATTAGGTAGAAAAAGCTGTCTAAAATCCACTGTTAAATATGTTCGAAATTGAGTTTTACTGACTCTATGACAGAGTGCTGCAAAATATAAATTCCCATCTGCAAGAGGAACTACAGGAAATACAGATCGGTCATAATTTTTATGCCCTCAGAAACATGTAATTTACGTTCTTTCAATTAAAAAAGGCCACTGTAAAAGTTGTCACCTTTATAAAAGCTGTTTCAATAAAACTTTACTTCCAAACTGTATTTTAAAATTAATTTGACCTTGAATTCTAAACTTCTGAAAGGTGAGTATCTTTCAGAAAGGTGAGTATCACTTCTTTCTGGATGACAATTAAAAAAAATATATTGGTATTTGACAGTATACTTACTGCAACTTAAATCATAAATTAGGTCACTTGGCAAAGAAAAATGTGTTCTACCCTATCTCTTAAGAAAGCATATGCTACACTTTAGGGGGTTCTACGTCACTTCACTTAAAAGAACTACATTTTTTAACTGTTAATTGTAAAGCTTAATAGACTTGTATTTCTGATTCCCCAGGATGGTAGAAGACAACCTAATTATTTTATACAATTATGTCAATAAGGGGAAAGAATAGAATTCACTCAAATGGCGGATTTGGATTGTGTTCTTGTGAGGAAATGAAGCATAAAGGTGGAAAACAACATAGAACAGCAAGGCAGAGATCATCAAATACTAGATTAATTGAAAAAAAAAAAAGGTAAAAAAATCAGCTTCTTGTATTTCTGATAATGCATAATTCTTGAGACAGAGATCAATCTTTGGCAACTCTAGCTGAACAGATTCAAAATGTCACTTTCTTTATTATTACCACCATAATGTCCAATATCAGGTGCAGTGAAAGAATAGCTCTTGCTAATGTATAGCTCACCACAAGACAAGTTCTTTTCAAATACAGTCTGCCTCCTGCAGTGGTCTGATATTGTTCATTTCTTAATTGTATTCACATTATGGACCACCATCTTTTTTCTCCAAGTATCACTAGACTTCCACTCTGAAGTGTTTTTCTTTCCCTACACACTTAGCTGTACCTAAGTTATTTCACAGTTAGCAACTATCAGCTGCATTCACATCATTTCTTTTTGTACGTTTCATTACAGAAATTATATATAATGCATCCCAAGTCCTCATATGCCCTTTTCTCCTTGATCCTGTCTTACAAATCACTAAGTCGTTCTTCATAGTTATTTTGTTATCTCCCTACCCACTGAATCTGACACTATACCCTTAGTTTAGTAATTGGTCTCAGGGCTTTGTCCTCAGCCAAAAGGCATCTTCTCAATAAGTTTTTCACATTTCAGTTCTCTCAAACTTTTGGTAGCACATGACATCATTTGTGAGAACCAGAGTTGGAGAAAAGACTGAAGTTATTTTAGACTTCAATTTCTATGGTTTACTTCTAGGATATATCTAACAATATATCTCTCTTGGGAAGGGAAGGGAAGCACTTTCCATAAGATTTAGGATTTTTCTCTTCTTTCTTATGTTGCTGATGTATCAACAGCATTGTGTATTCTTGTAGCAAGTGGAGCACTAATTGGAAAAAAGTTCAAAAGAACAGACTGTTGAAAAATGTTAGTCATTTAAACTCCTATTAAACTGTTTTGTTTGTTTTATTTTGATTGTTTGTTTTGTTGTGTTTGTTTTTAAACTCCTATTAGAATGAACAGTGTGTCTGTAAAGACAGGAAGATTTTTTGGTTGAGCGTAATGTCTGTTTGCAAATATACTGCCCTTCTTATTAGCAGTGTTTGCAGTTTGAGTGTATGCTGTGCTTGATGTTTTCATAATTACTGATCAAACTGTGCATGTACAAAGAACGCAAATATATTTCTGAGGCCAAATAGATTTTATAAGTAAACATGCCCTAATATACAGGTTATTTTAAAAAATACTTTATTCATAGTGCTCTCAGCACTATCTGCTTGCACTTTATGAGCAGAAGTATGCTAGTCCAGCATAAACATCTAATAAATATTGTATGATAGCACTTTTAAATATAGGACACGTAAAAATGTAAAAAGAGATGTACATTTGTGCTAACAATTCAGAAAATATGTGATATAGTTTTTTTTAATCTTCTTTTTGTACATAATTATGCATCTACTATATCAATTCAAATGGATGGGAAAGCCTTTTGGAGCAATATGGTGTACTTTCTCAAACATACTGTAAGAAGTAAAAAGTTGAGATCAGAACAAAGACTGTCAAGAACAAGGAAGTCTCCTAAATTCCCATTCTGTAAAGACTTACATATGTGCATCATTTGCTACAAGTGTGCAGATTTCCCTGTAGATACCAGAGCTTCTCACATACTTGAAAGTGAGCATGATATGTAAATCTTTGCAGGACTGGGATCTTTTCCAGCTCCTGCTGACTTCAGTGGGAATTAGTTTATCCTTCAGCATATACTGTCAAACAAAAAGAATGTTAACATAATTAGACTAAAGACAATAATAGATCAGATAGAATTATCAATAATAATTAGGGGCTATTTCAAATGCCACAACTGAACTTTTCTACAAATCATTAAACTGATGATCCTCAGGCTGTTACCTTTTCTTTTTTTTTTTTTTTTCTTTTTTTTTTTTTTTGTGCGCGCTTGCAAATGCAGAAAGATTTAACTTCTTTGTTATCAAATAATGCATTTTGCACATCAATACAAACACAATACCAAGATAGTAAAGGAAAGAAACATCACCACTTATTAAAAAAAAAAAAAAGACACATTAACAGTTCATTTTCCTCTACTCTGAATTACACAGAACAATTACAGAAATACATTATTGCCTCTTAGTGCAAACAGAAGATTATGTTATGAATTTGTACTGTGCAGACAGTTTCCCAATTCAGACACAATTGTCTTTATGACTCAATAGTAACAGTCTTAAGGAGAGGCCAGTATAGTTTTGTTGAGAGTTAAATACTGCTTTTGTGTTAGAATAAAGACAACTAATTAACTCACTAAAGTTATCTATCCCTTTTAAACACCATGCTAAAGCAATTGGGCTGAGACTATCAGCCATTTCTGCATATCAGCAAAGAATCCCACTGTCATCATCAAGACCGTGTAGAAAAGAGAAGCCCACGGTCTGGACAAGGGATGATATTACTTTTTGCTGAATGAGCATCTTGACAGAGATGGCACTTAGATTTACTATCTAGGTTTCTAGAAAAATTGAGGACATAGGCAATACAGGTTAGCAGAAAAGCAATTTTCAAAAACTTTCTCTCTAAAATGATAGGATAATCCTAAACAAACTAAATAGAAGATTTATTCAGTGGAGTCATAATGTGGGTTTTATTTTTCTGTTTTATTAATAGAAACTGCTTATGACTTCAAGTCCTAGCTGAGTAGGTAAGATCAATTGCAAGGTGATTTTCAAAGCATTGAAGATTAGGAATTTCCTATAAATAACAGTCATCCCTACCCCCTCCTCTGTAATAAACACACAGACTTGTCTTTCAGTGAGATCCCATCTGGACAAGCACCATATCTCACAGAGAGTAACAGTTCAGAATTTCTGAACCACACCGTTTCATTGCTCCAGTCTTTGAAACACAGTCAGAGTCAGATCCAGTGGATTATGAAGCAAACAGACAGGCCTTCGCGGCCAATACAAAACTATGACCAATAAAGTGTCCACCCTCGTACAGAAGTCATTGTAGCAGGTTACTCTAATAATGTATCTGCATGAAAATATCCAACTATTTTGTTAATCTTTGATTTCAGGCCAGGGTTCTGTCTTTCTATACTGTCAAGTGCCATCCCTTTCCCACAGGTTTCTTTGTGCATGCATGCATGCATACACACACAATTCAAAGTACTCTATTTGCAGGTGTGGGATGAGATAATTGGCTTTCTCTCAGGGATAATAGAACCAAAATAGTTAACCAAATCTGAAATCAAGTAAAAATTTCTGTTGTGCTGCAAATAATTCCTTTCCTGAAAGGGACAAACTCTGAAAAACTGCTGTTTTTTTGCACTACCAGTTTCCTTCCAGTTAATACGTTTAAAATCAGAATCTCAAATAAACAATAAGATGATTCATTTAGAAATACTAATATAAGCTTTTGGTTCATTATCCTCAGCCTCTTCTCTGAAACAAATTGGATGCTACCAACTTCTAAAAAATCACATCTCTACCTGCGTATTGTATGTCTTGTTGGCAAGAAAAACTTGAAAACCACAGTTGTTTTGCCAACTGATAATGAAATATTTTCCTCACCATCCAGGGAGTGTATTTGCTTTGCGCATGGTTAGTAAATTCATAACTGAACAAAGTACAGGCATTAAAATTTGAAAATTCCATAGCTGAAACATTCTGTGCTATTCTTTTTTTAACAGCAGTGCCTGGTAGAATCTGCAGGAATATTATGCTTGTACCTTCAAAATGGCTTCTCTATACCAATTGATCAAAATAAATGAATTATTTGGAAGAAAACAGAAAAATGGAGCAATAAGTTTTTCTGCAATCAAAGTCTGTAATAGATATGAGAATGGGACATCACCAAAACAATCCATCTGTGAAGTATGCTAAGGGATGACTGCATTTGGATACACCAATTAATCACCACATTATTTATAGCACTTCAGAAGCAGCATACAGTACATTAATCAGGGATAACTTCTGCTTAATTAACAGAGCTGCCAAAAATGTCAAACAAGACCATAAAAAATAGAATTAAGAAAGAATTAGCAAGGGACTGATAATCATGAAACATTCAAAGTTCCTCTAGAGCAAAGGTTCACCCCTCAGCTTCACCTCCCACAGCACCAGTATGCAACAAATTTCATCTAAGAACAGCTGTGCCGGGTCACTATATGGGCATCACTAGATGCTCTTAATGAAAAAGAAAACAGAACAGTAGATGACTGCATCAGTTTTAGCTTATGGCCAGGTGGCTGTGGAAGACATAAGAGACAAAGAGGCAACTTCTCTATGAAATCTTCCTTTGTGTAATTAAAAAGACGACAGGCATGAAAGACTGTGTGCGTATCCCTAAATTCATTGTCTCTGCTACTGCATGGACTTCCTTGAAGGAAAGGAGCAGCACAGGGTTTGCTATAGCATCTGATTTTCAAATCATGATTCAATAGAGGACTCTCTGTCATGTAACGGCTCATAAAGTAAAATCCCATTTGCCACAAGTGTGAAAGACAGTGTAACTCTCCCATTCAAAGTACGTGAAAAGAAGTTTAGCAATTAAAACTAAGTAAAACATTAGTGAGATATGGGCAATATGAGTAATTTGCATGTTAGGCGTATGCAAATGAGAAAACAAGAGCTAGTTTAAAGGAATGAAGAACTTCGTAAAATTACATGGCTATTAAAAGTAGCTTATATGCTAAGAAGTGTTCTGATTTACACAAGCAAATTTATTTCAATTACTACATGCAAATGGCAATTATATCAAGTAAAAACAAATTTTTATTGGAAGCACATATAATTATAGAAAACATTAATGAATCTTTCAAGTTTAAGTCTTCAGTGAGAAGGAATGATGAATAAAAAAGAAAAAATCCTTCTATTATTCAGTGCACAGCTGAAAATTTAACTATGAAGCAACTGTAATTATCTTTCGTCAGTCTCTTTTAGCATCTTGTTGGTATTTTTCCAAATGAATTCAGATTTCCTCTAGAAATATCAGTGAAGTCTTTACTGTTATTTGCCATACTTTAACACCCCATAATAAAAATACTCTTTTTTTTTTTTTTCTATTTAAACCACGTCTGTTTTTATGTAAATAAAGATATCTGTATCTAAATGTATGATTAGTCTAACATTTTAAATGTTTGAAGTTGGGTACATTTAGGAACATACCTTTAGTGTAAAAACATTTACAAAAGACATTTAACACCAGAACTTTGCTCCAGAAAAATCTCTTTGATGTGTGTGTTTGTATATTTTTCGTGTCAATGAAAATGAAAAAAAAAACAAAACAAAAACAAAAAAAAAAAAACAGAAATCAGACAAACAAACAAACAAACCCTCCACATTTCAGAAGCTGTTGAAGAGCAACATGTCATTTGATGCAAAGGAAAACATTTCAGCATCATTCTTACAACTCAAAGGAAGTTGACTCTAGAAAAATGGGAGAAAAAACAAACAAACAAACACTGAAAAGACCTACAAAAATGAAAAACACACAAATGCATTTGCAAACTTTACATTATCTGTTACACTGAGGCGTCATTGTGGCCTCCTCAATTAAAAGTATCATGTCTAGGAGTAAGAGCAGTATAAAAGAGAACTTCCAGTGCTTTCCCATTTCAGTACAGTCATTTTGATTAGTATCATTCACCTGGTTTTCATTTGTCATTTCATGAGTCTTAAAGTGCATTTGTTTCATTTTTCTACCTCACTGGTAACAAAGATTGCCAAGACTGTCATTCAAAACACACTTAATATGTGAATTCAGACATTCTGGTTATCCGGTATATTTTCAAATTTTACTGAAGAATAACCTTTCCCTCTCTGTATTTCAGTTCTGATGATCTATCCAAGCCTTCTTGTGACAACTCAAATGCATTTGAAATCAATGGGGCTCAGGGAGGGGGGAATCTTGTATAGTTATGAACTGAAAAAAAAAAAAAAAAAAAAAAAGAAAAATGGTTTATACTGTTTTGTCACAACACTGCTTAAAGGAAATTATCAATCGTGAGGCCTATAAATTACTGTTTTATTATGTCAGCACTTTTTATGTTATTTTTGGTATTCATCAAATGAGGGATGACAGCATGCGAGCATGTGTAGTGTCATTCCCTGTCAATGATTCAGAGCAATAAAATACTAGATTAGTCAGTTCTCAGCAATACTGGGCAGATGGTGTAGATTCTTCAAACAGATGTGAGGACCTAAAATATACCTCTACCTTTAACCAGTGACATTTCACCATGTTGAATTGCTTAAGATAAATAATAAATCCAAATTCTTCAGGCATTCCAGTCTCAAAGTGACTTAACAGCAGTCCAGCAAGTGGCAAATCAGGCTGCAAAGAACCATAAAATTCCTACCTAAAATGCAACTCCATTCTGCAGTTTCCTGGCAAATCCTTTATGCCTGAAACCAAACACTATCCATCTGAAATCACTATTTCAGATTAATTTCAATAGGAATTGTATCAGGCCCCGAGACTCAAAAATGCAAAACGTACTTCTGAATATCTCTACAACTCTGTGAAATATTCCTTGTCTTCCTATTCTGCAGAAGTCGCTTTGTCACTGATAACTGCTTTTAGACAGCCAATGTTCTTTTACCACTGATAAGTACACCTAGACAGACAGACTATGCCAGACAGATAAAACTGATGCAGATATGCAGTTTGAACATTTCATAAAGCTACAAATAAAAAGATTTCTAGAAATGAATGATAACAGAAGTAACATCATGAGGCCACTGAAAAACCTCTAAACACGAGGGGCTGAGTAACTGCTTTTCCATTCGCACAGAAAATGTACAGAATATGAATACAACAGAAGAGGTTTCATCTGTACAAAAACAGTTTTTTTTTTTTTTATTATTATTTGGATCAGAATGCATTTAAAAAATGCAATATAAGAAAATCCAATCAGGCAAAGACCTAAGCTCTTTATTAGGATAATGAAGTTGAATAGTCTTAGAATAACTGATAGCATTTTATGCAGGCAAACAACTACCAGCTACCCGACAACTTGCTCAGGCTGGCCCAAAAATCACCACCACAGTCCTTCTGAATGACATTTAAGACCTAAGCCTCAGACAGAACTTCCTCTTGAAAAACTATTTAAAAGTGATTATTCCTCATTCAAAACTTGAAAACACCAGGATTACTTGCAGCATTTTCATATGTGATACAGTTCTTAAATTAAGACTACGCTAATTGCAGTAAAAATAATAATAATAATAAAAAAAAATCCTCAGGTAAAGCTTGTGGTTTCTGTGGTTTCACAGTTCGCATTTAACACCTGTCCAACACTTAATACAAGATTTTCATTCTGAACCAGCTCCCACTGCAGCGGGACAAATAAATAACAGAACTACTTAAGAGTCATGTGCAATGCATTCTGCATAGAACATTAGTTTGGAAATTAAACCATGCATACCAACAATCAAAGGGATCAGCTTTCAATGGGAAGCTAATCCTCTTTCAAATCTACAGGAGACAAATAAATCTAGAAAGACTGTACCTCACAAAATCACCTTTTGCTAGCAGATGTTAGAAAGCAATCAATATGATTTAGCAATGTTCTTTGACCTGACATTCCACTGGATAATTTCTGTTTTATATGAAATACATAACTGGGAGGTACTGTGCATGCCTGAATTAACTACACATTGGAAATAACTATATTAAGGATTCACCAGTGATGTGGCCAAAAATGCTACTCAATAAACAACACGTCCTCTTTCCTGCTCCTTTCATTAGCTATGACTTTGAGCTCAACTTCTGCACGCCTTTGAAAGCAGTGTGTTTATCAGACTAATTCTGTGTCTCAGCCCAATGTAAAACAGTCACTTACCTCATACTTAGTGGCCTTTCCTGAGCCTCTCTGTAATAAACTTTTTGGAAAGCTTGTAATATCATTTCATTCACTGGAGAATATTCTTAAAGAACATGCAGCTCTGGAGCTCACAGAGATTCATTTCTACTGGCTTTTGCTTGGATACCTTCAAGATTTTGATGTTTCTGTTGATTCTTGCTATGCTAACAAGTTAAACTGACTGTGTGCTGACAAAAGACAAAATAACGAATACGAGAACAAAATAACACAAAACGAATACATGTATACTATTGATATAAGAGAGGTCTATGACTAGACCAGGAATTAAATTATATGCTCTGCAAATCTAATAAGCTAGCTGATGATCCCTATTTTATTATAATACATGCAAGATAACACATACTTCAGAAACTTTTACTGTACTTCAATTTAAATCGCAACACTGTTCCAATTCTAAAATTTTCCTGGTGTTACTTTCTTTAAATACAACTGCCTACAAACATGCCTTAAATATAATTTTTGTACTTTAAAAATATTTGGTCAATCTAATATTTCAAATCAACTAACCTACATTATACTACCAGATTAGAATCAATAGCCTTTCTAATATTTAATGCAAGAAAGATACATTGTTATACACAAAAAATATATCAATTTTTGACTCTGTTTCTTTGCCATTCTTTTGTGGTTCTCATACCTAAATGACATCAATTCTACTCAGCATAGATGCCAATTTCCCATTCTTGCTGCTATTCTACCTGCAGTTTCTACCAGCTTTGCTCCCACCTCTCTGTCTTCACCCTTTCTCATATATCACATTCACACCTTCCCATCACTCACCACTATTATAGAATCATTTAGGTTGGAAAAGACCTTCAAAAACTTATTAAGAAATATTATTTGCTTCCTCTTATCATAAATCCACACCTTGTCTCTCCTTTCCCATACTTGTCTCATCATCTAAAGCTTCTTACCTTCAGTGATTTGATCCTTAAGAACTTTATCAATCAGTAGTGTTACATTTGAATTTAAAAGCCCTCTGATTTGTTTTCCCTCCCTGATTTTGTCCATTTGCTTTTTCAGATCCAAAAAAAACCACTCAGCATTCCTAACATCTAACAGAATAACTTTGCACAGCTTAATTATGTCTTCTGAGGAGCATCTCTTCTTTCTCCTTTTGGAATTGCCTTCTGCTAGCTTCATTTGATGCCCTATTGTTCTTGTCAAGGAAGAAACTGTAAATAATAATTCTCCGTTCATCTTCCCTCAACCTAACAATGATTTCTGGATTCCTGTCATATCTGCCTTAGTCTGAAGAGTCCTTGATTAGTCAATTGCTACATAGGATAAAACAATTCTTTAATAACCTTTGTCATTCTTTTTAACCCTGCAAGTTCTATTATAGCCGTAGGAAATAGACTTGAATGGTTGGATGTAATGTGAATTTAAATTCACATTACAAAATGGAATGGTGGCAAAAGAAAGGCAGAAAATTGTTTACGGGCTCATCCCCCCCCCCC